>JAPDOI010001361.1:0-190381 GCA_029168955.1 Aplectana chamaeleonis
AACCACGTTTAGGTGTTTCTGCACTACACTAGAGATGAATTTAAAGGTTTTAGGGGGTAGAGGATTATGGCAGAAAAAATCGTCTCGAGGGCTAGGTAAGAGCATTGTCCCCATACCAACGACTGTTTACCACTTGAATGTAATATTGACAGCAGTAATTCAACTTAGCCTTTTTCCATGATCAGATTTTTTTCCCAATGGTGTGCGCCTCCAGTGATTTGTGTGTACTCACCTAGACAGCACATCAGTTATGCTTATAAAGGACAAAGAAGTTATCTACTGTAAGCAAGCATTAAAGTGAAAATCACTGAGACGTCAGAACAAAAGCACCTGGCAAAGTAAAAGAAACCAAAAAGCACCAAAGCAAGCATTCGTTATACGCAAGGGCAAGGAGCAAAAAGAGGGCACCGAACAGATCTACTTCTCGCACTAAAAAATTTCGGGATATCCAAGACGCAGTTTTTTTCCACAAAAAGCTTGGGTATCTAAAATCGCGAAAACATTAGTTCCTAGTAAAACCTTTTCGGATAATTCCTCGAATGAGTGATTTTCCCTCGTTCAGGGTGGCACGCATAAATGCTGCGGCGAAGATTCAGCGAGCGCAACGCCGCACGCACGCGTCACGATTTAATCCAAAATGTGACGCGTGCCCGCGACTGCAGCGCAGTTCCTTCCCCAGCTTCACCAAATTCATGCATGCCACTCCATGCTGGTTGTTGCATGGTGCAGAACACGATTTTTGTTAGATATTTTTGAACGAAAACCATGAGTTACTACAGAAACATGGCATTATAATAATATCTACCGTCACCATCTACCAAGAGTTATCAAAACCGAGAACCAGCCTCATATTCGTGTTTAGCATTCAAAGTCAACCTCCTTTACAAAGTTGGCATCGGAAAAAATGTTTGAACTGTCCATCTATCGCTTTGATATTACTGTTTTTCAGGAGGATTCCAGGTTCATGAACGACTTCCAGATTTTCATTGTACCATTGGAGAGTTGAGAGAGATCAATGCTGGCTAGGTGCTTCATTTTCCCGCTCACTTCGGACTACACTTAAAATTGCTTTGCTCCCCAGTGACACCCTTATTATGCTTAAACACAGAATGAGGCTTGAACGCAGAACCTTTCAAAACATGATTTAGTTTAAGTTATATAACACGAGAAATAGATGTGAAAAACGTGCTGCCCTCTCTCTTCTTCGCCAGGATGATCAGATCTCTGACTGAAAGTTTTTCTATGTAATGGGTTGTAAAAACGATTATGTTATTGGCAGAGATACGAATTCCGAAAAAACACACCGCTGGTCCCTTGTTTAGCAAGCTGACGAAGCTGAGTTGTCTCAATGCATCCAGTTTGAGCTCTCCTGAAAGTCTTGCATCTTAAAGTTTGTATAAAATGTTGAAAGAAGAAGGATAGCGAACAATCGGCTTGGATTTCTAGAGGGTTCTCGAAAAGGCTTAGCCGAGATGAACAGCTCACGGGGCGTTTTAGACATATTAATTTGACTATAGAAGTGTTGCCAATTGCACAATAACGGAGCTCTTTCACACAGAAAATTCGTTCAAAAAACCAAATATTCGACAGAGGTAGAGCGTAATTTCGGCCGGGGAAAAAAAGCTGATGAATGCTTTATTGTTTGGAGAAGTGTCTGACGTATGAATGATCAGATTACCGCTAATGTTGTTCTCGTGTGAAACCCTTTTAGAGTTCCCAACCTGACATAAAAACATGAAAATTTTCTAGACGATGATGAAATGGCAAAAGAGAGCATTGGCAGAGTTTCGTTCCATGTAACACCATGTGTGAAAAATGCTTATAGAGATTGATTTTAAAAAGAAAAGACTGGGCAATGCTCGGCAGATTCCTACGATTGCTCATATTTCCCCAGCAGAACCTCAGGAAAAATAGAAGAGTCTTGGGAATTCTTTTTCTCGATAAGGGATCCTAGATTTTACATGCTAGCGGAAGCAATTGCTGCAAAAAACTCGAAAAACAGGAACGGCTATCGATGCGAAGATGTTGGGGTGGGGGGTGGATGAAGAAGATATGAGGAAATGAGTCTGGCACAGGATTAATTCCAGTGGACTGGGCGGCTTCTCTCAATTAATTCCTTATGACTCTCTCGGGAGTGTTAAGCAAGTTCAGCTGCATCTCAAAAAGGGGCTTGTTTTTTTCTTAGAGAGAAACTCAGCAATGGCAGACAATGAACGCGAACTGAGTAACTACTTCGTTTTATGGTCTGTTCAGACTCCATGTACAATTCCAGAGAAATAGCCTTAAAATCACTAAGTATCCAATTTTGTCTCGGAGAATGACATCACTGGACGAATAAATCTCGGGTTCTCTCTCATCTCCCAAACATTGTTAGAAGCTCACTGGAAGTGTGACTGAACAAACTTTCTGTTAACTACAGCCTACTTAAAATACCGCATTTGGCCAGAAGGCGCACGAGAAATGGTTTTTTCACGTCTTTAGTTGGCTCCTTTTTGATAACCCTCCAAAAATTTTCTAGATTTTAAAATCCGTCATTGTTACCTTTGTTGCGAAGTAAAGCATCGCGCCTAAACTGTCTTTCGATGCCGAGTCACTTCAAATCCTCATAACCACATCCGTCCAGAACATTCGCCAACGTTCATGTGGGCCGTTTCCAGACATGACTCAGGAAGTATCCCCAGGCCTATTGCATACTTGCAGCGACGCGAGACCACGACAGTGTATATAGGCCACACTCGATTCTCCACTGACCTCCATCACAGCCACTGTGTCACGTCGCTCGTTCGCGGAAAGTGCGCAGTAGGCATTAGTGCAGGTGTTGAACAAGAAGACCTGGCGCTCTTCTCTAGAATATGCCCGAATAGTCAAAGGCGACCTTCCATTGACGCTTGAGAAGGCGTTAAGAGATGCTGGCACCTCCCTCGTGTTAAAGACATCGTTCACGATGAATTTCGTTTTCCAGTTCTCCATATATAAATGAGGGCTCTAGTACCCTATATAACAGCTACGTTGAAAAAACCACAAAAATTCACTGAAACCCCCTTTTTCAGACCAAAAATATCTCAATCTGACTTTTTTGAGGAAAGTGGAAGAGTCGATCGCTAGAGATCGCTGTTTTGACCAACGATCTCACGATCAAATAAAGTTTATATTTCTTTTCAAATGATTTATGGAAAAGGGAAGGGTAATCGATGTGTGTAGAAAAGTCATTCTTTACGTAATTGTATAGTATATTCTATCAACTTCCCCTGCCAGTTGTACTGTATATAATGTTGATCATTTTCACCATTAGGGATGGCTGACAGCAAATTGTGCCAGATGAATGACGGAGGGCCGGCCTCTTTTGACGGAATTACTAGAGAGTTGACCTCATTTATTTTCACAATAAGGCGTTTTTAATCAAACAAACTTCCATACGTTCTTCTGGGTGGGTTCAGAGAATCATTCAAACCGAAAACAGTGAGTGGTTTTCATATATCGATTTTCTTATAGCAGTTTTCAGTACTTGGCATACTCACGGCTATAGCTCTGTTCTGGACGAGAAATACAGAATACATCGGAATAGATCTGAGTGATCCCTCTTTCTCTGAGGTCCGATTTCAAATTATATTTGCCTGATCCCATTTTTCAAGGTGCAAATACCGATTACGATTTTAATGATGCCATTTTGGAATTCCCTAATTCGAATAGGCATTCGACTGGCCAATATTTGAGTAATTCGATTCAAAACCATTCAGATGTCATGACTCTACTCGCGGCCCGAAATATCCAAGCAAACGTCTAACCAGCTTCCCCTCCGAGAAACCCAACCTTTCTATCTGTGACTTCAATGCAGTCCGCGTCTTCGAACAGTACAAGATGATAGGGCCTGTTAAAGGCAGTGTCCACGATAAAAACCATGTCTGATTTTGTGGTGGAGATCGGCAGCTTCGGGGCCTAGCGCAACCCTAACGTTGAAAAAACTAAGAAAAATGAGCTCGGAACGGTGCCCCTACGGCCCCAAAGTTGGATACCCGTCAGCTCGTCACACCCAGATGCACTTTCCACGCCCACCGACGTGAAAAAATGAATGCTCGAGATTGTGAGATGAGCGATGGTTTCCGATCAATAGCCCCGTTAATCCCTTCATTCTGAACTTCTCTCTTTACTCAGGTCAGCTCGCATGCATCGGCTGCAAAAGACTGAAGTTACAAGCCTCGGACAACTCGTCCACCATGCTTCTCAGCTCAATTTTTGAGGGATCATAACTCCATTCCCAGAAGGTCTTGTGCGATTCCAAAAACATCATTGGTATCAGCATGGGACCGTCTTAAAGGTAGGTGAAAATGCAGAAAAACGATTCTTATCATGAACACTGCCTTTAATCGAAATCACAGCTCACTGTGGAGTGGATCCAAACCAATTTTGATCCTAACCTGCTTTTGGCAGTCGGATTTCCACTTGGGACCGCCTTGCTTTAGTAGAGTGGCCGTTTATTGCAGTTTGAAACATCAGGTTATTCCATCCAAGGGAAGAGATTCTGTGTAGGATCCAAACTGCAACAGATGCATTAAAGGCATCGTACGCGCTAAAAACCAAGTTTCGTTTTTAAGCGTTTTTGAGTTGTTAGCCCCCTATAGTGACTAGAGGTAGCGAAAAGCCCGCTCGAAAACGTTAACTTTTCAAGAAAAAACGTTTTAAAAAAACTTCTGAAAATCATTTGAAATTCGCGCCGGCATCGACTCGGAATAGTTACGCGGAGGGCGCAAGGAACAGTTCTACAATTCGTCCATTGGCGCAGCGTCGGAAGCAATCGCTCGTTGTGTGACGAGAAATTTCCAGTCGATAATGCCACTTTCGTCCGACGGTGCGTCAGCGTACAGTGGCATGCAATGTATTATACTTAGCGACACGACGTTCTGCTCAAATATTGCGAAAGTGCCAAATGACTGACGGAAGGGCCGGCCCTTTGACGGAATTCCTTACTTTTCACTTCCTCTATGCTCCCAATGGTTCGTTTTTGAGCAGCCAAGCTCGTTGTACGTTCTCACAGGGGCCCGAGGAAGGGATTGAGCATGAAAAATGAAAAGTGAATTTTAGCGCGTGCGATGCCTTTAACCACTTCATTTCTGAGTACTGGGCCTGCAACATGAGACCCGGGCGCGGCCGTTTCTGGGCTCTTTACTTCGAGCAGACGAGCGCAACAAAATCCGACTTTCTCGGATCTTCCTTCCGGTTCTGATAGAGGACGATATTTGCATTTGGATCGCACGGCGTACACTAGCGAAAAGTGGGAGAGAAACTAGTTATGGCGAAAAGTCGCAACAACAAACTGTGAGGAAAGGTTTCAAACAAAGTGTGCAGGTAATTGGTGCATGATTCATGAGGAATTTATGGAAGGGAACACGTAACGATAGCCTTTCAATCGCAAGCATCCTAAGCCTAGAATTGGACTACCTCATATTAAGGTATGAGGCTGGGGCCGCCTTGAAGGCGTGAATAGAAGGGCTTCAGCAGAGGGAATAGGATGTTTCCACAGTTGAAAATAGTGTTCTGAAAATCATATATGACGATATCTACATGGCATCAACACTCGAGGACGGAAATATTGGGTTCCTAGTTTTTCCGGTATTGCATCTAACACGAGGAACCACAACGCATGAAAGACCACATCTGCTTCCTCCAGTTCATTAATACATACATGTTCAAGAATGTTCTACGCTTGTGGCAATAGAGAATGAAATTGAGTTTTCGAGGAAAAACCGTGATATAAATGTCCATGATTTGAAGCAAATTAGTGAGACAGCAAACCTGTAGGGATGTTAGCCAGCTGCACTGTCTGAATGACTAGAAATGAATTCAGGAAAACGCATGTCTCCGCTTATTACCTGGTAGTTTCAAACCAATATCTCACAATAGGCTGAGTGACTGCCGGAGATCCTTTTCATGAGGCGGCACTTAAAGGCAGCGTCCGCGCTCAGGCCGGGGCTGTACCAGAAATTTATCAGAGTTTTCCGGGCAATCAGTGGTAAATCAGCAATTACTGCCCGATTACGGAAATTTTGCCAGAGATTTTAGCCCTGATCTCTGGTGTTGACATATTCTGCCAGATTACCAGAGAGTTACCACAACATTCCTTCGTAATTCACCGGACACCTCCCGTAATCCATCAGAAAGTTGGCGAATTCTGACAGACTGTCAAAAACGACCTTGAAATCCGGATCAGCGGTGTTAGGGTCTGTGAGAATGACATTCCGGAAGCAGGACTCCTTCGGGACTGAGAAAGAAGGGTGAGGCACGACTTATTCTCTGGAAAATTTAAAGCAAAAGGGTTGAAACGCGGGAACGCTAAAGTGTCTCATTGATCCATGTAAATCGTGGTGCGCCTGACTTCTGCTCACACAAGTGCGCTTTACTCGCCTCCACAGACACGCGCGCAAGGACAATTGCGTGCAAAAGCGCGTGTATATGCGCGCACACAGGCAGGAATCATAATTCCAGCGACGAGCGACGCGACTAAATGTTTACCATCAGTATCGACCGAAAATCAATATGCCTGATATGCACTGTCACCGTCGTCGATCGCGTGAAGTGTGATTCCGGCCATACACGCACACTCACGCACCTACGGCCTCAATAGATGAGCGCGTACGCACGCCTTCACACTTGCACACACGTGCACAAACGCTCACGCGCGCACAGATTACCACATGCTGACGCGCGCAACTAGACACATGCATTCAACTTGAAAGCAAAGCGGTTCTGAGGTCAGTTAGGGAACATGCTGCTAGGGGAACGACGCGTGCTCCTATTGTGTTACAAATTACAGCACGTGCCCCAAAAAATAAAATGATTGATACACACTCAACTCAAAGCGCTGGAACACCTCGCAGCACGTGCTTCCGAGATTAAATTTTGCAGCACGCGTTCCTGCAATGAGGTTTTGCAGCATGTGCTGCTGATTGGAGCACGCCCTGCGGTGGAGCCCCGTGATGAGAGAGGATTCTATGAAAACTCACCCCCGCCACGTTATTAGGTTAATCTTTATGTGCAAAACAAGGCGACCTAAGATCCGACTTTGTGTGAATTTTCAATCTTCCAGGCAACCTGCCTTTAGATTTAGAGACGGGAGGAGGATCCTGGCTTGTTGCAAGGTTTTAAGTGGGTGAGAATTCCGCGCTCTAGCGCGAATATGAGAATTAGGCGTGAAAAAAAAGCCGGAAACGTACGTGAAGGAGGACACCGCCACACGTCTCACGGCATCGGTTCTGCAATTTATTTTTTTAATAAGCAATATTATAATTTGTGTATGTTTCCTTATTTGCTCTCTTTTGTTTTGTTGCAGCCACTCTAAGTGGTCTATCATAGCTAGAGAAAGATAGAGGGTCAGTTGGCCAACTTTGGGCTGAACCATGGCTGGATGAAAACCCTTTCTCTTTTGAAGCAGGATGTACTTCAAAAAAGAGTAGTTTCTCTTTTTCCTTGAGTTTTAACATTGTTTTCCCCTGTTTGGATCGCATTCATAGTCTATCGATTTGCTTGCAGTGCAACCTTTTTTCTCATATCAACGGTTTCTGTATTAATCGCATGGTGATTTTTTTTTCGGCTACTTCCCTACATTTCCCTCTGTGTATGATTAACAATCTCCTATTCTGGTTAAGTATTACCTGTCTATGATTTCACGGGTTTTGCTCTCACAATCCCTTTCTTTCATTATATCTTTTCGGCTGTGTCTAAAAATCTCCTGCGGGCGGGTGCGGCGTGGCGTTTTTCTTTTCATTCTGCTTCATTCTAGCACATCTGCGGGCGGTCGCGCTGCGGCGTGGCGTTGTAGCGCGCTTTCTCGCTACTGGCGCTGAGCCCGATTATGGGATCTGTTTGTCGCCTAAGAGATTTCTAAGAAAGAAGTTGAATTTTCTAAGAAACGTTTTGAAATTGTGCAATTTTTTCTTTATTTTCTGCGTTTTTTTTTTGCATTCAACTCTACGTTTCTTACTGGAGGACTTAAGAGGTTGAATGTGGCCTGTACCGTTAAACCATACCCCAGAAATTTCACTTTCGTCAAACTTTTCTACGCCCCCACGAACCTCTAAATTTCTTTGAGATTTTTTGCCTCTCTACTATTGTCTCGCAAAACTGTGGCCGCTTGCCCCTGCTTGAACAATGTAAGGTTGTTTACATTTCAGAGGAAGTCTTCGTTTCAGTTGCTACTATTTTCTTGAGAATCGAATATCGACATATCCATGCGAAGGCCCTGTTTTTTTTCTGTACTGCTTTGATGGTGTTTGTAGACAAGCTCGCTTATGCAATATAGGGCACTTATTGTGAGTAATAGGGGCAATTTTGAGTAAAGGCGGAAAATATACTTCGCAGCGCGCTGCGAAGAAAAAGCGCGACGCAATACGACGCCGTGGCACGACTGCCCTCAGGAAATGGGTGATTTTTAATCACGATCTATATCTTCTAATGGCTGATATGTACTGTGCTTATCTGGGCCAAATTCCGGTCCGCAATTGCGTCTCGACACGGTTTGCCGCCGTACGCGCTCGAGTCAGTCGAGTTTCCAGTGCCAAAGCCGACTCGATGAGATTTTTTATACAGTTTTCTCCAGTTTTGTCAAGTTTCTAGTTACCAAAACTCTACTAGAGTCAGCAGATCGGCGGCTTCTGCGCTGGAAACTCTTCCGACTCGAAAGCGCGCGGCCGCAAGGCGTGTCGAGACGCAATTGCGGTCCGGAATTTGGCCCAGATAAGCACAGTAATCAATGTTCTCAATCGAATATCTGGAAGTGTGTTGTTTGTTGTCGAAAGTGTTGCACAGGTTCCGTCCGCTTGAACGTCGTGATTGCTTTATCGATTATTTCGCATGCGTTTATTGATTGATTTTCAGAATCTACGCTCATCCTACGCGGAGGCCCGCCGTCGCGTCTGAACGTCAGTCATGTCGAGCAGTGACGATGATTTTCAATCTCAGGATTTCTCACAGAAGGTGGGTTAGCAGGCAATATATTGACGAATAGTTTAAGGAAACATCATGAACTTTTCAGGGTGCCCTCAGATCTGTCAAGGTCGAACCAGCAAAGACAGAACCAGTCTTGAAGGTGATATAAAGCAATATTTTTTTCTTTAGAAAATGTGAGTGGTTTTGTTTGGCTCCTACCATTACGTCATTTCTGTGCCAGGATGATTGCATCTGGGACTCCCGGAAAAAATGGCATGCTAGAGCACACCCTTTCAAATATTGGGACTAAAAATGGAGATGAATTAAGGCGCTTCCGACGGCGTTTTGCGACCTCATGCTAGGAATCGTTTGGGTCTATTTACGTTGTTATCAAGCGTTTACGGTTCCTTCAAGTTTGAAAGGTCTTCCTTTTTTAGACTTCAGACATTCTCGAAATTCAATAATCGACTTAAGTTCAGATTTATAGGAGCGTTTCCACAATTTGCTGCACGGTAAATCGATTGATGTCGGTAGCTTGTTCGCGAAAGCCGCTCGAGGCGGTGCTTTGAAGAAACTCTATGAGGCACAGGCCATCTTAGCAATGAAGGTAAATTTCAGATCTTAGACTGCGCTCGCATGATGAATCATAAGAGTTCCGTTTCCACACAAAGTGTAACTATGTATTAATCGGTATTTGTAGATAAACATGATGAATGACGTCTCAACTAGCGCTATGAAGGAAAAGCCTCTGAGAAAGTTGAGGATTTCACCGCGCATTGTAGAATACAAGGTATGTTATATGCTACCCTACATAGGATTTTTCATTGTTTTGATATTCAAAGGCTTTTCATTGGTTGAGTCGGCTTCTGGCTCGAAAAAAGAAACTGGAGCAAATGAATCTAGATTTAGTCTACCAATGTTCACTCGAAAATTTCGGGTGAACGAAAGATTTGAAACCTGCACCTTTCATCATTATCTGAATGAATGTTCTAGTGGTCAAATACAGGTATTCCTCCAAAATTTTGATCCTCACCGACAAACTGAAAGAGCTTTGCCGAATTCCATAATTTAATCTTTTCCACGACATTGAAAGAAAACTAGGGAAATAAGGTGATGCATTAAATTGTCGAAAATTTCCAGTGGCCAAACGATGGGAATCGTAGCTCCGCTAACGTCTCACACAACGACCCGTTTGACTACCCATGGGGTGGACCACATTCAAAATCGGTAGTGGACCCAAATCTCCACCTGACCTCTATGATTAATATAGTTCTTTATTCGAATGCGAGCACGATTCCATCTTTTTCAGCTGTTCACACATGAAGAACGTCTTCGTCTAACCGGATCTTCAAACAAGAGCCCGAATAACTACGCTGCGTTGAAGTCTAAAGATTTTTTTTGCGCTGAGCAGTGAGTTTCTCAATAACGGCTTTTTTCCAAATAAGTAATACATTAATTGAATCGTTGTTTTTAGGCGCATTAGCCCATGGTTATGGAGTTGGAGACGAGCCGAACAAATGGCTTCTGACGGACGCCTTTGGCAATTACATGAGAGCCGCCCTGAATACACTTTGGTTAGTCGAACAGTTTTTAAAAATTATGACAGTAGAATAGTGGTTTCGGTCTCACATTTTTATGTGATGAAGTCGTGGCGTGTAAACACCCACGGCTCAATTTTGGCTAGCCTTCCTTTAAGCCTCATTCATAGCTGGTGGCTTCGACTAGTCGCGGCACTGCCAACCGGTACAAAACCCGTCGCGACGGGTTGGAACAGTTTGCAGTTTCAGTCGCGATCGCCGAGCGACTGGGGTATTTTATAGCTAGTCGAAGGGACCTGCTCGATTTTGTTAGGTCGCTTCCATGATGGAAGCGATCCGTGTAGTCGAAGCGACTAGGCCGTAATCTTTCGTCAGGACGTTGTGTATTCGGCGCCAAATTGCGGACGTCACAGCTCACCCACATAAAAGACGGCATGTGAAAGGAAAAACGAGTATTTTTTTACACATTTACTATTATAGAGATGAGAAAGTTCATTAAGGCTACCGAGAAATCACATTTCATGGAGAGCTTTCGGCAACTACTAACGTTAGTTGAAGTTTTATGTTGCTGTACAAGCAAATTCCATCCCGTCGTCTCTTGAGACCATGTTTTTGTTGGAAAACTATGCAAGGCTAATTTATTTAGAAGGTTAGGGCACCGAAGTCACAAAAAAATCAGGAGGAATCAGCAAAAACCGAGAAAATTTATGTTTAAAATTCCTGCGGCGTTGTCCGCAATTGTCCGTATTTTTTACGCAAAACTGCGACCACCCGAGCGACTTGAAATCAGTGGACGGAGCGATTTGAAATCGCTTCGTCCAGCGATTTTTAATCGCGGCAGTTTTGTTGTTCGCTTCGACTTCAAGTCGAACCGATCAGCTATGAATGAGCCTTTACGCGCATGCTGCACATATAAAGTTGTGGCACGATCTAAACAGAGGAATTTGAAGACATCATGCACGCCCAAGAAAATATCGATTTTATAACATGAATCGAAGGTTCAGAGCTGGTAGGTCCCTGTCAGAGTTGGTTAAGCCGACGTGTCACAGAAAGCATTGGAAATGGGGTGCAAAAAACAACCGATGTGGCCTGCCGTCACCCGCCCGGTCGATACGTATGAATAAAGTGGTGGGATGAGGTTGAGAAAATCACTCGGTGTGGCCGACGTGGTTGATATCTATGCTTTACGTGGATGACGGGTATGAGGAAATTGCGGGTTTGGCGGGCCGATATTGAAACATTGCGTATGACTAGGAAGCTATCCACCCAGTTACCTCCTTTTCTTAACTTTACTCCCCTTCACTATTTCTCTGAACGGGTGCAGTCACGTAACCATCGTCATCACTTCCGGTGGGCTCTAGTCGCCCACACCGGGTGATTTTCTCAACCTCACCCACACCATTTTATTCATAAGTATCGACCGAGCGGGTGTCGGCGGTTGACGGCGGGTTACAGTTGCAAATAGCATCAACTCTGACCGGGGCCGTAGAATTTGAAGCTGGCAAAAACGTGATGCAAATATAGAAATAATAGGTTGATTCTTTTTTTTTTGCAGTGACTACGAGCGCCGTAAGGAGCGTCGTCTTTGAAGCTAGGTAGATCATACGAGAGGGTAATTCATAGAGGAGGCGAATTCCAAACGACCATTTCCCTGAAAACTTCTGTTTTTTAGAGCACAATTTTGAGTCTAAAACTCGAAGAGTTATGACCTTATCAGTAGAGTTCAATAATGTATCAAAGTACGTGTACCATTTTATTAGGCTGTTTCTGATCTGTTTCTGATCTCTTATTTAGGTTACTTTTGATCTCCTGTAATTTTGTCTTGTTACGGTTTAGGTTACGGTTCATTGTTTGTGATGTAACCTGTTTTTGACTGCCCTGTGAATAATTTTCTTAGCCTCCATTGTTTGTGTTGAATGACAGTTTCTTTGTTTGTTTTCATAAAAAGACTTCAAGAAAAATGTGTGAACATTTGAAAGCATATTATTGATTCACGCATGAAATCATCTCAAGGACAGTGCTCATGGTGGGAATTACTTCGGTGTTTAGGAAGAGCTAGGCCAATGTCGGTTATGCACCGTAATTACGAGCTGCGCGACCGCACGCGCGTCGGAAGCAGACGGGTTTGCCGCCGCGCGACGAGTTTTGGCCGCCGCGCGACGTTTCGGATGCGCGGCGGCCGAAACTGTCGCGCGGCGGCCAAAACTCGTCTGCTTTCCGACGCACGTGCGGTCGCGCAGCGCGTGGTACGCAGTCGACGGTGAGACATTGGCCGTTTTATGGCCTGTAGTAGCGATTCGCACCGTAAATTTTTTCTTTCAAAACAAAAATTTTTTACATAAGTATAGCTATAGACAGTAATAATAGTAAGTAGTATAGAATATAGTATATAAGTAGTATAGAAGTATGGCTGTAGAAAGTTCTGCTAGGATACAGCAGAAACAGTACTACAGTTTTGGTGGAAATTTCTCGTAATATGGCAGAAATCTCGTATTTCTCAGTCCGTATGGGGGAGAAGTCTGCCAGATCACTACAAAATTCTGCTAGAACACGAGTGAATTCCGTCAGATTACTGGAGAATTCTGTCAGAAGAGGGCAACACCGTTCCGTGATCTGGCAGGATTCCCTCGTAATCTGGCAGAAATCTCCCGAGAACGGGCTGAAGAAAACGAGAAAATTCTGCCAGATTACTGGAAAATTCTGTCAGATAACGAGAGAATTCTGCCAGAATACGGGAGAAATCTGTCAGAGGAGGGCAACATCTTCTCGTAATCTGGCAGATTTCTCTAGTAATCTGACAGAAAATTCTCGTAATCTGGCAGAAATCTCCCGTAAACCGGCTGGAGAAAACGAGAAAATTATGCCAGATTTCCAGAGAATTCTGCCAGATAACGAGAGAATTCTGCCAGAATACGGGAGAAATCTGTCAGAGGAGGGCAACATCTTCTCGTAATCTGACAGATTCTTTTCGTAATCTTTCAGAATTTTCCCGTAATGGTCCGGCCTGAGCGCAGAAAATCGCACTCAGTTTTTCCTTCTCATTCCAATGTTTGAACCAAGTGGAGATAGTTGGCAGAGCTCGAGACCTCGATGCTGCGTATTCACAATGCTATAGCCTGTGGAGCCACTCTGTGGTGTGAAAAGGCGTTTTCCCGGTCGATCATCTAACACCAGGAAGAGAAGCGCCACATCAGGCTGCGACAGACTCGGGAAATCCAAAATTTCATATTTCTTGTTTCGAGAAATCCCAGCGTTCAAACGTGTATTCTGTAAGCTTCTTATTTTTAGAGAACTTTTGATAGTGAAAGGGCCCAAAGAAATAATAAACCCAAGAAGTTACAGGGGCTAAACATTTTCAGACGTCCAGCATTTCCGACAATTGTGTATTTCACAAGACACACCGGACAAACGTGGAAAGAAGGAAGCTAAATGCTTCGGGCTTTTTAGCGAATTTCTCTCCAAATTTTAAAAGTTTTGGGTGGCCTTTTTGCGATATATCACAACCTAGTCGGCCTACCTGTGCAAAATAGTGGAAAACTCGAACACGTTTTTTCGCGCGTACGCTGCCTTCAAAGACAGTGGTCGCGATGAAAAAAGTTGTTGATAAAACCATAAAACTTGGCTTGGTTCGCATACGGTTAAAGTATCATAAGGTAACGGGGCAAGAAACGGGCTTAAATTCGAGTTATCAAGCTCCTAAATTGAAGATTCGTGCACACGTGCACAGCTCCGCCCAAAAAGATCGGAATCTCGTGTGTGTATAGCCAAAATTCGTTGACATTCACAGCCAGAAATAAATGCAAATCTAAGTAATACAAACTATCGAACAACGTCAACAAGCACTCCAGTCAATGTATAACTATATGAGGATAGAAATATTTGATCAGGCAAGTCCTAAGGCCTAGGGATTGATTGAATTACCATTTCAAACCACCTGATGCTCTTGATACTAGAGTTCATCGGTACCAATGATATGGAGTAGGCCCGTCCGCCATCAAAAGACTGGAAAGTTGACGCCGAAAATTCGCTCCAATGTTGGTTGTTTTTCGCTTTCTTTCTTATAGGTCCTACTACTCCGAACCTAGAAAAGGATATATTTAGAAATGAAAAGAAGACAAACATATTCTATCGCGACCACTGCCTTTAAGTTTCAAGACTACAACTACACACACATGATAAACAGTGTCATGGTTACCATTTGTGATTTAGAAATCTAAATAGATGCATTTTTTGAACTTCATACAAAAGCACTTTATGGAAGTACATCTTCTCTTTGTTCAGGGTTCTACTTGAAGTCAAGGAGTGTGGTTAGCAAAAAAAACAATCTTGCCCCGTCATAGTTGGGCGATAGTCCGTACTCCCTCCCGGTCGATATGCAAGTAAAACACGCAAAAGGAAGACAACAATCCTTTCGATAGTTCCTCTCAAGTCGTCCGTGGTCTTTCCTACTCGCATAATCGCTGAGCAGCTAGGACACATCATCGAGGTTTCTTGGCCAATGCCGTATCCTAGGTGCTAAAAAAGTGGGCGTAACGGGGCTGAACCACAGCAGCATATGCTGGTGCCAGGTTTGCGTTGGAAACCCCAGTTTACGGGACATATGCTGCTTCCAGCCTTGGTATCCACCCCACATCTCGCGACTTACGCTGCTCCCAGCGCGCCCGAGTGCGACAAAGTGCGCTCACCGTCGGCAGTGTTCCGAGACGCGCACCATCACAAAAATTTTCCGGCCTGACATGCCCCGGGGACATGCCACTGTGGTAATCCGCTTTGGGGTCCCCAGAGGGGGGGGTCACCCCACTGCCACGGTCGGCAGTGGGTGCACCCCACCGTGGTCCGTGGGGAGGTGACCCCACAGTTGGGTACCCCCCTCCCTCGAGCCGTGGGGAGCTACCTCCCCTCGGCAACAAAAATTATCCTCCGGTATCCGGTGGATCTTCTGGTGAGTGACTCGAGGCCACCTTCCAGTTCCGACTCCGAAGAGCCGACTAAAACACACCGTGAAATGAGAAGCCTTTTATACTAGCGACATTGTTAATACTTCTGTCTAAACATGTCAGGATTAGACCAGTTAGGAAGAGGGGTGGGCGGAGCCATCCAATGGCGAGCGGCCGCTGGCTCAGGACATTTTTCTTCCGTAAGGCGCCGGAGCTACGCGACATATGCTGCACTTCCAGCATCATGGGACGATATCCTGCGACGATGGGGTTTGCAACGCTGAGTCCATCAGCCAATCACAAACTGGTGAGCGGTCGTCAGCAGATATCTCCATGATGCTGCTCAGAAAATGAGAGGCCGTTTCAGTGTCCTAGCTGCTCAGCGAATATCTGAGGAGGACAACGAATTGTCCCTCGATGGTCCCCCCTAGGTCGTATACTCAGTATCCGAATCACTCCTTTTCGAATATCGGACCGGATATCCGAGATTCGGATAATCCGATATCTCATAATTCGAAAAAGCGCATTATCTGAATCGAACCAATATCCGGAAAATTTAAAATCGGCATTATCTGAATCGAACCATTATCCGAAGGGTCGATAATTCGGATAAAATCGGATAAAATTCGGAAGATTATCGGATAAAATCGGATAAACTTTCGGATAAAATCGGATAATTTTTGGATAAAATCAAATAAAATTGCACTAGGCCACGCCCACTTTTCCGTACCGCCTTCTATTTAGTTTATGAACCCAGGATTTTCCTCCTCCTTCTGAAATCGGAAAAGTCGTTGCCGCGCCGAAAAATGGGCGTGGTCAAGTGAGATGACCAAGTGGCTAGTTATTCAGTGTAGAAGTTTTTTGTATAGTTGCTTTGCATACTTTTCATTAGCTAGTTGTCCTGAAAAACCTGTGTATGGCGAATACTGAGCCTCCCAACAACCATAGAGTAATTGAAAATTTTTTTATATTTTTATTAATATGCGTAGCTATATGGAGATTGAAGTTTCTATGTGAACATGCAGCGAATGAAATAAAGGACTAATGTTGGTTCAATTATGGATGTTTTCAAAGGCTTGTCTTGAGTGCCTAGTTTAGTTATCCCCGTTTTGCCTCAACTTTGTTCTGAAAATATCCGAAGTCATCCGGAATTATCCGATCGGATATCCGTGTCCGAATCATTGGAAAAATGGCATTATCTAAATCGATCCAATATCCGAAAAAAATTAAAAAAGCGCATTATCTGAATCGGACCAATATCCGGAAAATATAAAATCGGCATTATCCGAATCGATCCATTATCCGACGAATGATCTTCGGATAAGAAGTATACTAGGTCTTCCGTAGTCCCACCCGGTCGATACGTATGTAAAGCACGCAAAGCTAAGACATAAAATTCTTTCTCAATAAAACCGTCCGTTTTCTCCCTTGTACCACCCGTATCAAACTTGGACCAATAATGCATACTTTGGATTGAAGAGAATTTTGCTCTGATCACAATGGTGTCTCCGAAATTGCTCAGAATCCTTAGAGAACGGAGGTATGGCACCTCAAAAATTGTGAGTTTGATCTTCGAAGATTTCGTGGACGAGTTGGCTCGGGCCTGGTTTTTCTCGTCATTCGTTCTCATCGGCTCGAAGCAGACTGCAATATAAACCTAAACCGATTACAATTTTGAGACTATAGATTTTTATCCTTCCTAATGGGATCGAAAGTTTGTCGGTGAGCGTCGCCCATTTTTCTTTCCAGAGGGAGTGCTCGACCTTTTCCTTGCCTTTTCTGGCTTATTTGAGATTTCGCGCTTGGCAAATTGGCTATACACGGCGGACGGACTACAACGTAGAAAATACAGTGCGTTGCAAAATTATACGACATACCCCGATTTCCGCGGTTCCGAACTTCGCGTGATTTTAAGAGACAAACCGTTAATGCCAATTGATGCAGCACCCTCGAAAACAACTCGGTACAAATCTTCATGAAATTAGAGCCACTAGCAGGACACTGGCAACGGAAATTGTCGAAAATGGCCGTTGCAAAATTATACGACATAGCTGACGTTCTCGCAGAAGTTTTGATTCTACGCCATTGTATCAGTGCGTTCATGGCGAGAACCACCAGAAACATCAAGTTAATAGTCTTCAGAAGTTCCTTGACGCTGAACCACTTCGAAAACTCTGCTTGGTATGAATCAACCCAGCTTTTTGTGAACGCGCCTTTCAATCTGCGCCCATTCGCTTATAACGGCCAGTTTGAGCGCAGCCACACGCTTGTATTGTCTACACTGGATGTAGATTCAACGCCCAAGGATACCTCACATGTTTTCCACTGGGTTGAGGTCCTGCAAAACGACCGGCCATTCTAGCAAATTGGCATGGTCGGCCTGCAACCAAGCCTGCGTCGTGCTACTCACAAGAAGCGGATACGAACCAGAAAGAACTGGAAATGATTTTCCGACTCATTCTGACAATCTCTGAGGTTCATAGGTCATGTCTAAGAAACCTGGCCTACCAACTGGGTCCGAGTCGATACCCTATTCCTTCCACCTACATTCTCTTCCAGGGTTCCTACACGAGGGTAAGTGCGGGTCCTTTTGTAGATTTCTCCAATGCTTAGAATAATTAGTTAAAGTTAATAGAAAGATTAGAATATATCAGGCTCGTTCTAACTTAACTTGATTTCGACCGATAAAAAAAGTAGTTCGAAGGATCCACCTACGGACCCGTACTATCCTTATTTAGGAGTATTGGAGGAGAACGAATAATATAACGCTAGGATCAGGTGGTAAACCAGGTTTTTGTGACATGACCTATGAACCTCTTAGATTATCAGGCTGTGTCAAAAAATCATTTCCAGTTCTTTCTAGTCCGCATCCGCCTTCACTTCTTGTTGGTAAGACGACGCAGGCTTGGTTCAGGCCGATCATGCCAATTTGATAGGATGGCCGGTCGGTTCGCAGAACCGCAACCCACTGGAAAACGTGTGTGGTATTCTGGAGCGTTGAATCTACATCCAGAGCAGACAATACGAGCGTGTAGCTCCGCTGAAACTAGCCGTTATAACCGAATGCGCGCATATTGGAAGGGGCGTTTGAAAAAAAGCTGGGTTGAAACATACCAAACATAGTTTCCCAAGTGGTTCTGCGTCAAGACAATTCTGAAGACTATAACCTTGATGCTTCTGATGGTTTTTACCATGAGCGAACTGAAACAGAGGGTGTAGAATCGAATTTTTAGCGAGAACGTCAGCTATGTCGTATAATTTTGCAACGGTCATTTTTGACAATTTCCGTTGCGAGTTCTCTGCTAGTTGCTCAAATTTCATGAAGATTCGTACCCTGGGATTTTCGAGTGTGCTGCATCGATTGGCATTAACGGTTTGTCTCCTAATGTCACGCCAAGTTCGGAACCACGGAAATCGGTGGTATGTCGTATAATTTTGCAACGCATTGTAGAAAAAAGAACAGTGGATAGAATCTTTCTCCGGAATACTTTCGTGTTCACCGACTGCTGGTCACTCATAGCGTTATAATATCTCTGTGGATGCAATTGGCTGTTGTGTTATAGATGAATAAAATTAGAGTTTGAAAATTTTGGAAGTCTACAAAACTTGACATCTACTCTGTGTGCCTTCTGTAATTAATGACACACAAAATGTTGATTATTATGAAGCCCTCAATCGAGAAAATCTTCGACGAATACGCGAAGAGTAGGCAAAAACAAGCGTAAGGATCAAGAGCTATCCAGAGCTTCATTTCCACCGAAATCCTTGTGAGTGGTTTTCGATCAAAGGAGTCTCAGAGCCTGATGTTGATGAAAACGCCGGCGTTGAATTCAGAGGAGACAACGAGACAATGAAGTTCCAGGTTGCTGAGCAGGCTCAGCTCGGATAATTAGATTCTTAGTTGTTAAATTGGTCGACGAAGACACTCCGTATTCTCAATGGGAAACAACTAGGACTCTTAGGTGACAATGTGCAAATCCTCCAACATCTGCATGACATCAATCACACTTATCAACTGGTGTTTCCACGACAAAAAAATGCACAACGGAGCAACTATGAAGAGTCCTCGCATTAAATTAGTTTTACAAATAGACGGAGCTGCAGCGGAAGATCACCGAAACCCCATTCGCCAGTGATGCCGCTAACGCCGCACGTCCAGCTGCGGTCATCGCGCCTGGTCCATTCATCAGATTAAATTCGATACGCAAACCATATGTAAAGTCCGTCCGGGAGAGAATGTCGGCTCACGCGGTCAGCGTGCGTGCCGAGTGGCTTTTTCTGAACTAAAAATTTCTGGGTAGCAATGCATTGACTAAATGTGCGTTCAACTTCTAATCTCAACGTCGTGAGACTTCAACATCAAAAATGTGAGAATGCATGCATTCATAATGGTTAACACACATCAAATCACCTATGCAGGCGTTTTCAGCCGAAATGTTTTGCTGCGTTGTTGATTGCAATAACGTGGTAAAAAACAAACGTTTTCGTACCCTTGCTGTGTAAGTGGAAAAAGCAGAGGAGCATCTTATCACCGGTACCATCACAAGAAAAGCATTCCAAAAAAAAACCCGCGCATTGCAAGTGGTAATCGAAAGAGCTCTTCAGGAATGCCCGGGACCCCATATGACGCTAATCGCTTTGTCGAAACACAAGTTTTGCTGTTTATTCGTTGCGTGTCGACAGAGGGCCCAATTGAGCTGGGTCCTGACTTCAACAAAATATGAAAAGTCTTTCGTATAAAGTTATGAGCCCTCAACGTTGAGCAATTTTTGACGCTTTGTTCGCATAGATCGTTGATGTAAACGAGTTTTCCAGATATAAACGCACTGTTATAGGTTATTAGCTTGTGAATCGATTGGATGATGAGATTTTTGAGATTTTCCCCCATCAACTTGAAGGCAGTGGTCACGACAAAAAAAAACCGTATTCTAGTTTTCTATGTTTCCCGGGAGGCAAGTTTACGAAGCAGTGAATAATAGGGAAAAGACCCCATGAAACTCTCGAATCTCGGAGAAAAAAACAGTTTGAAAAAAGCTAGTAAACATTTATTCGCGTCTGGTGTGCATTGGAGGAAACCTAAATAGGCAGCAGCGACTGTTTATCCACACGTGTTCCATCACACTGTTTTGCCAGTAGAGGTGTTCTAAGAGTTTTATCATGTATCAATGTACCAACTTCATGCGTATTCAGCTTGATAAACGATATGGATAAACGGTCGCTGCTGCCTGTTTAGGAGGCCCCTGTGCTTTGTGCACTGCGGACCAAACGTCAGACCAAACGTCGCAAACGTTTTGAGCTTCGGAGTTTTTAGGTGGATGACATCCTTGTTTTCTATTCGCTGTACGAAAAAGGGAGGCAAGGGGTTCGGTAAAAGCTGATGTTTGGATGTTAGCATCTTCAGTTTCAGAAATTCGGCCTCTGTCCCACGGTGAAAGGAACGCTGGAGAACTGTTACATGACGTGGGTGGGGTGACCAATGGGTTGGCTGGACCACGAGATTTTCCCCCACTTCCCGACCGTTTTTCGTCGTATTTCCTTTCGTACACTTCTTAGAGGGACCCAAAGCTAACGTTTTTGCCAAAAAAAGGGGCAACTTTTTCATCATAAACACCGCCTTCAAAAAGTTCTTTTTTTTTGCAAATTTTCGAGGTCTTTCGAGCATATGGCCATGCTAGAAAGAGACGGCCAAGTCGTTCCAGTCTAAAAAAGTCCAAATAAATTGAATGCACCCAATAGCCCAATTTTTGTATCAGAAGTTACGCATGTGAAAAAAAACTGTTTCACGCACTCTAGAGATTGTAAGTC
Organism: Aplectana chamaeleonis; assembly: GCA_029168955.1. Taxonomy (NCBI): domain Eukaryota; kingdom Metazoa; phylum Nematoda; class Chromadorea; order Rhabditida; family Cosmocercidae; genus Aplectana; species Aplectana chamaeleonis. The sequence goes on from JAPDOI010001361.1 coordinate 21,200, forward strand.
AGCACAAAAGCTGGCGAACTCGCGGTCAGAGAGATTTGCAGCACACTAGCAGCACCTACTGCAACAGCAGCTTGCGCTGTAAATGAGCCGATCCGTGAAGCTCCTTCCCTGTCACGGAGCAAATTTGCAGATACCTTTTATTAGTGTGCTGCTGATCGGATTCAACCGTTGCAGTGATCTTTCTGCTACGAGTGAACACGGCAGCATCCTCTTCTACGACGACACGGGTATACCACTCTTAGTAAAGGAGCAGCTGACCAATCAAGGCCGGTTCTGGATGTGACATTTCGTAAACTTCTCGCCCTTTATTTTGGATTATTCTGAAAACTGAGGGCTTCGCCCCCCTCCCGTAGCCCATCGCGAGGAATGCTTCCTCGTTGTAGACCGTGGCGGGGAAGGTGTTCTTGCTGCGGGCCTTGACAAGGGTGGCCTATCCCTGCTGCGAGCCGATACTATAGAAGAAGAACCATACTTAACTCCCGTAGAGAGAGTAGTAGCTCCAAGTCTGTCTAAATTTGCACAATATTTTGCTATTACTAGTAGTTACTAGAGATAATTCTATCAAAAAGGGGTCTTCCAAGAGAAAGAGGTTTGGTTGGCGTCAAAAACGTTCCAACAAAAAGGGAACAATAGGCAAGTAGGATGATAAGAGTCTACAAAAAGTGAACAATATTCTCTGAGAGTAATTTTCTTGGTGAACACTTTTTAACAGCGAAAGCAAGCCGTTGCGGTGTTCTACACGGTAGCATTTTGTGGTTCCAAAATGGTCCTGACTACGCGAGAACCACTAAGATGTATGTACATGTAAACCTAACACTTACCATCAGAATAGAAGATGATGTCGCAAAGACTTAGACAGACGGTTAGGTCTCGCTCTGAGGAGAAGCAAAACTATTAAATAGAAATACAGCATTAAGCAAGAGTAATCCCGTAAAATCTCGTTAAACGAATAGAAGCCCTTTTTCCGAAAGACACTAATCTCATGCTCTTAAAATGCCACAACGGTTTGTTTCCGCTGTTAAAAAGTGTTCACCAAGAAAATTACTCTCAGAGAATATTGTTCACTTTTTGTAGACTCTCCTCAATCTACTTACCTATTGTTTTCTTTTTGTTGGAACGTTTCTGACGCCAACCAAACCTTTTTCGCTTGGAAGACCCTTTTTTGATAGAATTGTTCACTTTTTCTTGATCTTACGACGTAATATCTCTGAAAAATCTTCAATATTTTTCCAATAGGACGGATTGATATGATAATCAGTATGTAATCGAATGGTTCCGCACGCTACAAGTGACGCGCGACTCACTTTACGACGTCCTGATGACGTTATAAGATGCTCCATGCACTTTACACGACATCCTGATGACGTCATCAGATGCCCTGTGTACTTGGCACGACCTTGGTACGACGTCCTGATGACGTCACCAGATGCCCTATGAACTTGGCACGACGTCCTGATGACGTCATCAGATGCCCTATGCGCTTGGCAAACCTGGGCACGACGTCCTGATAACGTTATCGGAAGCCTCATGTGCTTGGCACGACTTCCTGATGACATCATCAGATGCCCCATGCACTTTGATGACGTAATCAGAAAGTAACAATCTTGCTAGTCACTTTCCTTGTGCCTTCCCGTCGAAAAGTACAGCCTACAACGAGTTTTAGCGATTTGATATACCAACTGATATTATCACTTGATATGATAAGCAGCAATAAGTGAAGCATTTGATGTTAAACAGTAAGTAACAAACTTGTTAGTCACTTTCCTTGTCCCTTCCCATCGAAAAGTACAGCCTACAACGTGTTTTAGCGATTTGATCTACCAACTGATAATATCACTTGATATGATAAGCAGTAACATTTGAAGTAGTTAATGTTAAACAGTAAGTAACAAACTTGTTAGTCACTTTCCTTGTTCCTTCCCATCGAAAAGTACAGCCTACAACGTGTTTTAGCGATTTGATCTACCAACTGATAATATCACTTGATATGATAAGCAGTAATAAGTGAAGTAGTTAATGTTAAACAGTAAGTAACAAACTTGTTAGTCACTTTTCTTGTCCCTTCCCATCGAAAAGTACAGCCTACAACGTGTTTTAGCGATTTGATCTACCAACTGATAATATCACTTGATATGATAAGCAGTAATAGCTAATACTAAACAGTAAGTAACAAACTTGTTAGTCACTTTCCTTGTCCCTTCTCATCGAAAAGTACAGCCTACAACGTGTTTTAGCGATTTGATCTACCAACTGATAATATCACTTGATATGATAAGCAGTAATAAGTGAAGTAGTTAATGTAAACAGTAAGTACTCATTGTCTACCTACTCACCAGCCTGCTTATCTATCCACATACCAACTTACCTGCCTGTCCAACTGATCGCCTGCGACCATTGGCAGTGGCCACTACTAAGGGTGCGTAACGCACGAGGAAGCAGGAAGCAGGAAGCAGGAACGAGTAACACGCACAAAAAGAAATTTTGATAAGGACTCGCCGATCTAACTTTGTTAGTTTTGAACCGATTTGGCTCAAATTTTGTCAGCATGTGCCTCCTGGACCCTCTCACCTATATTCCGATGGAAATCTCTGAAGAATTTGTTTAACAGGTTTTATTAACTACTTTACAGAATTCCAAGTAATCACAAGTCCCGGGCAAAACCAAACCTCTCCAGCCGCTTCGCGGCTGGAGCGATAGAAATTACTGTTATCAGAGATACACTACCGCTCGCAAGATTCGGTCAGAAAGCGAGCGAAGCCGGGTTTTCGCGTCGTTTCTGTATAACTCGTACATGCTGCCAATAATGAGAAATTGCACTCCAGGGCCAACATCCGGTAAAAACCTTCGCTGTCAGCTACAGATGCCGCCCGCAACAGCGATAGCTACCAGAAGCTGAACTTTTTAAAAAGTTTTTGGGACAACGTTGCCTCTCAAGGCCTGTGTAAAGGTATATGATGGAATTGCAGATAAGGATCCGCCCATACGTGGCGAGAGCGTGCGATTACGCAAAATCGATGGTCATCGTGGTTACACGATTTGCTAGCCGCTCGCTGGCGGTACTTCTCGCGCGCCCTCGCCCGTTCGCTCTAGCACGCTTACGCCAGCACCACGAAGCAAGCAGCAAGTTTCAAGCTTACGGCTCCATCACTAAAGCAGGTGGCACCAAACCTGTAGCAAAACTACTGCCCTTATTTTTCATAATCCCACCACGGAAGACGAAAACCGTGGGAAACCGTCAGCCGTTGCGCCGAGTCGAACGATTGATCACCCGATCTAACATTTTCAATCGGATCAACACGAGGTGGGGGTGTTTTCCTGTGTTAATTTGCGGGCAGCGTTGAGGAGCATCGAGAGGCGCACAGCAGCGGGAGCGACCGCTCTCGCGACGTATGGACGCTGCCTAAGATGAGAAGATTCTTTGTAACCCGATGTCAGAGGTCAAATGATTCGCCCTTAGTTCAGCTTTCTAAGGAAAGGGATCTGTCGAAAGCAGCGATTTTTGGCCAACTGGTTTTTGATCAATCAATGAACAACGAGTGTGTGTTCCAGGGAAGCTCCTCGCTAAAGACCATTTATGGCTTCTAGTGTGACTTATGGTTTGTATCTTATCTATAGGAAAACGTGTTGCAAATATTATCACGCAAGCGGGGCGGTTATTTTGGATTTCCATCATTCTGCTTTAAAACAACCACTCGGCATTTAGGGGTAAGGAATACTTCGTCGCTGCTGTGAGCAACAGGCATGCAATCCAGCACAAGTCGGGGTGGGACCGTGACGGAGCAACGGCATCGGTAACAGTTATCGCCCGTCTGTCGCAGCGACGCTGATATACTGCAAATGAGCCGAAGCCTGTCGCTGTGCAGCACACTGCGACAGGTTTCGATGGGCTGGAGCTCCTCGACGGGCGGTCGCTGTCACTGTGCACAGCGGCACGACTGTGTGTCGCAAAAGTATACCATACCCTTCACGATAAAGCTATCATAGCAGCGTCGCGGGGTCTACCCTTAAAGAGCTTGGCGATACTATCCTCGGAGCCAAATTCCGGATCGCAATTGCGGACTACGGCTGTTGCATCACACGACACGTGATAATCGTGATGAAAGGAAGGTAAATCGTGCCGTGAGCGATTGGTCCCAGCACGATTATCATCCTGTTGCGTGATGCAACAGCCGTTGTCCGCAAATGCTGATCAGAGATTGGCTCCGAGAACGACAGTACAGGAAGACACTTCTTTTTTTCTGTGACCAAAGAGTCTGTTCCCGAAAGATATATGGGTTAGGTGAATGATCGGTGGCAACTCCGAAGCCGTGAATAAAAAGGTCTACATTATTCCACTACAAAAATCTCGTTAATATTACACGGGAGGAGTGATTATCGACCAAAATGTTGGCTCAGAGATATTTTCGTTATGAAAAAAGTTTGAACTCACTTCTAGTAGGAGACGAGAATACACCAACAAAAGGCATTTATCGAGCCAAATACGAGTCTGTGGAATGGTCCTCCTAAAGCCGTTCGCGGCAGCAATAATGTTGGTTATAATTCACCCAAGAGTACCCAATTTCACCTCATAAATACACAACATGCGGTTATAGGATATATTGGAGCAGCAATGGGTATTGCATTGAGACGTTTTGGACGTTGACTCCTTCTCACATCGATCTTTTATAGTTAGAGAAGAAAAAAATTATTGTTAGAGTTTCTGTGAAGGAAAAGCTTTGTGAGGTGTGGGAGCAGGAGCACTCGTAAATTACTTTCTTACACATTGGAACTGTCGCAGTGGCCAACTTCCTGTAGATTACGACAAATCATTTACTCATTCAATTGGTAAGGCATTGTAAATGTCAAGGAACTAGACGTAATAAAGTGCAGCGTCGGAGGGTTTAAATAAGTGAGCCAATTCAAATGATACAGAAATCATGAGTTTATTCCACGCCCATAAATGACGTCATAAAACTGCGAACGTCAGAAAGGGCGCAGGGGCTGTCTACACACTGAGGGAGGAGTTGTCCCGTTTTTGCAGTTTGAAACGTCACGCCACCCAACGAGAGCGAAGTGGTCCCGAATGGAATTGGAGTCGTAAAAGGCGGGACAACTTTTCCTTTGGTGTGTAGATAGCCCCTGTCCCGTTAGAAAGCTGCGAACTTACAGCAAAATGTTGTCCACCATGACGAGATTGTGAGCAGGAATGTGCGAAAAGTTTTCTTTGAAGACAGAAAACAGAAAAAAATCTCCAAAAATGGGCAGAAAACAGAAAATTTTTCAAAAATCAAATAAGAGTGTTCAGCGAGCAGTATTTGAGATTTTTTGTGGCATTAAGCTTTTCACACATTTCTCCGTGATGAATGGTTCGTTTGCACAATATCCGAAGGCAAACAGTTAGCCAGAGAAAGAAATGTAGACTCGAGAGAGAGGCAGATCATAAGTGCAAAATGTTCCTCTAATCTTCCTTTTCCTGAGACAATAACACTCGAGTACTTGATCAGAAGCTCAACATGTGTGTGCAAATAGTAGAAACAAGATTTAGTCGGAGCAGAGTTGCCCTTCCACAGTGTACTGTGCTTATCTGGGTCTAATTCCGGTCCGCATTTGCGTCTCGACACGCTTTGCGGCCGCGCGCTTTCGAGTCGGAAGAGTTTCCAGCGCCGTAGCCGCCGATCTGTTGACTCTAGGTGGGTTTTAGAAACTGGAAACTAAACAAAATTGAAGAAAACTGTATAAAAAAGCCATATCGAGTCGGCTTTGGCGCTGGAAACCCGACTGACTCGGGCGCGTGCGGCCACAAAGCGTGTCGAGACGCAATTGCGGACCGGAATTTGACCCAGATAAGCACAGTACATATTTTGACGATAATATCGAGATAATTGCTGAATTTAGCGCTGTACTACTCCTCAACGCCTTAGAGTCACGCGCATACCGCGCGGGTGTGCCGTGTGAGTATAAATGTCCTAATGCACCGCTCGCTCCGCCATAGCTGGATCGCTCGTAATTTTATGTCAGTTTCAACAACTAATACGCCATCGCTCAATCATTAATTTGATTGCGATTCGCCTTAATCAAATTCTCAATCATCTTGTGCAGGAATGAGATATAACACAAGCTTTGAATTTGCATGAATGGCTTAGTTGGGGCAAAACTCTAATCTGCTCAACCAAATCAAGGACACGGGAGTATTCTCAGATTATACATTAAAATGGGAGTTTTCGCGTTATTACCGTATGCCATACCTTTTGAGGGTATCATCAATGGTAAGCCTTTGGGTAATGGTAACCAGCATAAGAAAGAGATGAAGACTTGGCTTCCTCGATTCCTATTGGGATAAGCAGCGCATTCGACGTCTGTTTCACAGGGGCGTGGATGTTTTTCAGGTCTATACAGTGGCCTGCGGGGGTCAGCCGACTTCCCACTAAGATCCTTCACCTCCTTACATGAACCTAGTACCGATTTTAAGACTCGGTAGGAGTAGTAGATCTAGTTGTTCGAAAATCGAGGATCGAATCCTACTGTGTCGAGAGAACAGCACGCCTCCTGCCACCGCACCACCCCAGCTCGGGCAACCACCATAGCGAGATAGACGAGTTTACCATAGGGTACTGCAAAGAATGCGGGTGAGGTTTTCTAAACCTATGGGTTTACCGTCTATGAGTTCGGTCCCAAGTCGCGGTCTACGGTCTTTTTCTGTTTTCCGCAAAATTTTGTCTATTTTTGCAGAAAACAGAAAAAATGTCAAAAAAGGGCAGAAAACAAAAAATTTCGCGCACCCCTGTGTCTGAGTGTGCAAGAATTCTGCGAAACTTCGAGTTTGCACGCCTGTCCCAGTGTTCTACTTACTGGGGCCGGATTCATCAACACGGTAGTGCTGAGTACGGGTAAAGGCGTCGACACGTTTGATGATTACCCTGCAAAAGTGGAAGATTGCTAACCGACAGCACCCTTGGCCTACCCAGCTGATAGGCTGGGGAAGCTGAGACACTGCTCTGGTAGGTCTACCATAGCCTCGCACGGGGTAATCATCATACGTGCCGACGTGGGTAATCATCAAATGTGCCGACGCCTTTACCCCCACCCAATGACGCGCGTTGATAATACCGGCCCCTCAGGAAACGAAGATCATCCTCGGCCGATCAAGTGCGCAACTCCTTTACGACTTCTGTCGGGCATAAGGCAGCGTCCATACGTGGCGAGAGCGGACGTTCCCTCTGTTGTGCGCCTCTCGACGCTCCTCAACGCTGCCACGAAATTAACACAGGCAAACACCCCCACCTCCTGTTGATTCGATTGAAAACGTTTGATCGGGTGATCAATCGCTCGAGTCGGCGCAACGGCTGATGATTTCCCACGGTTTTCGACTTCCGTGGTGGGATTATGAAACAGAAGGGCAGTAGTTTTGATACAGGTTTAATGCCATCTGTTTTGGTGTTGGAGCAGTAAGCTTGAAACTTGTTGCTTGCTTAGTGGTGCTGGCGCAAGCGTGCGAGAGCGAGCGGGCGAGGCCGCGCGAGGAGCGCCTGCGAGCGGCTAGCGAATCGTGTGCCGACGATGACCATCGACTTTGCGTAATCTCACGCTCTCGCCACGTATGGACGGAGCCTAAGGAACGATTTTGGGTGACCAGATCTTACGATTTGGTAATGACTTCAAGTTCTGCTGAGCAAGCCAATTCCTCCACTTTGTTTCCTATTAAATTTGATTATGTACTGACATACACTTGAACTGACATTCTTCGGCGAGAAGCATTCTTAGTGGAGGACCCATAACGAAGTTAACTAGTGCGTGAGGTAAAGGAAACAGAGGAAATGCATTTGGATGGATTCCTCGGCATCCTCGAAAGTGCCAAGAATTGCAGATGCAAACATGAAAAAAGCAGATCTCAATCTGCTCTATGTGGAGGAGAGGAGGGTTCTCATCCGGCACACTGAAGTTTATAAAGTTTTTTTCTTTTCTGGAGAACCGAGGGGAACAGAGCACTAACAATGGACATCTTTTTTCAGAAAGGAAGCTTATAGTATATCTGAAGTAGGCGGAGTCGAACCGTCATAAGTGGTTTTTGTGGGAGGAAGCGCACCCTTTGTGATGCAATTGTGGGCTAATCCGGTTAAAGGCAGTGTTCGCGCAAAATCATGGGTGGCTAGTTTCCTGTCGAATATGGGAGGACAGGGATCTATTGAGATGAATGGGCAAGAAAGAGCAGCGGAATATGACCGTAAACGCTTTCTTTCTGCCAAAGCTAAGTCGCTTCTGTTACGTTTCGTTTTTTACCACGGAAGGATTCAAGGAATTGGAGAAGTGAGCCACTCATTGTAACTAACGTTGTCCACCTTACTATCACATTTACCGTTGGGAGGGTTGCACCCGACTGCAGCTCACGAATTCGACCCACCTCCTTTCAGTTTTCCACCCCTCTTTTTCAGCTCTGGCACGGCAGGGGCCAAAAGCGTAGGCTTCTGCGGGAGAATTCGCATTCGCTTCATCAAAAGCACTGTCACTAAGACACAGCATCGAATAGCGATCCCATCCCCTCACACACTGCCTCAGTTTGACGTGTTACCAGTCAATGACCTGCAAGGCTTAAGACCATGGTGAAGTTTTTCTACAAAAAATCATTCTACAGAGGTGCCATGCAAGTTTACGAAGAGGGTCAGCTAGCCACCCCGCGTACGAGGCGCGAAACTTTGAGTCAGGGGCGATCCCGTAGCAACTCGCCCCCAGTGCGTACTCCGCCGATGGGTAGCTGGATGCCCCACATAGCAGCTCAGGCACCAGTTCGATTCGACCGATGGCCGAACCGCTTTTTTCTGCCACGTCGGGGCGAACGAGGACGTTTCGGCAAAGCTCCGCCTTCCCGTTTTCCACGAGAGAAACGGGAGACGTCGGAGGTTGGCGCCGTACTAATCAATCGGCTCGATTGGACCGACAGCGAAACGGAACATTGCGAAATTCGGGAATGGTAGCCAACACATTTTGAACAGATGCAGCTGTCATTGGCTTCTCTTGTCCACGATACGGATTGTACTCAAATCCTTCGAAAAAGGATTATTCACTGTTTTCTTTCTCTACCGTTAGTCAGCCAGCCTCATTAAATCGGCCGATATTTATCTTTTCTTTTGATTTTTCGCTAAAAGTTAGATAAAATGAATCCGTTTGGTGAATATACAAACGTCTTGAAACATTTTCGTCAACTTCTGTTGCTCCTCGATGTAAGAAATCGTGAAATAAGCGGAAATTAATCGAACACCAGGGTGAAGGTCTACGAGATGTGAAACATGGCAATTTCGCTCGGACTCCCCACCAGGGGTGTGCACTTACCGTTTACCGAATTACCCGGTTTGGGAGTTTCCGGTAAATTTTGATTTCCCGATTTACCGACTTAATCTCGAAATTTACTGAAATTTTAACCGATCAATCTTAAGCAACTTTTTTCGCTTAATGGATCCATTTCTCGCCTTAATTGCATGAATAAAGCCTATTTTGACCTCCATAAAACCACCTTTTTTAGCATTCTCACGCTACTGATTGCCGTGTCTTTTTTCATGGAACTTTTCATGTTTCCTTTTGGTGTCTTAGCGTTTGGCTTCTCAAAATTAGATATTGATGCCTTCAATAGCGCTAAGTCATGCTCTTCTATCAGGACGGTTAAAGACATCGTTCACGATGGATTTCGTTTCTGAGATTTCCATTTGTTATGGAAGCTCTTGCACCCTATATAACATATATGTTGAAAAAACGGCGAAAAATCATTGAAAACTGTTGTTTAAGTCCGAAATTTCCCCAATCGACTTTTGAGAGAGGAAGAGTCAATCGGCAAGAATCGCTGTTTTGACCCATGATCTCACGATCAAATGAATTTCATCATTCTTTCAGGTGATTTATGAGGAAGGAAAGGTCAAGTGGTATGTGTAGAAAAGATATTCTTCGCGTAATGGTATAATATATTTCATCAATTTCCCTTCACTTGTACTTTACCAGTTGTTGATCATTTACCAATACGACGGCTGACGGGAGATTGTTCCAGACGACTGACGGATGGCCGGCCTCTTTTGACGGAGTTTGAGACATTTAACCTTATATATCTTTACAACGAATCGTTTAAGACCCATCAAACTCTCCCTACATCCTTGGACGGGCCTGATAAACTAATCAAACTTGAAAAAAAACACTAAGTGGTTTTCTGCGCGTACGATGCCTTTAAGAGTATGAATCGAGTCAAATCCATTCCAGCCAAAAAGTCTACTCAAATTTTTTTTCTAGATTTCATACCTACCTTGGAGAGAGCCACTCTCTGACTACAATGGTATCTCTAAAATCGTCCGAAGCACTACAAACGTAGATATGGCTCCTTTTCAATGCCTGCATTCTGAGGGCAAAAATTTGGTGGACGAGTTGTCTCAGGCCTGTATTTCTCTTCATTCGCCATCGCTGCACGAGAGAAAAACAGGATGAGGAGATAGACATGCAATAGACTGAAAAACAACTACTTGTTGAGAATTCATCCATCCATATAGTCGCTATCGAGGTAAACGACCACTACAGGCCCGACCTCCTTCGCTCACCACCACGGGCAAGGGATGTGGCCCGTGGTGGTCAGCTGAGCGAAGGAGGTCGGGCCTGTGATTGTCCATTCTATCTCGTTTGTTTGGAGAAATTGAGCTCTTGCATTTGGCACGTATTATACAGGAGGGTTCTTCTACAGATTTACAAAAAAATCGCAAAATTATTATCAGAGGGTGTGCTGTGCCTTCAACGCAGGACCGCGATAAAAAAATCCTGTTTTTTTCTGAAGGAAGATTTAGGTCTGATCCTTAATGTAGCGACAATTTGGAGAGGATTGCTGCAAAAGAGTGAAAACATATCAAAACGTCCTGTTAATTCTGGCATTTCACCTTTCTTAACTGTAACTCCACGACCAAATGGCAAGTTTTCGTGAGTTCTACTTGCGCTCCAAATGGTAGGTATGGGGTGGAAAAGAGAGACCGTGTTTTGAAATAGCTGTAAGCTCTATCACTCTCAGAATTGGGACTTTTCGTATTTTTCTCACCAGTTTCTTGCTAATTTTTCCCAATGCTGTTGTCAAGAAGATTAATCAGAGTGGTCCACTATCTATTTTGAAAACTGGAAACTAAACAAAATTAGAGAAAAATGTATAAAAACCCACATCGAGTCATCTTTGGCGCTGGAAACTCGACCGACTCGAGAGCGTGCGGCCGCAAAGCGTGTCGAGACGCAATTGCGGACCGGAATTCGGCTAAGACTCGGGCTTTTGGGGGGTTCCAGCCAAGGTGATTTCGGACGAGGGGGCTGATCCGAGGATACGAATTCGGGGGCGGAGTCGTGCTTCGCGTGAGCCGAGGGCGAAAGGGGCTCGTCCGAGGGGGCGACGCCATTTTCCTCGTAGGACCTCTCAAAACAGAAGGTACGCCGTCCTTCAAACATGTCATAATTCTCTCATCATTTGCAGACAAAATGTCTATTTCACCGGCGCTCCCAATAGTTGATGGTCTCAGGTTGTCTTGATACCTGCACTCCCATGAATGATCTTATACATCAATATCGTATCGAATCTTCTCCTGTGCTCTGGAGTGGTTAGGCCTAAATTAACGTTTCTGGTGACATAACACACATTGCAATTAGTCTGAAGCCATTATGTCCTGAAGTAAACTCTGCGTGTAAAAATATAGGTGATGTATAGCAATAAATATCCCTGAGTAAAGTTCTTGTGATTAATCAGAGCAAATCTTTCCTTCTTAGGAGCATTCAACGGAGAACAGATTTTCGCGTGGCTTCGCAAGCTTTGCCGCTAGGAGCTTCGGCCCCAACTTCCTTGAATGAGTGTGTGTCGGGAGGCAAGGTTGACCAATACAGGGCTGCGCTCTTCATTTCTTGTCATAGAGAAAGAGGGAGGTTCAGCGAAGCAGCATACGAAGTAGGTTGAGATTTGGGATATGGCAATACTCTTCTACCCTAGTTTTACTTGAAACAATTCATTTCTTTAGGAATTCGTACGCTCTGTCTCCATATAAACGCCCGGCATTTCTCATACGATGGATTCAATTCGATTAATCAGTTCCCCAGGTATCGTACCCTGCACAAAATTGGCAGCCAGTTATACGTAAGTTAGAGCACCTTGAGTGACTTCGTCTTTATTGACTACTGATTGATTGTTTCAGGCTGACGTGGCAAGCGATTTCGGTTGTGAGCCTTTGTTTCTTGCCCACTCATACACTGGAGGGGGCTAGCGCAGCTCTTCAGGGGGGCAACCCTCCGGGCACCGGCGCTTGCCCCCCCCCCAATGGGGGGGCTACCGCCGGAGTGACAGTTTGGCTTGATCGGAGCCCCCCCCCGTCACTGCCCTGAAGCCCCCCTGTCACTGCCTTGAAGCCCCCCTGTCACTGCCTTGAAGCCCCCCTGTCACTGCCTGAAGCCCCCCTGTCACTGCTCCGGAGCCATGACGTCACGGCTCCGGAGCAGTGACGTCTGACTGGAGCAGTGACGTCACCCTCCCCGGAAAGCGTCTCCGCTTTCCTTCAAAAATATCCCTTTCGGACAGTGACTCGAAGTCGCCGTCCAGGGCCGGCCCTGTTGGGCCGAATGCGGCTCTCCATGAGGTGAGGCGCCTTTTATACCGGTCGAGCACGTGATAGATCACAGGAGAAATCACGTCAAATCGGGACAAAACTCGACGTGAATGACGATGCGTGCGTTTGGCCTACTATGCCTTCTTTGGCCTCTATTGTCGTAAACCACCTTCTACGTCTTCTTCCCATATTTTCCCTCTCTTCCTCTCGAGGGGGCAAGCGCCGAAGGAGAGCAGGGGCCTCCCCTGAAGCCCTCCTCGGGGGAGGCCTGCGCTGTCGCTCCCTCAAATCGAAAACGTGCTCTATTGTCCGGCGCTTGCCCCCCCCGCAGAGTCTGAGCATGAATTTCGAAGTGTCATTCCGTGCTTATTTTGTGTATTCGAAGTACTTAAAAATCTTGTATGAACGTGTTCTGATCAGATCCAGTCTGATTTCCAACCCACATGAACATGAACTTTTGTTGTAATCAATTTTCTGAAAATTGTAAAGAAAAAAGGTTTTCTGCATTACTGAGCCGAAGTTATATCGTAGAATCGATGAAGTTTACTGCCAATTCAATAAATATTTGTCGTCAACTGTTATGATATAAAGTAGTAAAAAAGTTATAAAATCAAGTATTATGGATCAGTAATAGTCAAAGAAGTGTAGTACTAGTATTGAAGTACTAGTATTGGCATAATAACGGAGAAAATATAGTGGAATGCGACGAAAACCGTTTTTACGGTTTTGAATTCCAGCGCTTAACTCGAAAAAGATCCGCGGATCAGCCGCCAAGAGGAGCGGGGGGTTGGTCCGAGGGCGCTCGGGGGCTGCTGCCGAGTTTGGGACGCTCGGATGAGTTCCCGATAGACACTCGGCTGGTGCCCCCCGAATGTCCGAGGAGAAGCACAGTATGTGGTAGCATATGGCGCCGAGTTTGCACCAACCTTCAGTAGTGAACGCAACGTACAGTACCGCACACGTTTTTTTTTTCGCAAAAACGGCGTTTTGCGACGTTTTTTGAGCTCACAAAGCGCCGCATTGCCATAACTCACTTGAAATTTGACGAAATGAGATTTCCAGGGAGCTTTCGTGTTCCTCTCGGTCAGACAAATGCAGCGATATGTGTATAAAGTCTTTTGGGCTCCGGTATTTTGTTGAAAAATGCGTTTTTCTTTCTAAAATTCACGTAGACCACAGGTCAAAACATGACAGATGTCTGCAATCATCACCGTGTGATCAGTTTATAGTGATACATTTTGTAGTGCAATTATGTACTTTTCTATGAACTTCTGGAGTTGAATCTACCATTTTGTAACACTATCGTGTAGCACTCAACGACAGCAATTCAGAAATGACTTCCAATTTGAAATCGGACTACTTTGATGCTAGTTATGGCGATGTGGCGCTTTGTGAGCGCAAAAAATGCCGCAAAACGTTTGTTGCAAAAACTTTGCGCGGTATTGTGTCACTATGATCCATGCCGACTGTTGATATGTGATACTACGCTCGTCCTTGCATGGTGGTTCTTTGAAGATACTTTTGGTTGCATGGAATATGTAGAGGAACCTAGATCTAGGAACTTCAACGAATTTACCGTTCTAACCGAAAAAAAAATTGGAAAATGTTGACCATCGGAGAACTAGTGTTGATTTTTGTCAGATTATGGTAGATCATGTATGGGTGTATGGTAGTTCGGTCAAAGTCTCAGATTTGACTCAAAATTTGTATACGAGGGTTACTCGGGGTGGTGGATGCGGATTTAGTGTCCATTTTGTCGATTTTCAAAACAGTAAGATAGATTTGGCAGCCTAAATGGTGTGGTACCTACCGTAACCTACAATAAGCTTCAAAATTTTGACAAGCGGACTCCAGATTCGTGTTCAGCACCCTAGACTACCCCTGTATATAAGCTTTGAGCCGAATCCGATTTTTTTAGAACACCATAAAAATTTCGTGGGGCCGTCCCCTACCTTGCCGCCAGGCCTTGAAGAATACGTGAATACGATTCACCTTACTTCCAGCACGAATATCGTGCTGAATGATGCAGGAGCGGTAACCCGCACTTGCAGAGCGGAATTTAGCTCCGAAAACGACAGTATGACAACAAAAACAGGGCAAGAATGAACAAAATCTCTGAACTATGGCCCGTAGTAAAGCCGGCGAAAAATTCAGTTCAGCCTATCTGAATCTATGTTCTGAAAAGAATTAAGATGAGCCGCACACATTTCAGACGTACGTGTTGTAGGATAGCGACCTAGGCTAAAGAGAGAAAGTCAGCAATAAACAAGTTAAGCTGAATCTTTCAGTCAGATCTGACTGAATGGATTCAGTCAGATCTGGCTGACTTCTTGGCTAGAAAAGAGAGAAACAGCGTGCCAGGTCAGGAGTGCGCTCGAGACTGTTTTAAAGGCACAGTACACCCTCAGATATGAATTATGAGATTTGCATGTATTTGTGTAGAAGACCCCTCCTGTATAACACCTGCCAAATGCGAGATCTCAATTCCTCCAAATAAGCGAGATATAAGCGACCACCACAGGCCCGACCCCCTTCGCTCACCACCACAGGCCCAACCCCCTGACAGATTTTCGGACTCGATAGCGGATCGATAGATCGATGAATTTCAATAATTCGTCGTTCTTCAGTCCATTGTTGGGCTATCTCCTTATCCTGACTCGCTCTCGCGCAACGATTGCGAACGAAGAGAAATACAGGCTTGAGACAACTCGTCCACGAAATTTTCACCCTCCAAACCTAGGCATATTTGAAGAGCCATAACTCTGTTCAAAGAGGGTCTTGGAGGATTTCGGAGATACCACTGTGATCAGCGTGTGACTCTCTCCAAGATAAGCATAAAATCTGAAAATTAATTTTTTGGATGTCCTGTGCCTTTAAAGGCACACTACACCCTCAGATATAAATTTTGGGATTTTCATGTGATTGTGTAGAAGACCACTTCTGTATAACACTTGCCAAATGCCAGATCTCATTTCCTTCAAATAAGCGAGATCTAAGCGACTACCACAGGCCCGACCCCCTTCGCTCACCACCACAGGCCCGACCCCCTAACAGATTTTCGAACTCGATAGCGGCTCGATGGATGGATGAACTCCAACAAATCGTCGTTCTTCAGTTCACTACCAGACTGTCTCCTTATTCTGACTTTCTCTCACGCAACGTTTGCGAATGAAGAGAAATACAGGCCTGAGACAACTCGTCCACCAATTTTTCACCCTCAAAATCTAGGCATCTTTGAAGAGCCATAACTCTGCTCAAAAGGGGTCTTAGACGATTTCAGAGAGACCACTGTGATCAGCGTGTGACTCTTTCCAAGATGAGCATAAAATCTGAAAATAAATTTTCTGGGTGTCCTGTGCCTTTAAGGAGCAAAGGAGTAACTTAAATAATTCAGCTAAGATTTCGGCTTATCAATGTATCATTATCGATATCAGCTTCCACGAAACAAACAGCGTTTCATTTATTGAGAAACGGAGCATGGAGTTGGTCGATTCATGAACGACCGCGTAGAGAATAGTGGTCGGTTGTTCTTGTTATCACAGGAATCATCATGCTCCCATCATCATGGCTTTGCAAGACCAACCGCTTGATTGCAATCTATCGCTCGATACGATTTCGGACTCGTCTGAGCTCTGTCTGAATCGTTTCGGTCTCGTCTTATCACCCATTCAGATGATCCTGACTGAGTGGTGAGTTTACTACGGGCATATAAATCAGTGTAAACCAATCACTAGAAAACTGATTGTTGAGTATTAATAAATTCAAGTATTTGTTGAGGCGTGGGATTTTAACGGTCAAAACCTGGATGATGACGTCAGCATCTTGTTAGCATCGATTCTACGCCCTATACCCTGCTTTGCGGTCACCGCGACGACGTCATCCTTGATTTTTCGAGCATGGTGGCAAAGCCTCCGAAAATCAAGGATGACGTCATCGCGATATCAGCTATGAAGGATAAGTGCGTAGAATCGATGGTAACAAGATGATGACGTCATCATATTATTAGAGTCCCTGCTATGAAAGGTGGACCGATGCGTGATCCACGAAGTAGTGACGTCATCATCGAGACTGCAGTCCCGGCTTTGAGAGGTGGACCGATGTCATTCTCGGAACGAACGAGCCACGTTTCGGGTTCACCCCGCCCTTTTTTCGTTTCGAGCCAGAGCGGTTCAACGGTCCAACCTCATTCTGACGGCGCTCGAATCGAACCGGTGCCTGAGAGGGTCAGGCACAGCGGTGGTCCGGGTCGTCCTGAACAACAACCCCCCCCCTGAGAGGGGCATTTTTTTGGCCAAAAAACGACCCTCTAGGAAGAGTAAGAAAATTGGGAGACTTTACTGACTCGTTTCATTTTGGAATTTTTTTTTCAATTTTTGGGGCCTCACCATTCCAAAGGGGATGAATAGCGTTTCATGCGCTGCCGATATTGGAAAACACCAGCCAGATGGATATCTGAAAAGCACTTCAGAAACCAGGAAAATCTTCGCCCTCCGTTTTTGCCCGCGGTGGTCCGGTGGGGCTTTCGGACCACCGTGAGACCACCGCACATTTGACCGGCCATAACTCGGCTCAAAATCGATTTCATGAGCTCATCTCCGGACGTTAACATTTTCTAACATCTGCCTACAGTTTCCACTCCTTCACTTGGTCATGTATCTAGACGACCCTTTCTCGATTTTTGGGCCGCTTTTTTCAATGTCCGGAGGGGGTAGGTGAAGTTCAGTTTTTGAAAAAAAAGGTTATTTTTTCACCTATCTAGAAATGTTTTTCGGAACATTTGCAGGCGATTGGTACCCTCGGCCCGGGTACTTTTTTTTTGAAACTGACATTCGGCCATTTCAAGGCTTCATTTCAGCTTGCACAATTTTGAACTTGTTTCGAATCTTCGAGTGCTAAGGATTTGAATGATGATGAGGATCTTCCTAAAGTTTTGGAGCGAGAAATAGCACTCGTGTGTTACTCTTCGGAATATTTTTCCTCCTCTAAGAGCTTCAGCACCCAAAGGCTTGGGGTGTTATGCGAACCAAACAGGGCAATGCTCTAGATGATTCAGGTACTGTTTTAGTTTCGCTACCGACTCCGAATTTCTGGTCACGGTCTGCCTCAGAATACGGATGAAGGGCTTCAACCTGATGCAGAAAATATTTGCGGACATTATGCAAAGGGTGCAAAAAAGGGAGTGGGAACAGTATGAGGACATTCACACAATGAGAGCTCAGTTGCTGAAACTTCCAACAACTTTGTAGGACCCTACAAAGATAGACGAGATAGAACTTGCAATGCCGAAAATTCTGAAAGCTCCAGATAAATTTCACGAGGGGTGAGGAGGTGTTCCCGCAGAAACCCGTGTCAATCTCATGTTTTACAGCAGAATGCACGGACGATGACTTCATACCAAGCCTTCGATCCTACCTCGTATGTGGTATCGCTGCCAAGGAAGCTCCATCGTTCGCTAAACAATTCTATTTTATTGTGATGACAATGAAGTCTGATGCGACGCCTGCTTAATCGCATTACGACTCCACATCTGCAAAGCGTATGGTCAAGAATATGCACAGCACATAAAGTTTGATTTGCTCAAATATTTTTGGGGGAAACAATCTTTTTCTCTGTTGACCGACGGCATTACCGACACCGATCGCAAATGGATTGTGTTTCTAATAAGGTTTTACTCACCCTCCTACACACCCGTAAATTTCCACTTCTCTTTAGTAGAAGCAGAAAGCGAAGGTCCGAAGACATCGTCGACGCATTCAAGAATTCTCTAATTGAGGAGGGTTCATGGGCAGACATGCAAAATGGTCTTTCTCACAAGCCCTTCGCGTTTGCCATAAGAAACTGTGCATCTGTGATGACAGGGCACATAAACGGCACTCATGCAAGACTTCAGCGTATGGTAGATGACGAGACAACACTCGATGGAAATATGAGAGCAGGTGCGAACTCAACATGAATAAAAGAAATTATAGGTATCTGAATATGTTTTGTTTTAGATTTGTTCCCAGCACACACTGAATTCCGTCGTAACTGCTCAGAACAACTACGCGTATCGGCTCGCTCAGAAACAAATGAACTTTTCGTACCTCAAAATGGGAGCGATACATCGGGTCCGCTGGTCGGCCAGCATGCAGAAAGCGCTAGCAAAGATCCTACGCAACTACCCGTTTTGATGGGGAGCCTAAAAGCCTTAGCGAACGAAGATACAACTGAAATTATCAAAGCAAGAGCTGTGGCTGCTGCGTGTGTATTCCTCGATGGACCCACGCTTCCAATCCTTCACCACGTGAGCCACACACTATTCCAACTGACACTATTTTCAGAGGAACTACAATTAGAAGAAGGTCTCATAGTATAATATGTGTCTCGCTGGCGCTATTTCGACCACATGATGGGAGACAAGGGCGGCAAAATGGCCAATGTTGCACAAAGATTATTGAGAGACAATAACATTTCGAAAATGAAGAATCCCTTGAGCTTAAGATACGAAAGTGTGAGCACAGAGTTTCTCGATCCTCTTTTGAAGGCCCAATATCTGAGTACCTGCTGTGTTATGACGCTAAGACATCTAAGGGTCAGCCATGAAACGCTCTCAATTTCGAAGTCCCGAAACATGAAGCCAGAAAAACAGAGATGAGGAGTCACACTTCATCAGAGACCAAGGCAACGCTTATCGTTACACCGATTACACTACCTTTAACATCGATGCTCTTAGCCATCGTGCCTTGGGTAAAGTGTATAACGAAGGGGCATCTGTTGCTCTGGTTAGCACCCACATCACTGAGTTCTACTCCAGCTATGCCAATCAGATTCGAAGGTATATATTCCCAGGAGACGAGGCTAACGCAGAATGTAGGAGGAATTTCCCTATCCTTTGGGTCGTCACATACTGCTGGAGATGATACAATAATAAATAGCGAGTTTCGAAAACTTCAACATGTATAAACCTGCAAACGCCAAGTTCAACACCAGATGTTGGCTCAAATATTTAGACGACGCGAACAAGATATAGATCACAGTACGCCTAGATTCGATTACAAACTCAATCGCCTTACTTCAAAAGAAGCGCTCTATACAGGATGCGATGCCATCGCGCGAAACCTTCTACGCTACCATTGCCAGTTCTGCACAAAGTTTGCAGTCGTGGCCTAACGAGTTCCGAAGCGATAAAATAGTCTTCACTTCTCTCTGATTTTGCTAGAGAACCCCGAAGCAATGTCTATTCCTAATGTTGTAGTCGAGATAATGTTGAGCTAGTACGCGCTTGATGATTTACTCTATTTTTTATTTGGAAACTGCTCTTGTTCCATCGATAATGTTTACCATACCATGGTCAATAATCATGGCCCCACACAATTTTTTCTCAAAATTCAATTTTTCAGCGATACAGACATTATTTTAGATGTGTCGAAAAAATAACGAGCCCCCCCAAAAATTTTCAAGTTTTCTCAAAAAAAAAATAACCCCCCCCCCGAGCCCACGGTGGTCCGCGGACCACCGTGAGCTTGACCCTGCCACATGGGAACGGGAGATACCCAGAGTTTTGCATCTAGCCTGACTTTGACGTGGGATTCTCCACAAACTACGGAATTTTTATCCCCAGTTGGCGGAAATATACAAAAACTCTCGCCACATCACCTATATTAATTGCGAAATTTCTTTCCTCGATTGGATCTAGCTCCCATAAATAAAGAAAATTTCAGTTACTCCATCGCTTGAAATATAATTTTTTTTCTCAAACATTAAAAGTATGCGGGAAGGTTCTCTGTTTAAATTCAGTAAGAACGTGGAAGCAAAACACCAAAAAGTCTTTTTTTTAACTGATTATCAGTTCCGATAGATCACCAATTAAAGGCAGTGTCCACAATAATCTTCAATTTTCAGATTATTCACTATATTGACTAAGTGGCCTCAGGGTAGAACTGAAATGACGAAGAAATTGAGAAAAACGCACCGGAAGTACTCAAAATCCTTAAGTATCAGCCCACCTTTTAAGCATCACAGGAAGTGTTTGTTGTGACAATGTAATCTTTTGTGGGCACCGTCCTTTGCAATTCTCTACTCTCTATTGCTCCGTGCTTTCCTTTGGACCCTAACTAACACTGTTTTGCCTACAATATTCCTCCGTTTCTGATTAGCCCCATTTTTCACCGGGGACAACCACCCTGAACATGTTTATCCAACCGGACAACTAGTCCATGTTGTAGAATAATGTCACTGAAATACGACGTTTTAATGCGTTTCTCGCCGTTTTTTCGTAATTTAAATAACACCTGGAGGCCAACTCATTGCATTATGTAAAAAACTCGGGAACGAAAATCATCGTGAACACTGCCTTTAAAGGCAGCAGACACGCTCAAAAATGGTATCAATTTTATGGATTAAACTGAAGGTCTGAAGCTGTTAGTATTCAGAAATAACGAAAAAGACGAAAACAAATCGACGGAAATTAAGATATAACGGTACGTTCTATATTGGCCCAGAAATGGACGAGTTGTACGGCACTGGCTGAAATAGCGAGGCCAGCAACAAATTCGTTGGGATAACGACACTAATGTACTCGTACGGCCCTTTCTGGAACACTTACGACGTTAGAAGCCTAAAAAGTAATCTAAAGTGGCCGCAATCGAGTATTGAATACCTGAATGGAGGGGCGGAGCCCGTATCGATGGGCGGAGCAAGGATGATGTAGTGACTGACTACGGCTCAAATACGGTCATTTAGACTCGTTTTTAACGCTTGCAACTTTGTTAGGGCTCTTCCAGGGCCTGCACGACCCCACTAATGTAGTTATCTCAACAACTTTTTCGAGCGTGTCTGCCGCCTTTAAATCAGGCTGGCATCTCCATCTTTTTTTGCTGAGCTGTCATGCTGGCCACTCAAACTGCCCCATTGTTCGGCAAACCTGGCAATGCTTCTCATCGAAAACCCTCTACCTCTAAAGATAAAAGCCAGATGTAAACCATATTTATGTCTTTGCTAATGGACTACTTTAAGCCAGGAAATTCATACACTGAAGTAGGCGTTTTAGTGAATTGTTCGCTATTTCTTCGCGACTTTAGTGACACCTTATCTTGAGTGGGGAACTCGGAATCGAAAATCATCATGAACATTGCCTTCAAGCAACACAGTGAGATGATACAGCCTTTATACAGCTTTCTTTTGACGAATTCTACCTTTACCATAGCCTCTGAAGCCACAGAGATCATACACTGTCGTCTCCGCATGGAGAGGACTTACAACTGGATAAGGAAACAGAAGAACCTTTCCACATGGAAGCGATTACCAACTTACAAAATAAAATGTGGCTTAGAAAAAATCTGGGGTGCGTTCCGAAAAGGTTTCCATGGGAGGAAAAAGGGGTCCGATAAGGTATAGCAAATGATAGTCTGAGAGATAGGCTCATTTCAGGCGGTCTCACAAACTGTCACTGTCAAATACGGTTTCCTTCCGTGAGAATCTTCTTGAAACGCACTCCTGATCAAATCATTTCCATAGAAGATATAGAAATGAGTTCCGGATCATTGTATTCACGTGCAAATTCATCCAGAATACGTGTGGATAAACAATGTGCAAGAAACATGTTTCCTAATTACTGGCGGCCAAATCGAAGATGTTGGCGGAAATTCGGAGATGAGGAGCCCAACAACGCGAAAACAAGGGCTGCGGCTCATTGCGCATGTGCATGGGACCAACTGAGAAGTTATGAGGTCTTTGTCTACGTCTTCACGCTTGATGCTCCTCATCGGATCGAAACATTCGCCTTTTCTGCAGAAGGTTTCAGTGGCTGGAAAAAAAATTTCTAGATCTCATCGCAGTCATTTCTTATTCGCAAAGGTTGAAACGACGTGCTCTTTCCGAATGTCGTAAATCTCAACTCATTGAGCAGAAATATGAATGTGGGCGAGCGCTCCCAGTAATTGAAGATAAAGTGAGCACTAGGAAGCAACTTCTCCCACCAAGACACCTATTTGCGGACAAAGACGCATTCATGAATACTAAATTGGCTCCAAGGACTAACAGTCAAAGAGTTGTTTTGAGATGTAATACCAGAGATTGCAGACCACTGAGAAAAACGAATCGCTCGGATATTTCAATTTATTTCAATGTATATTTGAATTTTTATTTAAATTTTAGTGTTCGGAAAAAATATGTGCCATGCATACTTTCCATTGTTAGCTTTGAATCGTTCAACGAGATCATTAGAAGGACTCTGAGAAAGGGCGGTTGTTATGAATACCTAAAAATTTCAGGGAAATATGCCTAATAGTTGGAGAAAATCAGGTGAAATCAGAAGATTAATGGGTGAAGTTGTGAAGAAAATTGTGACGGAATCGAAATTCTAAGCAGGGGAAAGTATATTAAGCTGAAAGGTATTTCATAACCAGCACTAGCTTAGAAAAGGGACAATTAAGGGTCTCATAAATCTAAGGGAATCCAGTAGGGTGGGGGAATGCGGTGAATGTGTGGAAATCGTTGCATTCTTCCTTGAAAAATCGATTAGCTAAAATGGGTGGGATAATCGATCAGCGAAGCGTCTGAACCACATCCATGTATCGATTTTGCAACTGTGTTGCTAAAATCGGTTTATAGAAAGCGCCCGGGGCGCAACCATGTATGACGTATGATGTACTGTGACGTCATTGGCCGACAGTTGCGCTCAGGGCGCTGCGTGAATTAATCTCGTCGGTAGCAACCGGAGCGCAACGTATGCGGCCTAGATCGCAACATATGTGGCCCGGAAATTGCCAAATTTGTCACCCTGAGCGCAACATGGACGCGGCTCCGGGTGCATTCGGGGTGGGCTCACGGCCTGCTATCGTCTGAGTAGGAGCTGGTCATAGCATGAAGTAGCGCTTGAAAACATATGCAGCCTGTTGAATGTTTTGGGCTAGATAACAAAAAGAATTCGAAGATTGTTCAATTTCCCTAAAGGCAGCGTTCACGATAATCATCCTTGGTGACTTTCCACAGTGAAATCATAGGCGAGAACGTTCCTAGGCTCCCAGTGGCCAAGGAATGGTAGAAAACGAGCCAAGAGTGGCAAAATAGCGGCTGCAAACAAGCGTTTTGGAGTCCCAGAACCGCCCTGTGCCCCATTTCCGTCCCCTCGATGTGAACAACTTAACACTCGAGATCGTGAGATGAGCGATAGTTCCCAATCAAAAGCCGCGTTCTTCCTTTCATTCTCAAATTTTCTTTTTACTTAGGTCAGCTCGCATACATCGGCTGCAAAAGACGTTACCCGGTTGTTCAATACGTTTTGTCGTTCGATAAGAAAAACACAATTTTATGGTTCAGAATACACTTTATTATTCAGTATAATCTCCCCGAACATTAATACACTTGCTCCAACGATCCTCCAATCTGTGGATCCCATCCCTGAAGTGAGAATCCGGAAGATCTGCAAAATACGCTTCAACAGCCGTTATGACCTCTTCATTTGATGAAAAACGCTCGCCACGCATAATTTTTTTTGAGTTTTGAAACGAATGGAAGTCGCTGGGGGCCAAATCTGGTGAATGCGGTGGATGCTCTAACAAATCGAACTTTAATTCATGGATTTTAGCCATTGCCAAAATGCTCTTGTGACACGGTGCATTGTCCTGATGAAAAATAGTTTTTGTCCTCCGCAAACCGGGTCCTTTTCCACTAATTTTTTTCCTTCAACTGGTCTAAAAGGTTGCAACAAAATTCAGAATTAATTGTTTTACCAGTTTACAAGTAACCCACAAAACAAAATTCCTTTCGTATCCCAAAGCCCCGTTGCTTTCGTACCCCGTTGCTGCGACAGTATAGCGGGAAGATGAAGAGATGTTCTCCTGTCTTGAACACTACCAATGGAGTTGCAGTTGGTGATGCGACGCTGCCATTATGGAAGGATTACTTCAGTTCACTACTGAATCGTCCAGCGCCGTCAGTACCAGAGCTGCCGCATGTTCAGAGAGCACATTACGATGTCAGTGAGGAACCGCCGACTGAGTCTGAAGTTTTGGATTGTGTCCGGAAAATTAAGAATGGAAAGGCTGGTGGAGATGACAACATCACTGCTAAAATGCTGAAAGCTCTTCCTCCGTCTGGGATTCGTGAAATGACCAACACCATCCGTGCTATATGGATGAGCGAAAGGATACCCGATTCGTGGAGACATGCGATCATCGTACCTCTTCACAAGAAGCTATCTGTCACGGATCCTAAGAACTACAGAGGAATCTCTCTACTTCGTGTCATGTACAAGGTTTCAGAAAGTATCATTCTCGAGCGACTTATCAAACATCGTGAAAGAACGACCAGAGATGAGCAAGCCGGTTTTCGACCTGGAAGATCGACCATCGACCAAGTGTTCGTCGTGAGAAGAGTAATTGAATCGTGGCAGCGGTATTCGAAACCATTACAGCTTGCTTTTTGGACTTTGAAGCCGCCTTCGACTCTCCTCATCGTGATCGATTGCTTAATGCTCTGGGAGCAGATGGAGTCCCGGAAAAGTATGTTCGGTTAATCGAGGACATGAAAAAAGGAACAACAGCAGCAGTTCGTACACCTGTCGGATTTACGTCAGCTTTCGAGGTGAAAACAGGAGTAAGGCAAGGAGCCGTTGCAGGACCTTTTCTATTCAACTGCGCCGTTGATGACATCATGCGTAGAGTTGCAGAACAGTTTCCTGCGGATGTGATCGTAACACCATCAGGACGCTCCATTGTCGACATGGAGTACGCCGACGACATTGGGTTATTCGTTGAAAACAACGCAAAACTGCAAAGGATTGTGAACCTCGTTTCGAAGTATGCCGCAGCCTATGGACTTCGTCTTCGTCCCGACTAATGCAAGCAGATGTGGGTCTCTCAGAGGCCTTCAACGGGAGTTTGTGTGGACGGACAACGTATCGAACTGGTGGACGATTGCTGTTATTTGGGCTGTTTGCTGAAGAACGATGGTAGTTATGTAGCGGATATTCGACAACGATGTGCAAAACCTACGTCTGCATTTAATTCTCTAACCAAGTGTTTGTGGTCTACCACCATCGCGAAGGAAGTCAAGTTGCGCGTCTACCTATCCGCTATTCGCCCTATCATGATGTACGGATCGGAGACGTGGGCAGCACCAAAGACGCAGATGGAAAGGTTGGATTGCGCGGAGAGGAAGCTTGTTAGGCGTTTTCTTGGATATTTCTGGCCGCGTGTATGCCATAGCAAAGACCTTCACAAGGAAATCGATGCAGTGCATCAACGCTTGACACGAGGGAGGTGCCAGCATCTCCTAACGCCATCTCAAGCAGCAATGGAAAGTCGACTTCGACTGCTCGGGCATATACTAAGAAGAACGCCGGATCGTCTCGTACAACACGCTTTAACAATGCTTTCAAATCCTGTCTGGAAACGGCCACCTGGGCGTAGGCGAAAGTTCTGGACGGATGTGGTTAAAGAGGATTTGAAGTCACTCGGCATCGAAAGACAGTTCAGGCGCGATGTTTCGTTTCGCAGGAAATGGAATAGTGACAGCTGGATGGAATGTGATCAAATTGTGGCTGAAGACCATGAAAAATGGACACGGCTGACTACTAGGACGGCACACCTCGGTGAAGATGCAGAATGACCGCGTCAAGCGAAAGCCAACCGATTAAGTCAAGTAAGTCAAGTATCCCAAAGAACTGATGCCATAATCTTCTTGGCCGATTTCCTTGACACGAACTCGTTTCGAAGCCTAACAACCACGTTCACAACACTCTTTAGCCTCCTGTTTTGATTCAGGATCATGGTGATAGACCCAAGTCACATCCATAGTGATGAATTGGCGCACAAAATCCACTTTATCCTAACGCTCCAAGTGTTGCTGAGAAAGACGCATTCGAATGTGTTTTTGTTCCGTTGTTAGCGAATGCGGCACCCATTGTGCACACAGCTTTCTAAACCCCAGAATTTCACTTAAAGGCAGTGTTCACGATAATCTTCGATTTCGAGATCAATCGCTAAATCGATTGTTTGGCCCCCGGGTAGAACTGAAATGACGAAGAAACCGAGAAAACCGCACCAGTTAGGCACGAAATCCTCAAGTATCAGCCCGCCTCTTAAGTATCAATGGAACTGTTCGTTGTGACAATGAAATCTTTTATGGACCTATCTTTTGCAATTCTCCATTCTGTATTGCTCCATTCTTTCCTTCGGGCCCTAACTAATACTGTTTTCCCAAAATATTCTTCCTTTTTCGATTAGTCCCATTTTTTACCGGTGACAACCACCGTGAACATGTTCTTCCAACCAGACAACTAGTCCACGCCATAGAATAATGTCCCTGAAATAAGACGAATTAGTGCGTTTCTCGCCGTTTCTTCGTGATTTTGGTAACACTTGGTTGCCAACGCATTGTTTTGAGTGGAAAACTTGGAAACGAGGTTCATCGTGAACACTGCCTTTAAAATATGGCTCACACTGCCTAATGATATGTGTAGAGCCTCTACTAAATCTCTCTCAGTCAATCGACGAGCTTCCAAAACCATATCCTGTATTTTGGCTGCGATTTCTGGTGTTAATGCGCTTTTTGGACGTCCTTCACGTGGATCGTCTTCAAGACTTGTACGACCACGTTTCAATTCAACAACCCGTCTTTCTACTGTTCTAATTGTAAGTGAACAATCATTATACACTTTTAACATTCGTTCGTGAGTTTCTTTTCGTGCTACACCTTCCAAGAATAGGAATTTTATCACTGCACAATATTCAAATTTTCCATTGCTGTGACGCGGCGACACTAAATGGCTTGTAAACAAAGAATGAATCGACAGATTGGAACGAAACTTCACATACGTCGATATGACGAGTGTAGCAACAGCATAAAAAAATTCTGGGCTAGTAGCAACGCCGTCTCTTATCGAACGACAAAACTTATTGAACAACCTGGTACAAGCCTCGAAAAACTCGTCCACCATGGTCCTCTAGCTGAATTTTTGGGGGACCATAACTCCGTTTCCAGAAGGTCTTGTACGATGCCAGAGACATCATTGGAATCAGCATGGGACCGTTTCCGAGACAGGCGGAGAACAGAAAAACTAATCTTGTCGTGAACACAGTCTTTAAAGCCAATGTTCACGATAATCTTCAATTTCGAGATCATCCGCTATATCGATCGCTTAGCCCTCGAGTAGAGCTGTAATGACGAGAAAACTGAGAAAAAGATTGGGACTTGCACCTCAGCACGTCACGGATACAGTTCTTCTGAGATGCGAGTGGACACCCTTAGGGAATGGTTGAACCTGCCAGGAATGAATTGGTATACAACCGCCAGCATAGGTGCCAGCGGCCGTTACCACTACTGCGACGCAATAGCGGTCGTCTCCAAGATCTCATCCTTCCCCGGGTAAGAGCGTCAGAAGAGCAGCATGAACGTTCGACGTCGACTCTTACCTATCAATCTAGAGAGGAGACATTCAAATCTATTTTAGGAACACACTCAAAGAGGGTATGTAGAGTCCGATCACATCGCGAGGTGATTGCTGACAATACAGCTCGGCTGATGCATCGCATTGAAATCGATTGCGCTGCACCACTCTGTGCATTTGGTAAAATTGATCACACGGCGCGCCACGATCGATATTATAGGATTGCACTTCAACGCGCCGCTCGGCAGCGGAAGTATAAACGACCCCTAAACGTCGCGCGATAAACTCACGCGAGGACGCATTACTGTACAAAATGAAAAGTGCACACTAATGGAATACTTTTTTTTGTGCGTAAACTTCGAACTCGACTAAAAATTTGTCACCGCTCCAGATTTCTATGTTGCCTATGTTGCTTGATGATTGAGGCTCACTCTCCTTTTCTCGTGTAGATGGAGTTCCACTGTCGTCGTGAATGGGCCATCCTGCTTCTTTTTACCTGGGTTAGTTTGCTTTTTCCATTTTCTTTTTTTCCTCTTGTTCGGAATGTCATAATCTCTGCCAATTCGAGACTTGATGCTTCGGGGAAAGCGGCCTTCATCACGCTCTGTTATCATTAGGCATCAAATTCGCCTTTAGCGCCGTCATCAAAGGTTATCCGCGCAAAGTGTGAATTTGCTGAGCGGTCGGATATCAGTCAGCGCAAAGAGTGAAAATACTGCCAGCGCTAACATGTTAATGCATATCAGTTGTTGAGCGGCTGGATATCACTCAGCACAAAGGGTGAAATTACCGCCGTTGCTGGCATGCCAGAAGTTTCTAAACAAGTGAAAACATCTCAACGAAAACATGATAAAACGATTGATCACCTCTTGGTGTGTTTACCATGAGCACAGGCGGAATAAAAGCCGCCTCATCTCACTAGAGTCCTCATTCGGCATTCTGGGGTGCGTTCCAAGAACGTTCCCACGACGCCGTGGGAGGGAAAACAACCTTCCCATGGACAAATTTGCTTTCCATGGATGCAAATTATAACTGAAAATTGCTCCCACGTGGCCATGGCTACGTTTCCATGGACGCGTTTTGCCATGGGAATATACTTGGAACGCACCCCTGATGCCGGCCCTGAAAGGTGACTTCGGGTCACTCTCCAGAGGCCAGCATAATTTCGGCTGTTGGGAGGATACAGCGGGTATCCTCCCGGCGGGGGGGGGGGCGAGTTACGCTGGGGTCCGCAGAGGGTGGCTCCTCACCGCAGACCTCGGTGGAGATTACGCCCATGTTGCGGACAAGACGGGGCTTGCTGTCCTGAGGACCAAAGTCGTGAAATTTCCGAGGTAAACTCACCCATTTTTCGAGGTGAGTTCACCTCATTTTCGCGGTAAATTGGACCCTCTCTCGCTGCCATTTCGCACCATTTTCACGGGATATTCACCTCATTCTGACCTATCCTAGCGGCAAATTCACCCATACAATGAATTTAACGCGGCAAATTAAGACTTCATGCCGATGTGTACATGAGCATCAAGTCTCTTTTGCTGAGGCATCAAGTCTCGAATTGGCAGAGATTATGATTTCTATTCGTATCGAGCAAAAAATTGAGCATGAACCTATTATGAAAAACACGAAATGGAAAGGAAGAAAACTCATATATAAATCCGAAAAGAAGCATGTCAGTCTTTCCACGACAAAATGGGAATCCACCTAAAAAAACATTTGAGAATGAACTTCCTGTGCACAAATACAGGCTCATTAACACACTGGAAAATATTAAACTGTAAACAGAACAGTAGAGTAGGCAACAATAATATCAACCTACAAAAAAAAACAGTGGCTAAATTTGATAAAAACGATTCCTATGAAAATGCCTCAAGCAATCGCGACGCGATCGTCAATCGTGGCGGGACCTCAAGTGGCAGGGACGGTCGACTAAAAGGCCGGAATCATACTCCTCGCAACGAGCGAAGCGACGGAATTTTTACCATTGATATTGAACGAAAAACCATGTGTCTGATCTGCACTGTCGCTGGAAGTATGATCCCGGCCTAAGTGGTCGTTTATACTTCCACCGCTGAGCGGAGCGGCACAGTGCATTTCTGTAATATCGATCGTGCGGCGCGGCACGATCGATTTCGTAGGATCGCACTTCGCCGCGCCGCTCCACGGCGGAAGTATAAACGACGCTTAAAGGGGGCGCTATGCCGCATCGCGAGCCGATCTATAAGGTTGGGAGGTATTAAGGCCTGAACAAGAGAACATCAGGCAAGCTTCATGCAAGCATCATTAATTAACGGAACGAAAATGAAGAGGATTTGGACAAAACGTAAATATGATTACGAACAGAGAGGCATTGAGGAGAAGACTTTTTAAGGCTGCGCCCAGCCACAGGAATAGCATTTTTTCCTGATTATACAAAAGAGACAGAAAAGATAAAACAACCCTATAGGAAAGCACAAAACAATGCCACATATCATAAGGATCATGCCTGGAATATCGACATCATTCATAAGAATTCCTTCATCCTGAATGATCAGTCTATCTTCAATGCAGCACCGAAATGAAGGAGGATGTTATTTGAGGAAAAGGGCCAGCGAAAACGAGAAAACTTACACATTCTGGACAGTTCCCTCTACGCCTTCCGCCCGAAGATCTTCGTGAGCGCTCTGGACTCCTTCCTGAACATATTATCGTGCATTATCTAATTGGAGGACATCTTCCAATTTTTCTGTACCAATTCTTTTTTATGCGTTTTTTTTTCTTTGAAACATATGTAAGCGGCACCGTGCCTACTCATCATAATGATTTTTTGAGCTATCGTTGGCTAGCCTTGGCAAGTTCCATTTCCAGTGGCAACACACTTGAGCTTTTTCTCAGTTTCAAGCTGCCAATAGCCTGTTTAAATTCAATTTGTTTCGTCAGAAACCATGTTTTCTCTCCCAGAAGAACATCCCAATATGAAGTACCCTCCATTTTATCGCTACACGCATTCGTATTATCACAATCATAAATGCGAAGAATTGTTTTTCGGGAACTTCAACTGTGAAAAAAAAATCATTTTCGAAATCGAACAACCTCCATGATAGTGATACAGAAAAAGTGCGAGTAGCGGGGAAATGGAAGTTACACCTCTATTCCTCCAGGAAGTTAATTAAGAGTACAGTGGTGCGTTCCAAGAACATTCCCATGGTAAAAGGCTTCCATGGAAACGTAGCCACGGCCGCGTGGAAGCAATTTACAGATATAATTCGTGGCCATGGGAAACAGCTTTGTCCATAGAATGGCTATTTGCCCTCCCACGGCGTCGTGAGAACATTCTTGGAACGCACCCCAGGGCTGAAATGTAGAAGTAGGTATGTATAGTAGTGGAGCCCACCGCTAGGGATATGTCTGCGGACCACTCAGCAACCTGCGCGGCGTCGCGTGCGCAGCGAGAAGGCGACGACCGATTGGCGGACGTGACAGACGCGTAGGCTGCTAAGTGGTCCTCAGCCATATAACTAGCCACACCATATTAACGTTACTGCGGGGCCTATACCCCAAACCTGAGTGATTGAACCGGGTGCCCTGCATCTTATCATTTGAAGAATGCTTGAAAATACGTCGTATACTTTCCTTTTATGGTTGGTGTATCCGCGAAAGGGATAGCTGCGGACCACTCAACAGGCCGCGCGCCTGTCGCGTGCGCCGATCGATCACCATATTCCTCGTGGGCGCACACGACGCACGCAGTCTGCTGAGGTGTCTGCAGCTATCCCTTTTCTGGTTACACGAACTATATCTGGAGCGCGAAAACGCTAGCTGTGCAACAGCTCGACCAGACCATAACTAGCGGCCTCGGCCCTGCCAAATATCGGCGCGTTGGCCAGCGGTGGCTCATGGTGGGCGGATCAACCTGTTGTCGACGCCCCAGTTTGCATGGGACATTACAGACATACAATTGGCGCAAAGTGTGAAATTTACGGCGCATTTCTACGCATAGTCAGCGTAGATTTTGCGCATGTAAGGCGTTGATCCTCTTCGTTTGATTTGTTCTTGCGAGTATGGCGCATTGTGGGTACGATTTTCTCTCAAAAACCATGTGTATTGATCGATCGGGCAACCCTGTTCAAAGAGGTTCAGACAGGAATTCACGGGTGTTCACGAAATTGATGAACACATTTTCGAAAATAGAATTGGTTTGCAAATATTTCGATATAAAGATGTTTATCAATGAATTGTTCTATCATGGTACGGTAGAAAACCTTTTTTTCTTGAAAATCTTCGCCAGAGCGCATTATACCCACTTGTATCCGACCGGATATCCGACTCGGATATTCGGATTCCGACTCACCCAAAAAAGGTCAATATCCGAATGATCCGAATTCCGAATATCCGTTTAGCCTCTCTATCCCAATGACTCGGATTATCCGATTTTGTTATTTCGACTCTATCCATTTGAGTCGGATATCCAAGACCTTTGATTTTTGAGTTATCCGAAATGCGAGTATCCGAAATTTTTTGATTCGGATCCAATGTATAATAGGCAGCACCTCCAGATGCTGGGCGGGGCCAATGTACCGCAAACTTGGGTAGTTGAACCAGCTGCGCTCTCATCATTCACAGCATGCCTGAAAAAATGCGTCGTATACCACCCTTGTTTCTGGAGCGCTAGCTGTGCAACAGCTCGACATCGACGAGATCATAACTCGCGGCCATGGCCCAGCCGAATATCGCAGCATTGGCCAGCGGTGACTCATTGTGGTAGTTGGGCGCAAAACACCTTCCCTCCCAAGTGAGTGGATGCAAAACACTTTCCCTCCAAAAACACATTCCTCCCCAGTGACTCCCAATTGACCGCACTCCCAATTGAGTCCAACACAGCTTACCCAGCGCTCGGCGCACTCCCAGTGAAGTCCCGACTACCTTTCCAGGAGTCGTATTCGCTATCCACCCGTCGGGGAGTCGAAGGGTAGATGAGGTGAAATATCAGTACAAAGTGCGCGCTCCACGGCCACCTCTCGCCTCCCTTGGCTTCCCTCGCGACCGCCGGAATTTTTCGAATCGCATAGCTGAAGAATGGACGCTTCGCGATGGAGTCTTTATATTTTCGCAGTGATATCGATACGTAACACAGTTTGCATTTCCATCTTACATGGTGTAAGATGGGTTGATCTGCTCCTCTGCCGCGCGCGGTATCATCCCTTCCGCTTCCCTTCGACTACCCTCGGCGGGTTGCTGGCGAATACGACCCCAGGGCTCCGACTGCACATGAAGCCCCTCAGCAACGTTTTATATAGGAAACTGATGATATCATGTTATCAGTATACGCCATCACATCAGAACAGCAAACCGAATTGCTTCATTTCTGAAAATAAACCGACCGAATTTCCTGTTGACTCACACACACACACACACACACACACACACACACACACACACACACACACACACACACACACACACACACACACACACACACACACACACACACACACACACACACACACACACACAAACACACACACGCACACATACACACACACACAAACACACACACACACACAAACACACACACACACACATACACACACACAAACACACACACACACACACAGACACACGCACACATACACACACACGCACACGCACACACACAAACACACACACACACATATCAAGCCAAATTTAATTAGTAGGACGTTTTGCCGAGTTTTGCCGGAAAATCAGCCAAAATTTCGGCAAGCGACAATCGGCAAAAAAGTCCCAAAAATGGCCGGCAAACGACAAACGGCAATTGTCGCACATCCCTGATCCCTCAACACCAGGCCATCCAAGAGGTTCGCCAGCGAGGACAGGACAGCAGCATCTGGCCACTGGGACAGCAGCGCAGAAGAAGAAGGCGCACCTTGGTCTAACAAGGGAACCATATTAAGTCATAGTGACCATTTCAGAAGAAATGTACTTTTCTAGAACCATTTTCGGACGAAAAGTCCGAATATGCCCATTGCAGCTGCCTAGACCCACTCTGGAAAAAGTTATGAGCGTTTTTTAAAGCTTCGCAGCAAGTTAATTGCACTTACTACCCCCCATGGAATTTTCGGGGTGCTTTTAAATTTTGCTCTGGATTTTGCTAAAAAACATGAATGTAGGGGTAATCTGGGGTGCTGAACAAGAATCTGAGATTTGCTTGCCCAAATTTCAAGGTTTACTGTAGGTTACGGTAGATAACATGCCATTTAGGAGGCAAAACCTACCTTAAAATTTCGGAAATCAAAAAATGGTCCCCAAATTCGTGTTCGGCGTCCCATCTGACACCCACAGAGAAATCTTGAGACAAATCTGAGACTTTGACCAAACTAGCGTATACCCACGGTAATCTACCGTAATCTGCCAAAAATCGATAAACCGACATCAGATTCGTATTCAGCACTCCAAATAACCCCCAGAGAAATAATAATTTGAGCATATTCTATAGAAGCACTCCGGAAATCGTAGAAAGTCGCAATTTGCCATCAAATTCTCCCCCGGTGGGAATCTGCGAACGAATACATTCGAAAACTTCGGTAAATCGATAAATAAACTCCAGATTGGCAGATGTTATGTGCAGCTTGAAACCGAGTATGATACAAATTTATTCGGCTGACGTTTCGGCGTCTTCGCCTTCTCCGGAGTCTCGAAAGTTGAGAGCATTTTGGAAAACTACACGATCAAGCGTCACTTCATTCGACAGAATCGCCTTCAGTGGGAGGCCGGACCACCCACGGCGCGAAGAGGAAAGGAAAAACAGACCAACCTTAGACTGTAACCAAAACAATGGCGCAAACGTGAATTCTAACCTCGGAGAAGGACGAATGGGAGAGGAAGAGCGGAGCCCCAGGGTCACCGTCATCGGCGACACAAATCTATCCAGTGACGCGCTCTCCGCATTGGATTTGGATCCTAATTTTGCCCCTAATCAGTCTTTTTGTCACAGCGTTTCGCGTAAAATTGTTGGCAGCCTCCAATCATTGCAGGATCGCCTGCGAGGACGTGCGAAAGTCGGTGCGCGGATCAGCGGTCAGGGCGGTAATAGTATTTCAGCCGTCCCAGCCCCTCCATTTCCCTGCAATTTTATCAGGCCGCAGGACCCTGATAGCGCGACAGACGCAAAGTTCCAAATATTTTCCACCTCTTTGCTTATGGTACTTAAGCGATTTATAGGCAAACGCTGCGGTTGTAATCTCAGCGTCGGGCAAAAGCGCGGCCTGCGGGAAATCAGGGATCTCACAGCATCTAGGGCAGTAATAATCAGTGTCAGTGACAAGGGTGGAGAGTTTGTAGTACTGCCACAGTTTCTAGACAAGGAAATCACACGACTACACCTTCAAGATCGCTGCACGCATGATCACTCTACCGCAGAGGAGTACGAGAAGCAGTATCGCCGGCTGTCTCGAAACTGGACCAAAGTCGCGAAGGCAGCTAATCTACCCGGACTTATAGTCACCAGGTTGAAATGTGAACTTCCTATTTGTCCTGTACTGTACGTACTCAACAAGACCCATAAACTGCCCCCAGGAAGCGCAGATAGCCAGGATCCAACGTGTTTTAAAGTTCGACCTATAATCAGCAACGTGGGTGGTCCAACAGATCGGTTCTTGTTCAGCTTCTCAAATTTGTTCCAGCACACTTGCCTAATACTCAGAGTTTCCTCCAGAAGCTTCGCGAAGTCAGTATGGACGAAAACTGCGTGATGGAATCGTTCGACGTGACCTCTCTGTAGACCAATGTGCCTAAGGACAACGCCTTGCAGGCCGTTCTCGAGATTCTCAGCGAGCAGCAGTCTAACGTCAATCTATAAGGCCTCAACATCGGACAGGTCATGACACTGCTCAATGAGTGCCTGAAATGCAACATATTCATGTGGAATGGAGAGTATTACAAGCAGATAAGAGGACTCCCGATGGGACAAATGTTAGCTCCGATTTTGGCAGTCTCTTTCATGTCGAAAGTAGAGAGTCCCATTTTGGATAGTATTCCAATGCTGCACTGTCGCTATATAGATGACTGTTTTATCGTGTGCTCTACCCAAGATGAGATGGATCAATGTTTTGAAATTTTGAACCAGCAATCAGAGGATATCAAATTTACTCAAGAAACTCCGAAGGACAATTGGCTAGCCTTTCTGAACGTGGAAGTTCACAATTCTCGAGGAGTGTGCCGGACAAAGTGGTATCGGAAGCCGACTAGCAAATATATAATCGTTCATTCCAGTTCGGCCCACTCCAGGGGAATGAAAAAGGCAATTGTAGGTGGTATATTCAGAACAGCAGCTTCTGTTTCATCAGGTATTGAGGAAAGTCAGTTTCCATGGAAATGGCCAAATCTATAGCTATTGCTAACGGATACGCCCCGGCGAAATGGAAGGTCAGAGAAAAAGGACGACGCTATGCATGTGATCGACGAGATGACGGTAGTACGAAAATACCTTTTTGTCTGCCCTTCATCTCTGACGAGTTAAGCACTGAAGTTCGAGCATGCATCCGAAAGGCTAATCTGCAGGATTTGGTCAGATTAGTGGAGATCCCACCGGCTACTCTTAAAAAACACTGACACGTAACCGTCTGTACGACCGTCTTTGTACAACTCCTTCATGTCTGGTCTGCCCCTTCGGAAGAGAGGGTGATTGCATAATCTCTGGGGGTGTGTACCTCATTTCATGTCAGCTTTGCAAGGAAGAGTAGATTGGTGAGACGGGCAGACCACTCTGCCTTAGAATAAAAGAACACCTCTGCGTTCTTAATAAGTCTGAAACTTCCACGCCTTTAGGAGACCATCGCGTCCGTGTACATGGCGATGCGCTATTTCAAATCACGGTAATTATCTTAGCGCGCGAGGCTGACATTTCTGCGCGCAAAACGCTCGAGGCATTTTGGATCGCTGCAAGGAATCCAAAAATCAATCGCAGGGAGGAGTGCGTCGCAATTACTCAAGATTTGGCGCCTTACATTGACCTCTGCGGGCTATGTCACCTTAATCAGTCGCCCTAGGTGGTCCTTTAAGGCAATTCGCCACCATATATAAGGGGGCTCGAGGCGCGAGTATCATCCCCTGCGTTTGTCTACATCTGAGGGTGACTCGTTTAGCTCGTCAGCTCACAGTCTAAGGTTGGTCTGTTTTTCCTTTCCTCTTCGCGTCGTGGGTGGTCCGGCCTCCCACTGAAGGCGATTCTGTTGAATGAAATGACGCTTGATCGAGTAGTTTTCCAAAATGCTCTCAACTTTCCGAGCTCCGAAGAAGGCGAAGACGCCGAAACGTCAGCCGAGTAAATCTGTATCATACTCGGTTTGAAGCTGCACATAACATCTGCCAATATCAACGTTGCCAATGCCGAGATTCATTTAAAGTCGTACATGGACAGGGAACCTCAGATTCGTGATCAGCACCCCTAATAACCCCCCAGAGCGAAATTTTAGTCAAATCTGGAATATTTTTCCAAAACGCTACGAGAGCCCTCTTATTAGTATAAATAAACGCCCAACCGAAAATCCGTACAAGTCTAAAACGCTCTTAGTCTGCGCAAAGTTTGGAAAATGTTCCTTCAACCTTTACTTTGCTTAGTGGGGTAGTTTTGGGCGCTGAACACGAATATGAGGTCCGTTTCCGGATTTTCGTAAAAATAATGCGCTTTTTGGAGGGTGCAATAAGTGCGAAAATCAGAGAAAAAATGCCTATAACTTTTTTCAGAGTGGGTCTAGGCAGCTGCGGTGGACATATTCGGACTTTTCGTCCGAGAATGGTTCTAGAAAAGTACATTTCATTTGGAATGGTCACTGAGATTTATTTTGGTTCCCTTGTGAGGACCGGTGCCGCAGGACGAAGATATCTGAAGGCAGCAGAAGCTGCATGTGATCCAGCACCCTCACGGTGCCCTTTTTGTGAATGAAGTGTTCGCATAACACAACTACACCCACGGTCACAGGGCTTTCCCGTAACTGCCAATCTAACTATACACGTATGCGGCGCTTAGTACCTATGTCTTCTGTCAAAAACACCAATGCGACGAACGATTTCTCGTGGACTGCGAGAAATTCGAGGCACCAATCAGGGAAAGATTTACAATCGCTATGGGTAAATGATCTATAGAGTAACATCGTACCGCCAGCATCACGTTGAGAAGATGAGTTTTGCACTTGCGCCGGATATTCCTCGTCACTGCAATTGAATGCTTCATTCTCATAGAAACCTTAGATACTCGTGTATTCCTATGAAGACCCTAACCTACAGACGGCATTGTTAAAGCGTTGACAACGGTCAGCACGACTGTGCGCCAGTGTTGTGTTTCCGTTTTTTAGCTTGCCGGGCTCTTCCATTCCGATCTCATTTACTTTTTATTCGTACGTAAACGAAAGGAGTCAGTACTATTCCTTCATCCTTTCATACGTAGTTTTGCAGTTGTGGAAGAAGGCTGCATTCAGCAACTTGGAAATTTGATTAAAGACAGGGTTTGGTCACAGTTTGACTCTCTCAAAAGTTAGGTAGGTTAGATAGATCGACTCAGACTAGGTGAGTTCTACAGAAGTTTCGTGAGCTAATTGTCTTTACTTTTGGAGAAAAATGATCTCTAAGTGAAGAATTACGGTTCTCAGAGCATGGTAGGTCCGGCAAAATGTCGATATTTCAGCGGTACATATGTGGGTAGTCGTCTCGTCGCCACGCGGCAGGGTCACCGCCATCACGGCATTTGCGGCACTGCTCGGAGGCGATTCTCATCGCGCGCGATGAAGAAGACGCAGGCGATTGCTAAAACCGCGAAGACGGATTTTGATCAAGTTGACTTTGGTGATCGCCTAAAACAACTCAAGGAAGACTGTTTTTCCTGCGGTTCTCGCACTTTTAAAGGAACAGTCCAAGCTCAGGGACAAAATCCGAGATTTCCACATAATTGTGAATTAGGCCCACCCTATATAACACCTGCCAAATGCGAGCTCTCAATTCCTCCGGATAAGCAAGATATACGAGGAAGCCACCCTGGGGCGCCAACATCAGGAATCCACTTTTGCACGCCCCTTTTACGATCTTTCGAGCTCAACTGTGGCGAGATGAGCAATGGTTTCCCCATCAATATTCCCCTTTCATTTTTTTATTCTCAGCCTCTCCCTTTAGCCAGGTCGGCTCGCATACTTCGGTTGCAAATGACGGAAGTTGCAAGCCTCAGGCAACTCCTCCATCGCAGCTCAATTTTTGGAGGCCATAACTTCGTTCCCAGCGGGTCTTGTACGATTCCAGAGACACCTTCGAAATCAGCATGGGACCGTTTTCAAGATAAGGAAGAATTAGAAAAACGATACTGACGTTGAACTGGGTCTTTAATCAGAATAACCGGCCTGTGCTCCAGTATGATGCGAAATCTAAAATCGAAATTCTCAGGCAGACGGGGGCGTCGACAACAGGTTGATAAATTGTCATCTCAAAACCACTCTCTCTTGACAACTCCAATCGCGCTCATTGTCAGCCTGAGACCTGCCAGTCGCGACGTCCGCCTGTTGTCGGGCTGTCGACATTTCGATGTGTCGCGTTTTGCGGCCTATTTAGCAGCAGTTCACATCCTGCACGACTGTTTCATCTTAATTAATAACTACTTCACAACGACAAGCGTCGCGGTCGGCGCATAGACACGCGTCGCGGTCGACACACCGACACGAATGGTGGCCGGTATACTGATACTTGTCGCGGCTGGGTCGATCAGCCTCCACCGGGGCCGCCACCGGATGAGCCGGACCTCCAGATGCTGGCCGGGTTCAATGTACCGCAACCTTGGGTAACTGAACTGGCTCCACTCTTGTCATTTGGTGCATGACTGAACAATGCGTCGTATACTTCCCTTTTATCTATACCGCGGAAAGGCTGGCAACAGCTCGACATTGACATTGTGGGCGAGCCGAATATGAGTGCGCGCACATGCTTCATATGCATGCGCTTTTGAGTTTCTAAACACCGTCGTTACGAAATGCAGCAACCACACTAGGTTTGGCGCTCATTTTTTGGAGTGCCTAAATCTTTTCCCTGTTTCGAACATGACAACATGAGTTTTTGTCACCTTACTAGTTGGTTGGCCGTCTTATCTGAAGGAGTACCACTGCCTAGGAATGATTATGGTTTATTTCGGGGTAATGGTCGTAATGTGTTTTAACCGCGAGAAAGGTGGGAAAACAGGGACGAGCAGCGCTCGATTGGATGGACTTGGGAGGAGCCAAGCGCGTGATTGTTAGGAACACGGTTCCCCCCCCCCCCGCCTCTCTTGCGGTTGGAATACACTCTTTCACCTCTTACTTCGCGTTCAAGGGCGTGCGCCCTCGAAATTGGTCCGCGCAAAATTTCCGTGACCTACAGTCCGCTCATATACCCTGGGTTCCTTATTGTACGTTGACGTAAACTTATATGTATTTAATAACACATAGAAGCACCAGGTTTCGTCCACGGGGGGGGGGATCAGAGTACTCAACACAAGTATGAGGTTTAATTTTTTTCGGGCAACTTTTAGGGTAAAAAAGTAGCATTATATGTGTCTACGGAAATTTAATGCAATGTCAAAAAAAAAGAAGCCCAATGATCGTGCTTAGATTTGCAACAACTTGCCCCATTTTCATACCTTTCAGTGTATGCCGACCGAGATCTCCAGACTCGAATCGGATGGATTACTGTGCTTATCTGGGCCAAATTCCGGTCCGCAATCGCGTCTCAACACGCTTTGCGGCAGCACGCGCTCGAGTCAGTCGGGTTTCCAGCGCCAAAGCCGACTCGATGTGGCTTTTGTATACAGTTTTCTTCAATTTTCCTTAGTTTCCAGTTTCCAAAACCCACCTAGAGTCAGCAGATCGGCTGCTGCGGCGCTGGAAGCTCTTCTGACTTGGGAGCGTGCGGCCGCAAAGCGTGTCGAGACGCAATTGCGGACCGGAATTTGGCCCAGATAAGCACAGTATGTACAACTCCAATTCTTCTCAAAAGAAAACATGACAAAACCCGTCGTGTTAGAAAATGCTCACTCACTCTAATTTTTTATACTCAGAGATAGGTGGAGCTGTTTTAGATGAGGTGTGCACTTGCGGCAGATCACTTGACAGCATTCTCGCTGAAAAAAAGAGCATTCAGGTATGGAAAAAATCCCGTTCATATGGAAAATCCCGCTATTTCAATTTTCGTGTTGTACTACAAATTTAGTAACTGAACGCGAAAGGCTTCTTTGAACTTCATCTTGTATGGCAATTCATTCTAATACACTTTGAACCGGCACTCGATATTCGCTCCAGAATCGTCGTCGGATGGAGCTGGCGTGAAGCACATCAATGCAAAGGGTCATTCTCCTTGGGGCATGGTTTCAAGGAATTCACAGTGGATGTCGATTATTTGATCTGTTTTCCATCCATTCAGCTTCTAGTATTTTTCTCCCAATTCTCTCATAGTAAGATTTTTGAATCAGTGTACGGCGCGAGGTGTGAGAACTTCAATAATTCTTTGAAGGTTGAATGTTAAATTTTATAAATCTTTCAGGAGTTAATCACATCAATGAGGACGAGGTGAAGGTGAACATGCACGGCATGTTTATAAATTTGTGAATGGTTTTTATAATTATCTTATATATGTTCATGAATAAGTGTTTTAGCGATCTTTCTCTGGTAATAAATGTTGTGTATAAATAAATGTTTGTAAGTAATGATATAATAAGTGAAACCGGTGCAGAGATATGGGAACTCCAGGTGTAAGAGTGAAGGAGAAAAACCAGTAGAGAAACTTGGTGAACATTTCCAACCAGTTCGATCATGGGGAAATTACGGAGCCAAATTTGAGCAAGTAAATCAACAAATGAATCGAACATATGGATGAGGTGAAAATGGAAAAGGTTAAAATGTTGGAAGGGAAGCGAGAGAGTTATATTCGGCGGTGGATAAATTACATATGGTGTGATTGCACTACACCCTTTCGACGGAAAACTTGGTGTAATTGACTTGAACCGAGGCAATAAGAGCTGTTATTCGGTCTGAACGGTGGACTATGCACCTCTGCTAGAACACAGAAAATTTTATGCCAAACGGTTGACGCGGGGAGGCTCCACAGTCCATGGGTGAGGTCGAAAGTACGTACTGAGCCTCAGTAACTAAGGTGATAGAAGTTAAAAAGGGCCTTTTTCTCGCCTATACAGAAATGATTTTTAGAGCATTTGCAGCATTTTGGGACTTAGTTTTTAGTACCAATTTTTTTTCTCTGGTGGTCCGAGTCAGGTGGTGGAGGCCCGAAAAAAATTTCCACCTCTACAGAGATGATTTCTAGAACTTTTGCAACATTTCGGGACCTACTTTTTTGGTACCAAAAAAAAATTTGAACAAATTTTTCCCTACTAAAAATTTTATATCTTTCTCCGCAAATTAGATTTACCCGTGAAACTGAGGCTGGGTAAGGTTTAAGTCCGGGTTAGTGGTCTAAGATAATTCACAGCCCCAGAGACAGGTTTTTTTTTGAAAAAAAAAACTGCTAGGTGTGAGGGCACGACGAAATCGACGATTCCCTCACACCTAGAAATTGCGTAATAATTTCAGTTTACTGAATGGACGGGGCTGCCACGGTAGATCACCTCGCACGAATCGAAACCCCATGCTACAGTGAAGCCGCCAACCCGCACGGCCAACCGCCTGGTCCATGCGTCAGACTGAATCGAAAGCGGAAACCATACATTTAGGTGTTAGGAATCGTCGATTTTGTCGTTCCCTCACACCTAGCATTTTTCTCGAGAGAGCCCTTCTCTGGGGCTGTGAAGTGCCTTAGACCACTACTTCGGACCTAAACCTTACCCTTTCACAGTTTCACGGGTAAATCTCGCTTACAAAAAAAGTTGTAACATTTCTAATAGGGAAAAATTTATTCAAAAAAATTTTGGTACCAAAAAGGTAGGTCCCAAAATGTTGTAGATGTTCTAAGAATCGTTTCTGTCTAGGCGAAAAAACTACCTACTTTTTTACCTCCACCTGACTCGGACCGGCTCCTGAAGGATTTTAATATTCCTAGCCCATTCATAATTTTACCAATTTCATTTGTATCGTTGATATTTATTTATTTGTCCAGCAATTATTAGTATATTTGCTACATCTTATGATAGTACTGGTACTATTTTTCAAGAAGTTTTCAGTTTACGCAGTTGAAGCTCTCTCATCCCCACCCAGTCACCATTACCAAAATAGTTGCGAAGGGGGGGGGGGCGGAGACTGAGGGAGACCTTGCTAAGGGGGGGGGTCTGAGAAGTATCGGAAGCCCTCACACCTCGTGCCGTACCCGGTTTTGAATAACACAACCTTTCGGTGCAAAACTAGTTGGGGGGGGGAGGCACCCAAAACTCACTCAAAGAAAGATTCATCCATGAAAATGAAAATTTCTTTCGTTGTCAGATATGTGATAACGTTATCACTCGTAATTTCCTAAAAATTCCATGAAATTCGATCGATTTCTGAAAGGAGAATCATTCATTTCTCACTTGAATTCTGAGTGCCCCCCCCCCAACTAGTTTTGCAGCAATCTTTCTTCTCGACCTTCTTAAGAAACCGAAAATTCATTCTTTAATTGAATGTCGTACTGTACATTAAACATTTTCATTATCACCCGCATCATCGATTTAAAGGCAGTGGTCGCGATCAAATATGCTTGTCGTCTTTTTCTCTACAAATCCTTTCCTGGGTCTCGAGTAGTAGGACCTATAAGAAAAAATCGCGAAAAAACCACTGTTTTGGGCCAAATTTGAAACCTGAACCTTCTTGTCTTTTGATGGTGGACGAGCCCACTCCACATCATCGGCATCGATGACCTCTTATATCAAGAACATAAGCTAGCTTGAAATTGAATGTCGATCAATGAACCTTCGAATATATGTACACATCTAGTCAAAAACATTGACTGAAGTGATGCTTTCATTATTCAACTGTTTTTATTCGTTAAATTTGCATTTATTTCGTCCTCTGAATGTCGATGATTTTTGACTGCTCGGCATGAGACTGCGATCTGTTTCGTCATCGCTGTGCACGTGTGCACGAACTAGCTTCTTTGGGCCCTAGAAACCCTAATTCTACACCGTTTTTCACCGCCCTACCTTCATAGTTTTTCAGCTGTTTTTGATCTAAGCTGATTTTTGTAGTTTTTTCGATAACGTTCTTCATCGTGACCACTGCCTTTAATGGCATCGTTTGCACTGGAAACCACTTTCCATTTTTTGGGCTCAATTTCATGAATGAGCCCAACAGACCACACCGGTAAACCTCGGTGCGTCAAAAACGTAAGGTTATGAAAATGGAAGGGGTTAAAGATGATGATCCGCTACCGGTTCTAACCAGTCATCTCACACTTTTTCATGGAATGTTGACGCGGCCATCAAACAACACAAAAAACAGCTACGGCACAAACCCCTTAG
Organism: Aplectana chamaeleonis; assembly: GCA_029168955.1. Taxonomy (NCBI): domain Eukaryota; kingdom Metazoa; phylum Nematoda; class Chromadorea; order Rhabditida; family Cosmocercidae; genus Aplectana; species Aplectana chamaeleonis. The sequence goes on from JAPDOI010001361.1 coordinate 65,541, forward strand.
GCAGGAAAACTTTGAAAACTAAATTTGAATTCAACTTTACAGTGTGTTCAAACTGTAAAACTTCCCTTCGCAATTGAAGGTTTTTTTAATGGGGCCCTCGGACATTTTCGTTCATTGGAGATGTTCACGATAAATGGATCAATGTTCAAAGGAAGAAACGTCTCGTTCGCTGGCAATCGCACCATCGCTGCCATTTCGGCGGCGACGGAGCGATTATCAGCGACCTTTGATAGTCGCTTCTTCAGCAGAGAAGCGGTAGAACATAGGAATTGGTTGCAGCGGCCCAGCGAGGAAGAACGTCTGCCGCGATGCGATCAGAATTGGAGCGCTTTTCGATCACGTGCGATGAAAAAGGAGCAGTTGCCCGTCGCATAGCAGCCGCGATCGGAAGCAGTGAAAAGTAAAGGTAGAGGTCAAGTAAATTTAGACTCTGTTCCATTCCAAGTGAATTCATGTTTTCGTTTATCATAGCGCGGAGCGGTGGCTTTTTCTTCGACACCTCCTTATCACTAGTTATATTTCATCGATGCCCACCACTCCGCTGCTGGTGATAATCGAAATCAACAGGTCACTAAGGATGTACCAGAGCTTATCTGGCATTTCAATCATGCATGCGGCCCCAGACTTGTCACGTCGCGACGTTCGGAGTAGTCTAAACCTAGTCGTTCATGGATGTTATCCATGTGCGCAAGCCCGGCGGTGCTGAGTGAAACTCACGGCCGGTCCGCGACGGACTACCGGATGATCCGTCACTGAAGCCGATAATGCGCCGCGCACCGCCCAGCTAGCGCCGGCCGTGGGCCATCCAGCTAGCGCTGCGGATCGTCTGTCAAGTGCAGTAAAAGCGCCGCGGATTGCCCGTTCAAGTCATTCGCTTCTCGGAAGCGCCGCGAATCGTCCTGCAAGCGGACTGTGAGTGTCAGTCATTTGCCACCGCGGATCAGCCGTGAGCTTCACGGACGTGGGAGGGTTATACACATAATATGGAGTTTCGAGATGCCACTTTAAAGGCACAGTACACCCCCAGATATAAATTTTGAGATTCTCATGTTATTGTGTAGAAGACTCCTCCTGTATAACACGCGCCAAATGTCAGATCTCATTTCCTCTAAATAAGCGAGATATAGGCGACCACCACAGGTCCGACCCCCTTCGCTCACCACCACAGGCCCGTCCCCCTAGCAGATTTTTGAACTCGATAGCGGCTCTATGGATGGATGAATTCCAACAAGTCGTCGTTCTTAAGTCCATTACCGGACTGTCTCCTTATCCTGGCTTTCTCTCACGCAAGGATTGCGAATGAAGAGAAATACAGGCCTAAGACAACTCGTCCACCAATTGTTCACCCTCAAAATCTGGCATCTTCGAAGAGCCATAACTCTGTTTAAAGGTGGTCTTGGACGATTTCAGAGGTACCACTGTGATCATCGTGTAGCTCTCTCCAAGATAAGCGTGAAATCTGAAAATCAATTTTTGGGTGTTCTGTGCCTTTAAAGGCAGCAGACACGCTCAAAAATGATATCGATTCATGACATAAATCGAAGGTTTGGGGCTGGTTGTATTGGGAACTAACGAAAACACGAACGAAAACTGTGTGCAAAGAGAGGAATAACGGGTAATTTTTTATCGGGTGAAAGTGGACGAGTTTCTCAGCGCGCGGTTCAAACAGCGAATATTAGCAACAAAACGGTTGAGATAAAGAAGCCGATCTACTCTTACAACCTGTACTAGAACGATCACCTCGTTGGAAGCTTCAAAAACCAGCCGAAGGGGCCGTATTAGAACGATCAGCCCGGAAGAGTTTGTATTTTGGGGCGGGGTTGTCGAAGCTCAGGGGCGGGGTTGCAGAAATTTTTCGGCATTCATTGCTCAAATTTAGTAGTTTTAACTCGTTTTTGACGCTTCTAACGGCGCGAGCCTTCTAATAGGAGCCATACGACCCCAGTAACGTAGTTAATTCAACAACTTTTTCGAGCGTGTCTGCTGCCTTTAATATGTTCTAGGGGGAAGACAAGGCCCCAATATTAAATACTCATAATCCGCTAAATGCCTCAGAGATTCACAGATTTCCGAAATTGGCCTTTTCCATAACTTTGCCAATAGAAAAGGGGTATACAAATGATAATTTTTAGGGCGTTCAATAATTTGTCTGGGATTGAGCTTAAAGGCATCGTACGCGCTGAAAACCGCTCATCGTTTTTTTGAGTTTGAATCATTGGCTGGGCCCGCCTGAGCACGTGGGTGAGGCCGGCCTTTCGACAGCCATGTGGCCTCAAATGTGAAAAGAAGGTAGCTTATCAACAAATGATACATCAACTTCCACTCATTTACGCGATATAGCTTGTTGAGAAGCTTCTTTCTTTTTCATTTTATGGCACATAGCTGTCAGAAGGCCGGCCTCTTTTGGTGGAATTCGAGGCATTCGATCACACATAACATCGGCTAGAATCCTGAAGAGACTTTGCGTTCCCTATTGGAGGTTGGCGCAAGCTCGGCGCACCTATGTTATAGCATAGGGCACCGAGTTTGCTCCAGCCTGCAACAGTGAACGCAAAGTCTCTTCCGGATCCATGCCGACGTTATCTTCCGAATGATGCGTCGGTGACCCGAGAAACTCTACCCACGTTTCAAGGGAGGCCCAACCAATGATTCAAACTCAAAAAACGGTGAGTGGTTTTCAGCGCGTACGACACCTTTAAAACTTGTTTCTGGGGGTTGCCTTGGGTGCTGATTACGTGTAAACGCGAAGTGCCGAACAGCACAAATTGCCAGTGCGGTATGATACCATGGCATTAGCCATTGATTAGACGTGATCGACGGGTGGGATAGTCATATCAACCGGCCAATTCTATGGTATTATACAATACTGGCAATCTGTGCGGTTCGGCATTTCTCCTCCAGTCTGATCACGAATCTGAGACCCATTTGTCAGTGTTTGGGAAACTCCATCTGATTTGGTCCAAAGCTTCGGAATGGGGGAAAATTTGCTGGTCAATCGCGACTTTTGACGGTTTCGAGAATCCTACGAATTTTAGTGTGGGTATTATTTACAAGCACGCACATGCCGATCATTTTTTCCGCAGGGCTACCGTAACCATTCTTGAACAAAACATGATAACGAACGATAACACACGCTCATAACATGCGAGGTATAAAAGGGCAGAGGAGCGGTATGCATCCATTAACACACCGCTCTCTTCGAGGAGCCGCTGGGAAGTGGCTGAGGAGGTCGAAATTGTGCAAACTTGTTTGTTGGCTATTACGATGTGCTCATATCTAAGCTGACACTTGGGAATTTTTTAAAGGAGGGTTACGGTAGCCCTGCGGAAAAAAATGATCGGCATGAGCGTGCTTGTGTATTATTTGGGACGCTGAACACGAATTTGAGGTCCATTTTTCGATTTTCGAAATATTAAGGTAGTTATCGCAGGTTAAAAGGCATTATGCCCACCGTAACCTACAGCAACCCTAAGTCTGGCAAGGAATAAACCCCAGATTCGGGTTGAACGCCCTAAATAACCCCCAGTTGAAAGTTTTGAGCCGAAAAACTTTTCTGAGCGCCCCGAAAAATTCCCGATGGGTGCCATTTAGGGAATTTCAAGCACGAATCATTTATGTACTCTCACAGACCTACAGCAACGACAACATGATTCTCCAAATCGCCACCGGAAGGTAACTAGCATCCTTTGTGAGTGCTTGCGACGTTCTATCGGTTATCAGCAGCAGGGGCCGGATTCATCAAACAAATGTTAGGTTTGGGTTGACCGACGGTAGGTCTGACCGAGCGCTTAACCTACCGAACCACTCCAATCCTGATTCACCAAGCGCAAATCATTGTGGGTTACGCTGACCGAGACTTTTATGCGTCGCCGGCAATTTGAGTGCACACAATACACGATAATTACCGCCAATTCACAAAAATTGATAGAAAACTGGACTACGAATAGACTTTCTCTAAAAAGAGTGACACAAAAGCAGTGTTTCAGCGGAAAGTATGCATTTTTCGTATGTTTCAGGTGATTTCTTACAGTTTTCAAGGTTTATTCATTTAAAAAACATTGCTCTCTTCTAATACAGTCGAAAAACTGCAAATAGTTGTTTCTTTTTTTGTTGGCTCACAAGAAGCACATTTCTTATAACCTCTGTTGTCTTCATAATTCTCCTGTTTAGGTGTCTTTCCAATGACAATGATGGGTAATCGCTGCCTAATTTGCGTGATGAGTTGACTGTAGAAAAAAATGCTCCGGGTTACTCAACAAAATATTGAAAAAGCGGATGAAAAGTATTTCAGAAACTGAAATTTTTTACGATGTATACATTTCAGTGTGCGGGTTTAGGACCATGATAACAAAAGGGAAGCGGAAAGGATGAGTGCAAGAAGGGTTTGTATTCAGCAAACCGTAAGTGGCTCACAGCATCAAATTTAGTGTGAGAACAAACACGGGTAGCAGATACAAATCGTGATGGAAATGGGAAAGGGTCTAACAAGAGGGTTGAAAAATTGAGAGAACTGTTAAGCTAATTCATTTTAAATTAGTAGTAACAGCGTAATGAAATTGTAATTATAGTTCAAATTAATTTTAATTATTATTAATATTTTCTAATTGTTACAAAAAATAGTAATGTTTCACTTTTTTTTCTTCGATTACATCAATTTCTAATGCCGCGTATTCCCATTACCTACGAGAAGAATCTGGGAAGGAGTTTCGTAAAAGAAAATATTACGGAGCTCGAAGAGGTTTGATGGGAGATCTTGACTACGGAGAAGTTTAGATAGAACTCCCAAGACCACAGGGAGCAGATACCCAAGACTGACTATTTAAAATTCACCTTAACCGAGAATTTCAGCCAACAAAAGCACATACAGCTATGAAATCAATGACCAAGACTCGCGCCTATATTTCCAAACCTCGGGCCGAGTTGTCATGGGCGGGGCAGGGGCGGAGCGTGCAAACTCGTCCAATCAGGGCAATCCAACCGGGACCCATCGCGCATTCGAGAGCGTCTCTCCGCACCACTCAATGCAACGCTCAAATCACCTGTTTCCCAGCCGGAGTGGATCGATTCGTCAACATTCTTCAGTACTCTGGTTTTCTAACCCATTCCGCTGTCTTCTTCAGTATTCCTCTGTGCTGCATTATTGATCCTGGTATTCTTATTCCACTAGTCGTCAGATACAATCCCTCTCCCCTGCTGTATTATTCAGTCTAATGCTACTAGTCGACAGATAAACTCCCTTCCCGTTGTTGTATTATTTATTCCATTCAACTGAACGACAGATACCCTCACTTCCCCTCGCTGTATTATTGATGAACTGCTGGGTATTCGATTTTTGGTGAATAGAACTTTTGGTTTTCTTTTTTTTACTTCTTTAACATTTCATGTAGGCAACCACATGCGGATGTTAGTCGAAATTTCCTGCACATTGATCTTTTTTTCCATTGTTTTAGAATTATTACGTAAACAAAGTTTCCCAGCAGAACTTTCGTTTCGATTTTCCTAGGAAATTCGCAAAAATCAGTTCAGGGGCTAGTTTTGCTCGGTTATCGACTCAGTTGCAAGTGTTTGCAGAAATACATTTTCAGATGAGGTATCCTATCGCACACTCTTTGCCTCTACTTCCCCCACTGGCCTCTGCGATTCCAACCATCCCGCCGGACCTATCGCCCTTTATGTGTTGCGCTTTCCTTCTCGTGTCACCGAGACCCTATTATGCAAGGTTTACTCCCTGATACTCTGAGAAATATTGCCGCGACTCCTCCGCGACTGCCCCGGGACTCTACCGCGATCCTGGACTGCCCCGCGACTCCCCCGCGATCCTTGACTCTTCCGCGCCTCTGCCGCGACTCTTCCCCGCCTCCCCCGCCACCTCTTCTTGGATGAAGCTTCCGCGACTCTACCGCGACTCCCGCGACTCTACGGCTATGTCGTCGTATCGATTAAACTCCAGGCGTTCACTCCTATCAATTTCCTCTTTAACGCCCAGCGAGCGGTCGCTGTAATGCCTTCCCTCCTGTTGCAATATCCTCTCTGAATCCAACTCATTTATAACAATTTGATTGATTCGACCCACCATTTTGAGGCTATCAGCTGTTAAAGAACTCCTAGCTGTCCATTCACTCCATCACATTATCAGAACCAGTATGCGTCTACGTACATTTTAGCTGAGTAACCTTCGAGCTAAGCTTTCTCATGCAGATAATACTTGAAGTTCTGAGTGTTTTCCCTGATCTATTTCATTCATTCCTCTGTTCATTGTCATCACCATAAGTCAAGGTCTAGCAGACCGTTTTTGTGTACATCTAAAGAGCTGTGTCCATCCATCATGATCACCAACTTTTTTCAAAAAATATCGAAACTTTTTTCATCCCGAAATGGATCAATTTTTCTCTACGATTTCTGGAATTGAAATTTTCCTTAAATAAATTGAAATTTCATACAATTTTTGTATTCACCAACATTTATACGTAATTGCCTCTTACGGTTTTTTTTACAATGTTTCACGCAAATTGGATCTAAGAATCGCAAGAAGACTGGAAACGTAATACAATAAAACGTTATTTTTGAATTCCAGGCTCATAGCTGAGAAATCTGATAATGAACATATCAGCGCAAAACCTCTAAAAACTATTGTTTCTGTGCAGCGTTGCCGCCTTTTCAGCCAATGACTTGCCTTGGAGACAACACGTTAGAGCTTTTCTTGATTAAAGATGGGGCACATATTAGGAATTTGATTGCGTTCTCTATCATAAAAAATAACCGTATTTCTCATATATTCATGTACATGCTTTCTGTTAGGTTTTTTTAGTTGAACCTTCTTGGGTCAAAGGCTTAAATATGTTTGGCTTATCGAACCAGGGTAAATGGTAGCGGTGTGCTCGGTCCGTGAGATGTGCCCCCCCCCACATTTGGAATCGGTGCGGCGCCCTCCCATCGAGGTTGTGACTTTTAAGGCACAGAAGACCCTCAGCTATGAATTTTGTGATTTTCACTTGATTGTGTAGTAGACCTCTCTTGTATAACACGTGTCAAGCGCGAGATCTCAATTCCTCGAGACAAGCGAGATATGAGGGACCCCGCCTGGCGCGACCCCCTCGGCTCACCACCACGACCACTCCACCTTCTTGAATTTCGAACCCGATAACCGCTCGATGGATGTTTGAATTTCGAAGACATTCTGCGATTTTAGGGATACCATCGTGATCAGCGTGTGATTCACTCCAGGATAAGCACAAGATTTGAAAAATAGTTATTAGGGTGTTCTGTGCCTTTAACCCTTCGTGTGAACCAATTTGAGTGGAGTGCGCAACTTCAGGGTAAAATCAATTAGCGGGACTGTAACTAGTTCTCGACTCAGATTTCCAGAGGGTATACTTATCTAGATCGACTCAGAATCTCTCGCACTCCGCACAACGACTAGATCGCCGCAACGATCTGTGCCTTCTTCTTCTTCTTCGGCAGCCTGAAAGTGGTTTTCTATCATAAGTTGAGGAAGTGGGCGGCCTTCACAGGGTTCATCCAAAGGTGCATCGTAGTTAGGGAGGTAGGTCTCCTCGGACCATGAACAAGTGCGCCGTGTCGTGTCCGGGAGCAGCACAGTCCGGGCATGCGTCTGGTCGGCTGCTGTCGATCTTGTTCACGTAAGACATGAGCAGAATAGAGTGACCACAGCGCAGCGAGGCAAGAGCACATCTGGCTCGCCTGCCGAGTTGAGACTCTGACTCGCTAACCCGGGGCGGCACTGCTCTTAAGATAGGGTTCACAGCCGCCTTCTCCAGAAATCCTCGAACAAGCTGGGTGTGCTCCTCACGCAGAAGACGAAGGCTTTCCATGTTGGAGTCGGCCCATCTCTGTGCATCAACTTTACGAGGAGCATCTGCGAACGGCGTCCTAATCGACCTCTCTCTAATGGGCTTCATGATTCTCTTTGTCGGATGATTCGGCTGTCTCAGAACATTAATATACATTATATGCTGTGCCTGGAGTTCACAATGCTCGTTGACTGGCAATGTGCAGGCCTCCGCGTGAAGATGTTCTATTGGGAAGCTCCTTGCACAACCGGTAGCAATTCTAAGCGCAGCATTCTGTACACGCTGCAGCTTGTTCCAGGAGTTGTCAGACACCAGGTGCTGCCACACTGGGGCCGCATATTCCAGAGCCGGCTGAACTATTGCTCTGTAGGTTCTCAATATAGTCTCTCGGCTGCTTCCCCATGATGTTCCTCCGAGAACTCTCAAGATATTAAGCCTAGCCCTAACGACTGTTTGCTTCTGTTCCGCGTTTTTGTGGAACTTCAGTGACGGATCAAGAATAAGGCCAAGCAGCTTGGAGAATTTCGCTGCTGGCAACAGGTCACCATCCCATGTGACATCTGGGTGGGCACTGTGTTCCTTGGTGTTAGTTGTGAACACTGAAGCAAAAGATTTTGCAGCAGAGACTCTGAGCATATTATCGAGGGAAAGCTTCAACTCGACGAGATAGGCGCTGATCTTGTTGGCTGCTACCTGCAGGTCACGGTCCTGGCACATGATGGTGATGCAGACATAATAATCTTAACATCATTCGGAGGCTCGGGAATTTCCTCAAGATACAGGCTGAATAGGGCGAGGGGACACCACTCCGCCTTGCGGAACACCGGCTGCTATTGAAATGCTATCGGATACGTGATTTTGGAACAAAACCTTAGCCCGGCGACCTTTCGTGAACGCTGCAATCCATCGCTTCTGCCATGATGGTAGCGACAACTTGAGCAGTTTCTCGGACAGCGGTCCCAAGTTAACAGAGTCAAACGCTTTGCTCAGGTTAAGGGCGTCGGCCACCGTTCTCAGGGGCTTTTCCATGTTGAACCCATCGACCGCAAAGCTCACGATCTCCAATAGAGCAGTAGTAGTAGAGTGAAGTGTCCTGAACCCATGCTGATGCTGCTGTCGCTCATTTTGATCAGCCAGGTCCGTCACGATCAACTTTCCAGCTAATTTGGAGACGGGCGATAACAGGCTAATTGGTTGAAAGCCTTTTGCCGTGTTCTGGGACCTGCCTGGCTTTGGCAACGGTATCACATTGGCTGTCTTCCAAGCTTTGGGTAGAATGCAGGTTCGGAAAGAAGTGTTAATGATATCTGCAAGCATCGATAAAAGTTCCGTGGGAAGCTTCTTCAGGATGGCTGGGGAGATACCATCAGATCCGATAGTCTTCGAATTCCGCATTTCTTTGATAGCCTTCTCTTTTTAAGTGAGAGTAAAGGCCTCAGAAGCGTTCATGAGCGGCAACCGGTTCAGCTCTCTAACCGTGAACAACAGCAGCAATTCGTACACCTGTCGGGTTAACGTTAGCTTTTGAGGTGAAAAAGGAGTAAGGCAAGGAGTTGTAGCGGAACCTTTTCTATTCAACTTCGCTGTTGATGACATCATGCGTAGAGTTGCAGAACAGTTTCCTGCGGACGTAATACTAACACCATCAGGACGCTTCCTTGTCGACCTGGAGTACGCTGACGACATAGTGTTATTCGCTGAAAACAACGCAAAACAGGATTGTGAACCTCGTTTCGAAGCATGGCGCAGGGACTTCGACTTCGTCACCACAAATGCAAGCAAATTAGGGTCTCTCAGAGGCCATCAGCGGGAGTTTGTGTGGACGAACAACGTATCGAACTTGTGAATGATTTCTGTTATTTGGGCTGTTTGCTGAAGAACGATGGTAGTTATGCAGCGGATATTCGACAACGATGTGCGAAAGCTACGTCTGCATTTAATTCTCTAACCAAGTGTTTGTGGTCTACCACCATCGCGAAGGAAGTCAAGTTGCGCGTCCACTTATTCGTTATTCGCCCTATCATGATGTACGGTTCGGAGACGTGGGCAGCATCGAAGAAGCAGATGGAAAGGTTGGATCGCACGGAAAGGAAGCTGTTTAGAAGTTTGCTTGGATATTTCTGGCCGCACGAGTGCCACAGCAAAGAACTCTACAGCGAAATACACGTCTTACATCAACGCTTGACACGAGGGAGGTGCCAACATCTCCCAACGCCATCTCAAGCGGCAACAAAAGGTCGTCTTCGTTTGTTCGCGCATATTTTAAGCAGACCGCCAGGACGGCACGTTTCGGTAAAGATGAGGAATGACCGCGTCAGGCGAAAACCAACCGGCCTACTCGAAAACACCGAAAACTAGAAGACGTTTATCGTCTGCACTGACTCTATGTTATCCCTGTAGTCGAACGAGTCGTGAGCCACAACTTTACCGCGGTTCTACCACGATACTGTGCTGCTCGATGCCTGCGGACCCAGTGGGGAGAAGTCGTGGATTCGTTGCGGCGGAGTCAGGGTTTTGAAGCGGCTCTCATTTAGACCTCTTGTTGGGAGTAGATTTGCCGCCGTTTCTCGCAGATGACCACCTACCACAATCGCAGCGAACGCTGGCGTGATGGTTCGATTGAGAGAAAATGGGCGACAACTACACTGCCAACAACAGGTCTAGATGAGAGCCGCTTGCTAAGCCCTAGACTTCCAGCGACAACCCCGCATCACCTCCGCGTCTCCCCCGCGACTGCTCAGCAATTCCCCGCGTCTCCTCCCCGCTTTCCCCGCGTCTCCTCCGCGACTGCCCCGCATCTCACCCGCGTCTCCTCCGCGACTCCTCCGGCTCGGCGCCGGCAAAAATTCTCAGAGTACGAGTTGGTATACGGAACAACAGGACTGCCCCCTCCCTCCTTCTATCTCTTACCGCAGTCGTCTCTCATCCTATTAATCCTACACAACTTTTCATTTTCCTACACTCATGCCATGGGCATTTTCCGACACTGTATCACTGAGACACTGCTTTATGCTTAGTGTACTTTCTGATACGGGTTCGGTGTATGCCGAAACAGATTTCTTCTCTTCACCTCATTGATGTGCAATGAACTGCACATTTCAACCTTTGGGAGTGGCCATAGCACGAACTGGTAAGGATGCTGCTGCTGCATGAGAAGCTGTAATGGGAAAAATCGGTGAGCTTTTTGATTGTACTTTCCAGAGACCGCGTATTCCTGAGCAGTGGACCCCTACTTGCAAAGCCAATAAACGTTTCCACCTTTCTATAGGGAAATAACATTTTCAATGGTTTCTTGTTAATCAGAGACTATTTCCCCCATGTGACCTCTTGCTTGTTAGAGCGAGGGCCAGTTGCGAAATTCATTCCCGCCAAAAGGATTCAAATAGATCGCCTTGGAATGGGTGACTTTCGCAATAGTAATGATCTAAGCGGTAACGAAAGAGACATCACGTGCCGAGTACTAAGTCGAGTACGATCCCGTTGGTCACTCATGATTTCATTCGACTTCTTTGCCTCCTCTGAATTTTGTGACATTAAACCACTCATTAACTTATGCCTTCATTTTCAATCAGTAGTGTTAACCGCTTTTTGCAAAAAGAAATGACAGATCGCTTGTCGTTTCGCCAATCCTTTCAAAAGAAAAACAGAGGAATAATGGATTTTTGGGAAAAACAGCCTTTCGAGTCAGCGCATGCCGCACTCGGTTGTGTAATTACTCAACGAGTGGTAAGGGCGGTCGTAAAAAATTTAGCCCCAGAAAATGAAATATTTTAGTGATTGAAGGACAATTCTGCTCAAAAAAGGATACGGGGAAGCGATCGTGAAAATTGCCGTTATTTTCGGTCACTAACTCTTGACTTTTGTAACTAGAGAAGTACAATTCGATATGATACCTCCAGCGAACTTCCTGCACCATTTAACACACTTATGATAACTTCTCAAACCCGAGTTCTTTCCGGCAATTCAACAATTGTTGTATCGGCCGGCCTGGGTTTTGTATTGCATGTAAAAAACCATCCGATTGAGAAAATTAAGAAAGGAAAAAGTCTTTCGAGGCTCTGTACCGCTATTCGATTTTTGTCATGTAATGTAGAAGCATGGTAGGACACGGCGCTGTGATTTGTCCGTGGGAGGTGCAGCTCCTCCCTTGCTTATAAATTTGTATGGCCGCCTTGTATCTTGTATACCTTGCTGAATAGTTTAAACAATGGAAAAAATTAGCGAAATTTAATGATTTCGTAAGCAGATGATCAATATTATTGTCGCACTTTAAGCTGATTCCGAATTCATTTCCAAATAAAATTCCGGCGCTCAAAGCTACGACCCCCTCAGTGATCACCACAGCGTCAGCCCAACCACGTTTCGAAGCCGATTTCAAGGCTGCTCGTGTAAAAAAGGCATCTTTATATGCATTTCCGTCTCTCGACCATTTTTTTCACAGAGCAGCAGGTAGAACGATGTCTGTGCCCAAGCCGAAGGCTGAATGTTTACTCTGTGGCAAATTATTCCACCAGAACAGCCTCCACGCCCATATGAGAAATGTCCATGGAGCGAGTTTTTCGGCGACTACTGCACTGAGAACGAAGCACATCATCTATTGCGCGATGTGCGAAACCAAGTTAGCAGACTACGCCGATTACGTAGATCACTGCTCCTATATGCATGTACCTAAATCGGACGAACCTCTCTACAAAATCATAGAGGAGCGTTTTCCAGACAGGGATTCTTACGAGGTAACAACCAAACAAAATATTTCTCTTCATATACTTCATTAACAGCATTAATTTGATAGAAATGGCTAGAGGAAATGTGTGAAACTAGTTGTACATCGTTTTCCCGTCGCAGTACTGCTGATCACGGCCGCATTGTCTACCTAAGGTACGATACACTGAAATGATAACGCATTACCATAGAGATTTCATTGCTTCAGATGCAAGAGAGAGATGATTACGAGCCAAAGGGGACGAAAAAGGTGTGCACTACCAAGAGGGGAGTAAAATATTGTACTGCTCACCTCATCGGAAGGACAGAAGCTAGTGGAGAGGTAGTAGCAAGAGGATGCTTCATGCACATCGAGCATGACCTAGACCCAACTCTTCGGCGCCTAACACCTCAACAGGAGAACTTCCTGCAAGAAATGCTCAAAGGTATAGCTTTCGAATAATCACTCATAAAATTCGATCATGGCCACTTTGTGGGAAACAAAGAATTGCAGAATTCTCATTCGACTACATCATTAAATATCTGCGTGAAAATCACGATCCGCGACTTTCGAAGTTATACTATATATGCAAGAAAGACCTTGGGTAGGTGGGAATACGATTTCAAGACCTTTAGAAGTTAGCTACCCACATGTTTTAGAAACATCAGTCGAAAACACAAGTTAAAGCCTGGTTGGAGGGACGAGGATGACGTGAAGTCCGTGAGGATCCGAGCTGAAGAGAACAATGACAGAGACGGCATCCGTCTCCTTGAAATACCTGAAGACGGCGACAACACCCGCATTGGCAAGAGAAAAAACAAATGAAAAAGTAAATGGCATTCATACGCGTACTTGCAGTTATAATCACACCCATCCAATTGGAATGGCTCCGACGGTACGGGCATCGAGGTTTTGCCACTGACGATACGTTCGACCTCACAAAATACAACCTCAAAGTCGCGGCTCTGATGGTCCCAGACGGAAGAGACCAGGGCGTCACAGCTGGTAGCTCTTCCTTTAGCATTTTTGAAGTGACAGTAAAAAAAGGGAAACCATTTCAGGATTTCTCATTTCCAGTCACATGAGATCAGAGGATGTGACGTGCTTATTCAAGGCCGTTAGGGATTTGTTCCCACAGTTCAGCCCAAAGGCCTTTATGTCGGATGAGGCCCTAGCCTTTTTCAATGGGTTTTCAGACGTTTTCTCTGATTCTAACACAGCCTTGCACTTTTGTCGGTACCATATCTACAAGACGTGGACGAGAAAAACATACCAAGTTGTAAGGGTTCGTACACAAAATTTTCCAAGGTTTGAATCCGATCACGCTAATAGTGTATTGATCCTTTACATGGTATAGATGTATGAGAAATTATTAGATTTGATGTAATAGTAAAACTTACAGGCGGGTATCAAGAAAAGCGTTGATAAACATCTCAGCGGTCTTCTCAAGACCAGCGACGAGACTAAGTTTAGGGAAAGGGTGACAGAGCTCTTGTCGTTCCTTACCGTGAACGGTGAAGCCGAATTCGTCCAGTACTTGCAAGCTAATTACCTGGGTGATCACATATATCAAACGCGCCATGCATTACTTCTCTTCGAATAACATTAAAAATCGAACTCCACTTGCTACAGGCCGCATACAGGAATGGGCGTCCTTTCCACGTCACGGGATCGCCCTGAACACTTCAATGATCGCCGAGAGGTGGCACAACAGGCTGAAGACCGAGCAGCTCCATCGCTCCTCGAACACAAGGCTAGATTATTTAATCGAAGTCTTAATAAAATCAACAGAAGAGCTCGCAGCAAGTACAGAAATTGAGGTATACGCAAAAGCAACTGATGTGGTACAAACCATATGGTACGAAAATTTTAATTTGCAGGATCGCCGGCGATTCATGACGAGTGCAATGCAGGCCATCGGGCTGCAGCTTTGGTCTATTCTAGAGAAAATTTGACAAGAATCGACACCGAAACCTGGGAGGTCAAGAATATTAATAGCGGCAAGCTTTTCCAAGTACAGTTTGAAGACCACTGCAGTTGCGACAAAAGAGTGAGTATTTCTTCTTCTCTGGCAATCATTCGGACATACCACTTTTTTCAGATGAATCTGCACTGCACAAAGTGCAAAGTATGCCCATATCAATTCCTGTGTACCTGCAAAGTCGCTGCAAAAGCAGGAGTCTCCTGTGAGCATATGCATGCGATTCTCCTATTTGGTGAAGGTTCGTTCTTTTTGATGTGGCATTGTTGAATGTTTGATTGTGAACAATTTCAGATCTTCCACCAAACAGATCTGAACTAACTGAGGAAGAGAGAGAAGTGAGCGTTTTGCCTGAGACTGCTGTTATCCCACCGCCGTCTACATCCAGACTCGAAGGCGATGCGCAAGAGCAAGAAGGCAGAAAGCATTTGTGGTCCAAAGCCTCCCAGGTTAGCATAGGCTTATCTTCTTGACGTGGCCGCGTCTATCATCCCGGTTCTACCTTTGTTAAGAACACGGCAATTTAGCACATGGCGACAATAAAAGGAAAGATCAAGGTACTTGCAAAAATGGAGAGCAGTGATTCGAGGAGGCTGTTGGAGGACATAGGTAGTTGACAAACTTGCTGATTTGGCAGCTACAGACATCGGCGAAGAAATCCCCGCACTTCAACCTAGGCTGGAGATGAGTCAGGCTAAGGGATCAGGGCCAGATCTCACAAGGATCAGACTTTACCAGGTGAGTTCATTGAAGTTTGATTAGATAAAATGTTTCACACTTGCAATATAACATTTTCCAGGAAGGACAAAAGAGAAAGGCGAGACGCCGTCGAACGAAATCTGTCTATAGGTTCTAAGTCGACCCTGACGATAACATTTATTTTATTTATTTATTATACGGTGTTGCCGACGCGCTCAAAAACAACGAAACAGCGCAAAGAAATCTTGGAAAGGACAAAAATGTAAGCTACAAAATAAAACACAAAGAAAAAAAACTCAATGCAACTATTCAGCGGCGGAGAACAAGACTAATGCTTTGATCAACAAATTATTAGAGGGCGACCCTAGTCAGAGTTAGGAGCTGGTAAACGTATAGAGGAGACAGTAAGAAAGAACTGATGTAGTGCTAGAAGGCTGAAGTCATCAGTTTTTCCTGTTCCTGAGAATTCTAAAGTTTGTGTTGAAAGCGGCCCTACCCACGCGGGTTCCTCGGATCCATAAAGGTCCTCCGACCACAGTTAGGTATCTGGGCAAGATATCTTAAGATAATTTCAAGTCCCAATGGGTGATACGTGTAGATTAAGGCAAATAAGTTCCAAGCTGCAGACATCTGGCACCACATTTCGCTCTTTGAAGTATGAAGGAACTCGTATACGGTTCCGAACTGTAGTAGGGACGACCTCATGGATGTGGAATAGAAACTCAAAGATTGACTTAACGTTGCTGTAGACATTAATCACCAGAAAACGAAAACTGTCTGCCACACCAAACACTGCCCAGCCCATCACATCAGGAGAAAAGCACATGGTACTCCCTATTCCAGTAATTGCCATGAGTCCACAGATAACGTCCGAGACATGAGTTACATGAAAAAAAAACATGGTAAAACGAAGGGCTAGAAATCCTGAATGCCCAACAAGGAAAAAAGTCCATTTCTTTCAATCTGCTACGAAAAGTCCCCACATTAGGAGCACAAAGCACATCTTTTGGGAGTTTTCCTAACCAGCGAGCACCGCGGTAAAAAAGTGAGTTAAAAACCTTAGATTGGCAAGCCCGTTTTATGGAAGCGCAGTGAATCGTGAACCCACCTGATCTTCCACGGTTTGGTCTGAACGTCCAATACTTGCTCGCTCTAAATCGACACTCCCCACGTAAGATACGAAAGCAAAAAACCATATCATTTGAAACTCTACGATACAACAAGCTATTAAAGGCAGCGTTCACGATGATCATCCTCGTTGACTTTCCACAGTGAAATGGTAGGCGAGAAGGATCCTAGGCTCCCAAAGTAGAAAGAACGGTAGAAAACGAGCCAGGAGCGGCAAAATAATGGCTGCAAACAAGCGTTTTGGTGCCCCAGACACGCCCCGTGCCCCAGATCCTCCCCTCGGGAGGAACAAATGAAGACTCAGATTATAGGAATGATCAAGTGAAGGAAGAGCTGATAAGTGAGCTGATCGCTTCATTGCACTGATAGGTATCATTCTTCTAGCGGTCTCCATCTCCTCCACACTCAAAATTCAACGTAAACAAGGGAGGGCCTATTTTGGCTCAAAAACGCGTCTTTCGTATCCTTTTTAAGCATGCCTTGCTATATAGGGCACCAGACCTTTCGTAAACCGTGGAGACATCGGATACGAAATTTATCGTGAACACTGCCTTTAAGTTTGAAGTATTGCAGCCTTTCTGAGTAACTAGGCATCGAACGAGGGTACCCAGGATTCGGAGCGACTCTGTACATGAGAATGCGTGTAAACGTTTGTTGGACCTTCTCTAGTTTGATTTGGAGTTTTTTGCTCTGTGGGCTCCATACCTGACTGCCATACTCAAGCTGGGGAAGAACGTATGTTTTATAAACTCTGGCATTCGCTCGCGTGTTGCCCCGGAGGGCGTGGCCAATTTCGCGTCCTTTTTCGTCGGCGCTAGACGTTCCACATAATCGCGCCGGCGAGAGTCAGTGCCCACAAAAATATTAGGGCAATGCCCACAAAATCTTTGTGAGCATTGTGGATTGTCTCGCCCAGCTAGCGCCGGCACGGAGGAGGCCTGGGTGGTGGCGTGTGCGGTCGCGTCGCGTGCGCCCGCGTGTTTTCTTTCTCTCCTGATCATCACCTCAATCTTCCTCCATTTTCCACTTTCTTCTATAAGCTCATGTCTAGTAGAGGCTCTTAAGGGAGCTACTTTTAGTTAGCCTAACTATTCTGGAAGAAATGTAACTCTCTAGAACCGTTTTTGGTGTAAAACCGATTATGGTCTTCGCATCTGCCTAAAACCACACCGAAAGGAGTTATAGACGTTTTTCGTCAGATTTCTGTACTGTTGTACCTTCCAAAACGTGCACTAGTCTTTAGAGAATTTGGAAACTGACCTCATAATTGTGTTCAGCGCCCAAAACAACCCCTCTGGCCCAAGTTTGGGTGAAGGCACATTACCCAAACTTTGTACAGACTGATAGCGTTATGGATTTGTACGGATTTTCGGTTGGGGTTTATTCATATCAATTAGTGGGCACCGAAAACTGGTTTTAAAAATGTTCCAGATTTAACTTGATACCCTCCCAGCTGTGTTATTTGGGGCGCGGATCACGATTTTGGGGTTTATGTGACAATTTTCTGAAGTTTTTTGGCTTGATTCTTTCGAAGCTTTTTTTTTAGGAAAATTTGATGGCAAATCGCGACTTTTGACGATTTCCGAAGTGCTACGCTAGATACAAGTTTATAATTTGCCACCGGCACAGAAATTCTCACGGATGTGTAATGGTTTCTTCAAGAGTTCTCCATGTTTACTGCCTGATACCGTGACATATTGATATTGCCCCGATTGCCACTTTTGGGCAGAATCCAATTTTTCTCAAAACACCCTAGAATTTCATAGGGTGGGAACTATACTTCGACCAAATCGAATGATTCGCAAATTAAATATTCGATTAAAGAAGGCGACTTCGAATCATTCAAAAAGTCGAAAATTAAAAAGGCCATTTCCGAATTATTTGAAAAATCGAATATTCGAAAAGTGAACATTTCCGAATTATTCGCAACACCGAACATTTGAAGAAAAAAACGATTCCCGATTTCTTCTAGAGTATGTCAACGAATATTTGGAAAACGAATATTCGGTCGAATAAACGAATAATCGAATATTCGAATAATTCGAGTATTCGAAAAAGTCAATTTTTCGAATAATTCGCTTATTCGAATATTCGAAAGAGTCAATTATCCGAATAATTCGTTTATTCGAATATTCGAAAGAGTCAATTATCCGAATAATTCGTTCATTCGAATATTCGGAAAAGTCAATTTTTTGAATAATTCGCTTATTCGAATATTCGAAAGAGTCAATTATCCGAATTATTCGTTTATTCGAATATTCGGAAAAGTCAATTTTCTGAATAATTCGTTTATTCGAATATTCGAAAATTTTTATTCGTTTGATATCCTCTAATTTATTCGTGATTTTCTTCTAGTCTGATGAGGAGCATTTAGAAATAAATCTGGGGTGGTAGTAAATGGGTAGATAACCGCGAGTTAACTCGCGGTTAACTGCAGCTGAACGTGAGCTTTTCAGTTGACGATTTTCAGGAGAAGCGCCAGGCATTTCTTAAACTAAGCACACTCACTGTATGAGCCACTAGATACGCATTGAAAAAAATTCGAAAAAATGGTCCGCTCTGCCTTTTTTTTGGAGAAAAATTAGTGATTTAGAATTTTTTTTGAAGTTTTTTTGAGCTTTTTTCAGCTCGCGGTAAGTCCGCGCAAAACAGTAACTTATCGTGAGCTGACAGAAAAATGGAAATAGTTTGTGAATGAAGGAAAAGATGGATAGCTTCCGAAAAAGTCCTCCGGAGGGCTTTTTCGGAAGCATCCATCTTTTTCTTCATTCACACATTTCCATTTTCTCTGTCAGCTCCCGTTTGGTTGCAGTTTTGCGCGGACTTAACGCGAGATCACACACGATAACGCGTTTTCCTTACGCTTACGCTTGCTGAAGAGTATGCAAGTCGTCGTGAATGGGGCGCCGGACCGTTATGCCCTGGTGCAGGACCACAATCGAGTGTGCAGGATGTGTGCAGGACCACTGGGGGTGTGCAGGACTTCACTGAGAGTGTGCATGATCCCACTGAGAGTGCGCAGGGATGTGCAGGAGCCTACTGGGTCCTGCACCTCTACTATATGTACTGCCCACATGCACATGACCCCCTCCACCCTCCCAGTGAAATCCTACGCACCATCTTTCGGCCCTAGAAACTCTGATTCTAGCCCGTTTTTCACCGCGCTACCTTCATAGTTTTTCAGCTGTTTTCAATCTAGGCTGATTTCTATAGTTTTGCAGATAACGCTTTCATCGCGACCACTGCCTTTAAGCCACACTCACAAGCGGCGAAGGTACCCTCTGCTTCCCCTAGCTCGCACTAAGTTCGGCAGCAGTTTGGAATGCGTTCCGTGTGTGCGCTGCGGTTCGCGGAACACTTTGTGCTGTGGGTGGCCGTTCAGGGTGGCGGCCAGGTGTCGGTCAATCGATGTAACGGGAATTATCGGTCGTCGTAATCATATGTTTTCCCCCACTGTCGACCGATTCCGGTGTTCTCGTTCTTCTATTCTTGGCTTCTATTCCACATTCGATATTCTCTGCTTCTATTCGACCTCTGCTCACAATCAGGGTAAGTTTTTTTTTCATTTCCATTGTTTATCGGAGTGATTAATTAATTATGTATCTATTTCTATCCATATAAACATTGTTCATAAACATTCAACAGTTTAAAACTAAATGCTAAGGAAAAACATAATTAAGCAAATACATTAATGAGTAAATAATTATTTGTTTGATAAAATCCTCAGTGAAGAGGGCAAATAGTGTTAAAATGATATTCAAGAATTTTGTTTTGAATAAATAATTACTTACTTATTAATGTATTTGCTTAATTATGTTTTTCCTTAGCATTTAGTTTTAAATTGTTGAATGTTGATGAAGAATGTTTATATGGATAAAAATAAATTAATAAATAATTAATCACTTCGATAAACAATGGAAATGAAAAAACTCACCCTGATTGTAGGCAGAGGTCGAATAGAAGCAGAGAATATCGAATATGGAATAGTAGCCAAGAATAGAAGAACGAGAACACCGGAATCGGTCGACAGTGGGGGAAAACATATGATTACGACGACCGATAATTCCCGTTACATCGATTGACCAGCGCCTGGCTGCCACCCTTGAACGGGCACCCACAGCACAAAGTGTTCCGCGAACCGCAGCGCACACACGGAACGCATTCCAAACTGCTGCCGAACTTAGTGCGAGCTGTGGGGAAGCAGAGGTAGAAGAGGAAGAATAGGAGGAAGACGAGGAAGAGGAAGAAGAGGAAGAAGAAGAAGAAGAAGATGAGGAAGAAGAGGAGGAAGAGCAGGAAGAGCAGGAAGAGGAAGAAGAGGAAGAAGAGGAGGAAGAGGAAGAAGAGGAGGAAGAGGGGAAGAGGAAGAAGAAGAAGAAGAAGAAGAAGGGTTTGAGAAGTACAAGGTGTCTAGAGGTAGACGGAATCCGTGAATAAACAACGCAGTGGGGTCCGAACGATCAAATGATGATTCCGAGCAACAATTGGTTTTGGGGGGGGGGGCGACAAGTGGTTTTACGGGGCAACAAGTGAACCTGCGGGGCAACAAGTGATTTTGCGGGGCAACAAGTGATTTTAGGGTCAGCAGTTGCTCTTTCGGGGCAACAAGTGATTTTAGGGTCAGCAGTTGCTCTTTCGGGGCAACAAGTGATTTTGCGGGGCAACTAGTGATTTAGTGGGGGTACAAGTGGTTTTGTGGGCACAAATGCTCACAATCGCCCCACACTTTCCATGTCGCGCCCCAGAAAAATGACTTGTTGCCCAGGTGTCACTG
The DNA here is from genome assembly GCA_029168955.1 of Aplectana chamaeleonis. Lineage (NCBI taxonomy): Eukaryota > Metazoa > Nematoda > Chromadorea > Rhabditida > Cosmocercidae > Aplectana > Aplectana chamaeleonis. The sequence goes on from JAPDOI010001361.1 coordinate 86,636, forward strand.
GGCAACAAGTGAGTTTGTGTAGGGCTACACGCGAGCGAATGCCAGAGAAGTCTGAGGAAAATATGACTATCATTGCTATGTATGTTCCTAAATAAGAAAAAGACTGTGCCCAGTGCTTTACGAACCGTTTCATGAATGTGGGAAGAAAAGTCCAAGTGGTCACTAATAGTAACTCCCAAGTCTTTGACTTTATTGCGTATGTTTAGAGTAATGTCACCGTATTTGTAATGTAAAGGCGGGCTCTTTCCCATGTGAACAACAAAGGTTTTCGACAGGTTTATGGGAATATCCCAAAGTTCTGACCACTCCATCAATCTTCTAATCGATTCTGTCAGAGCAGAAAAAACCACAGACTTGTCATTACCACTATACTCCCCATAAACTTTGATATCGTCCGCATACATCTGGACCTTAATAGGAGTGTGGGTTCTCAGCAGCCTCGGCAAGTCGAAGCAATAAGTACTAAAGAGAAGATGGGACAATACCCCACCTTGAAGGACACCACTAGGGCATGCAAACTGCGAAGAAAAACATTTTTCCACTTTTACCCACATTTTCCGTTCCTGTAGATACGATTCAACCCATTTCAATAAACCACCATCAATACCTATCCGAATTAGGATTGACAATAGCTTAGAGTGATTAACTTTATCGAAAGCTTTGGAGAGATCGAAGTAAATGATGTCCACAGAACGATTATTGTTCAATGCTGAACACCAATCAAATGTACTATCAATCGATTGCGTTGTAGTGGAAGCGCCTTTCGAAAACCCGTGTTGTTCAGGTGGAAGTAGGCGGTGTCGCGAGAGCCAGTCCTCTATCCTATCTCTTATTATTTTTTTCAAGTATTTTCATTGGTGTTGGTGTTATACTGATGGGTCTGAAATTTGTCACTAAGCATGAATTGGGAACCTTTGGAATTGCCGTTACTATAGCATTTTTCCACAGTTTCAGTTAGAAGGGATATATTGAAAATCATGGAGAGCGGTCGGTACAGGTTCATAGCGCATTTTTTGTAAACTATCTGAGGTATCCCATCAAATGAAGCGGGAACGGATGGTTTCAAACACTGCAAATACTTCAGTATCTCATGGGGATCGGCAGATATGGTTCCCATAGAGGGGATAGATGGCAGGCTGGTCACACCGGAGATGAAATCACTATGAGTTGCCTCCGAAAAAACACTAGAGAAATATGTTCCTAACAACTCAGCCTTCTGGGTGTCTTCAGCATAGGATTCTCCATCTAGATCTTTTAGTACAGGAAGCTTGCCAGAACCTTTAATTTTTTTCTTCATCAAGTTGAAAAATGGTTTTGTTGAAGATTTTTTTGCTAAACGCTTTTCAAGATTGGCATGAAATTGTTTGATGTGAAAATTGATGTCAGAACAGATTTTTTTTTGTAAATAGGATTGGCTAAGTCATTCCCTGCGTCACGAAGTAAGCGCTGTTTTTGGTCAAGAAGATTTTGAATGTGTTTAGGATAGTTAACCTGTCCGAGAGATGGCATTTTGAAAGGAACAAATTGACCTAGACCCGTGTAAATAACCGAGCAAAACCTCATACAAACATCGTCTATCGATGAGTAATTTTGGAAAACTGTCCATCAGTCAAGACAGCTGAGATACGTATTCAGAGCGTTGAAATCTGCTGAACTGAAATCAGGCAAAGGCATTTGTAATTAGTTAATTCTCTCCGCGGTATCGGCACACATAGCAAAACCAACAGCTTTGTGGTCAGATGTATGGAGAGGAGCAAGGTAGTCCATTTCAACGCAGGAGCAACGGGAAGTCAAAATAATATCGAGAATCGCGTTTTCTCTTGTACTATCGCCAACGATTTGTTGCAAGTTTAGGCTCTGGAAGAAATCTACAAATTTTCTAGATGGAGAGTCCTTGGGACGCAACGTTTTCCAGTCAACGCTCAAGTTAAAATCACCCATTAACACTAGAAGGCCTGGATCCGAGCACACGTCATTCAGCAGTTGCAATATAGATTGGTCATCACTATTAGATAAATTGGGAGGCCTGTAAATGAGAACAAATCTCAACTTATTCAGAGAAAGAGGAAACACGTGTTCTAAGCATAAGTATTCAGCGTTCTTATCAGAGTCGTAGTTTTTGTGAACTGCAGAGAGTGTCCCTATGACTTACTTGACTTAATCGGTTGGCTTTCGCCTGACGCGGTCATTCCGCATCTTCACCGAGGTGTGCCGTCCTAGTAGTCAGCCGTGTCCATTTTTCACGGTCTTCAGCCACAATTTGAACACATTCCATCCAGCTGTCACTATTCCATTTCCTGCGAAACGAAACATCGCGCCTGAACTGTCTTTCGATGCCGAGTGACTTTAAATCCTCTTTAACCACATCCGTCCAGAACTTTCGCCTACGCCCAGATGGCCGTTTCCAGACAGGATTTGGAAGCATTTTTAAAGCGTGTTGTACGAGACGATCCGGCGTTCTTCTTAGTATATGCCCGAGCAGTCGAAGTCGACTTTCCATTGCTGCTTGAGATGGCGTTAGGAGATGCTGGCACCTCCCTCGTGTCAAGCGTTGATGTACTGCGTCGATTTCCTTGTAAAGGTCTTCGTTATGGCATACACGCGGCCAGAAATATCCAAGCAAACGCCTAAAAAGCTTCCTCTCCGTGCAATCCAACCTTTCCATCTGCGTTTTCGGTGCTGCCCACGTCTCCGATCCGTACATCATGATAGGGCGAATAGCGGATAGGTAGACGCGCAACTTGACTTCCTTCGCGATGGTGGTAGACCACAAACACTTGGTTAGAGAATTGAATGCAGACGTAGCTTTCGCACATCGTTGTCGAATATCCGCTGCATAACTACCATCGTTCTTCAGCAAACAGCCCAAATAACAGAAATCGTCCACCAGTTCGATACGTTGTCCGTCCACACAAACTCCAGTTGAAGGCCTCTGAGAGACCCACATCTGCTTGCATTTGTCGGGACGAAGACGAAGTCCATAGGCTGCGGCATACTTCGAAACGAGGTTCACAATCCTTTGCAGTTTTGCGTTGTTTTCAGCGAATAACACAATGTCGTCGGCGTATTCCAGGTCGACAAGAGAGCGTCCTGATGGTGTTAGTATTACGTACGCAGGAAACTGGTCAGCAACTCTACGCATGATGTCATCAACGGCGAAGTTGAAAAGAAGAAGTCCTGCTACGGCTCCTTGCCTTACTCCTGTTTTCACTTCGAGAGCTGACGTAAATCCGACAGGTGTACGAACTGCTGCTGTTCTTCCTTTGTTCATGCCTCGATTAACCGAACATACTTTTCCGGGACTCCATCTGCTCGCAGAGCATTGAGCAATCGATCACGATGAGGAGAGTCGAACGCGGCTTCAAAGTCCAAAAAAGCAAGCTGTAATGGCTTCGAAAACCGCTGCCACGATTCAATTACTCTTCTCACGACGAACACTTGGTCGATGGTCGATCTTCCAGGTCGAAAACCGGCTTGCTCATCTCTGGTCGTTCCTTCACGATGTTTGATAAGTCGCTCGAGAATGATACGTTCTAAAACCTTGTACATGACACGAAGTAGAGAGATTCCTCTGTAGTTCTTAGGATCCGTGACGGATAGCTTCTTGTGAAGAGGTACGATGATCGCATGTCTCCACGAATCGGGTATCCTTTCGCTCATCCATATGGCACGGATGGTGTTGGTCATTTCACGAATCCCAGACGGAGGAAGAGCTTTCAGCATTTCAGCAGTGATGTTGTCATCTCCACCTGCCTTTCCATTCTTCATTTTCCGGACACAATCCAAAACTTCAGACTCAGTCGGCGGTTCCTCACTGACATCGTAATGTGCTCTCTGAACATGCGGGAGCTCAGGTACTGATGGCGCTGGACGATTCAGTAGTGAACTGAAGTAATCCTTCCATATTGGCAGCGTCGCATCACCAACTGCAACTCCATTGGTAGTGTTCAAGACAGGAGAACATCTCTTCATCTTCCCGCTATACTGTCGCAGCAACGTGTAGGCTTTCTTCGGATTCTTCTCCTCCCAAGCCTTCTCGAACTCCTTAGCTCTACACGTCCACTCTCGTTCGCGGTCACTTTGAAGCTGCCGACGCAACTTCCTCCTCAGACGCTTCTCCTCCCACGAAGTTTCCTACAGTTCGGAGAGCACATACTCTGTTGTAGGTAGATGTTGTTTCTTCTGAGACGTAGGCGAACTTCTTCTTAGGCTGTACAACCGGGAGTGCCTCTTTCGAAGCGTCCTGGATGCACTTGACAAAAGAATCCGCGTCGCAAAGTTTCTTCTTAGTCCGTACTCCGATGTGAATAGAAACGCGTTGTCGGAAATTCCTTCTGCACTCTTCATCTCTGAGACTTGTCATGTCAATCCTCTGGAGAGGCTGAGCCCCTCGCTTCCTCTTATGAATCCTCGCAGTGAAGTTCAACAGAACAGGACGGTGATCCGAATCGAATGCGACATCCCACACAGCTCTAGATCTTCGAATGTCCGATACTGGAATATTCCTCGTCAGGACATAGTCAAGCTGTAGTTTCAAAGTTGTCATCTTCCGCTTCCGCTGCTCTTCTGGAGATAGCCGGGTTGGTCCCTGCCACGTAAGCTGATGGCGGCGATGATTCCTCTTGAATGTCGATGCAATAATCAGACCACTGCGTTCACAAAGTCGACAAGGCGGTAGCCATTGTCCGATGTTTGCTCCACTGGGTAGAACCATTTACCGAGTACTTCGGATTCCTGATCAAGTCCCATCTTCGCATTTGCGTCAATCCCCACGACAACAGCATGTTGACAAGGTATCCTGGCCAGCAACGTATTGAGTTCCTCATAAAACGCATCCTTCGAATTGTCTTCGGCGGTTTCAGTGGGCGCATGAGCACTCACTATCCACAGATTGAATCCTCTGTGATCCCGCAGTTGTACGAATGCATTCCGACACGACGTTGAGCAAAACTCCTTGACCATACCATTGAAATCCTTCCTTACAGCTATTGCACAGCCTCCCACTCTCCTATCGTCAGCGTTACCGCAGTAGATGGTGTACTCTCCGACGCTGATGACGGGTCTATCCTTGAGGCGGGTTTCCTACAAAGCAGCAAACGGTGCATGGAAATAGCTCAGAAGTCTGGATAGCGCAGTTATTTGGATATCACTCGACAGCGATCGACAGTTCAGGGTGGCGAAATTGTGGCTTGTGGCCAAAGACTCCATGACTCCCTAGGTACGGATCCTAAGGTGTTATGGACCAGAGGCCTTAGTGTGCCGGACGGCGACACCTTTATGCAATGTGCGGGATACTTTCGCGATATAGTTGTGCACGCTATATCGCTCGAACGTTCCCTGTGTACACTCAAACGTCTGCTGGGTTCAGTAGAAGCAGGGGCACCAACGAGCAGGTACCAACAGACTTGTATACACACCCCCAGTGTCCCTATACAAACAACATACACCTCCACCTCTACCATTCCTACGATCATTCCTGAAAATCTTGTAGGGAAGTCCACCCAATATTTCACTATCACAAATATTAGATGAAAGCCAAGTTTCAGTGACAAACAATAAATCGGGATTATGTGAAGACAAGAAATGATGGAGGTGGTGAATTTCATTCACTAGGCTCCTTGCATTCAACAAGAAACAACTCAATCCTGCGTGGTACCCTCCGATCTTTGCCCGTTTCACTGACCGCGCTTTTTAATTATATCGACGATTTTGGTCAACTCACCGCGGTACACGACCCAAATGCTTTCATCAGCTCCCTTGTTACGCTTTTTGGCTTCCTGCCGAAGCTCATATTCACGAGTCCGCTCTTCAGCAGTCATGCTCCTACGAACATAGACATTTGGAAATTTTGATGAACGTAAAAGCCGACTGATGGAGAGCGCCGTCATCCAATGAGTTCTGGATGGTAACAAAACCTTAACAAGCCTTGGTCGAGTACCACCTTTCTCACCCATTCTGTAAACTTCGGTAGGATGCGCACCGACCTTCAAAACATCCAGCACCTCGCATACCTTCACATCTGGATCTCGGTGTCTGTCGTATGGTTTCAAATCATCAGCCTGCTCTGGTAATCCCGATATTATGACACTACGACACATCTTCTCATCTCTGACACCGCTTGAGATTTGACTTGGAATTTTCGTTGTCAAGGCCTGCAAAAGTTTATCGATAACGGGGTCACTGTTGCGAGCGATGATTATATTAAGAATCTCAGAAAAACTCATGGTCGAAGTGTCAACATCATTACCATCACCACTAGCAACTGCATCAACTGTGGACTCCTCATTACGCTCATCACGAATATTACCGAGTCGAGTACTGTTGCGAGTTTTTGGACGAGTCATAATTTCAGGGAGATCAAAAAATCAATAAAATTCAAAACGGACCAAGACACCAGTGAAATCAGAACAAAACACGAGGGGGAAGTGGATCGATTAGAAGAGGTGTATGCAACTGGTACTGAAAGAGAGAAGATCACTCAGACAAGGGAGCAAGGAAATAGTTCACTGGAAGCGAAGAAAAACAGTTAAAGATGAAAATTTGGAATAATGTATGGACAGTGCGAGAAAACCAACCGCACAACACGCCGCACCGATGACCCCATCTCGATTTACTGCTCGATTTGCTTCCAAACCGATCCTGAACTGCCATCTGAAAATGGTCCTGATGAGGAGGAAGCTAGAGTTACCGACTGGCTGCGCTGCAACTACAATTCGTGTAAACTTTGGGTCCACGCAGCGTGAGGCAGAGCGCGACCCAAACGATTGTGCGTGGGGTGCAAGAAGGGCCGCTATGCGCCAACTTTGGGCGCACAATAAGTGGTCGCAATCTTAGTCTATAATCTCAAAAAAAGGCTGCTGACGTGTCTAGCGATTTTCTGATACATTTCTATGTACGAAATTACTAGTGAATTTTAGCTATATATCAACCGATCATGAGAAATTCCAAAACCACCACTTACGGACGCAACTTAGGAAACTCATGAATTTTTTCTCTGCATATTTATTCAATATTTGTAAGGCGAGATTTCAATGATCAATAGTTGTTCTGATTACCATTATTGTTTTACTACTAATGAAAATTTGAATGATGTGCACATAATAAAGTACCTTAATTTTGCCGTTTCCTTCTTGATGAAGCATTCCTCGATGAAGCAGTCCATTGGGATTAGCACGACGAATATCCATGAATTTCAAGAACCCAGAACGGAGAGGTAACATTTCAGTTTTTGCATATAACCAATCCGTATCAGAGAGTACACTTGGTGCAAGAGCGTCTCGGTTATAAGAATCGGTAAATGCAAAATAAAGGGAAGAGGAAAGTAGGAAAATAGGATGAGAATTGCAAAAATGAGTGGAGGGAGTGATGCATTCCCAGCCTGAAAATAGAACATGACTGCGAAATCCCCTTAACAACACTTGCAGTTGAGGCAATGCTATTTGAGACGTTCCCGTAAAGAAATTTCAACTTAATTTTTAGACTCGTGTTGACAAAAAGGCCAGAAAAAGGTTTTGTGAACTGTTTTTTGCGAATTTCCTATGAAAATCGAAACGAAACTTCTGCTGGGAAAATTTGTTTACATAACAATTTTGAAAAAAAAGGAAAGTAGATCAAACGTGCAGGAAATTTCGACTAACAGCTGCATGTGGTTGCCTACATGAAATGTTAAAAAAGTCAAAAAAAAAGAAAACCAAAAGTTCTACTCACCAAAAATCGAATACCCAGCAGTTCATCAATAATACAGCGAGGGGAAGTAAAAGAATGTCACCTGGCCTTGAGCTGTGGCTCACTACGCGCCGCGGTCGGTTCGCGGTGTTGCAATTAGGGCACCCTTATACGTCGCCAACGCTTTTCCATAGGGTTATGTGTTAACACGGTTGGGATGAAGAAAAACATGACAGACAGCAACGCTTAGGTGTTCAGGCATGAAGACCGCTGTCTAAAAGCCATTATAGTATAGTTGTACAATTTCGAAAAAAATGTCGAACGAACGAAAATCGGACTTCCGAAATCTTCTCGAACGAACGAAAAATGAAAAAATTTCGTTCGAAAAAAATTTTGAACGAACGAAAAATGGAAAAATTTCGCTCGAAAAAATTTCGAACGAATGAAATTTGAAAAAATTTCGTTTAAACGAAATTTCGAACGAACAAAACGAGTGAAAAAAATTTCGAAAAATTCGTTCGTGTACATGTGCATATACATTATAGGCAAGTAAGAATGGTTTTTACTTCCAGTGATAGGGCACGAGTGTTTAATGTCTGGTAAAATGGTTGGAGGTCAAACGCCATCACTCGCCATTATTTTAATAGTTTCTGGTGTCTAACAGTCATCACGGTAATGGTTTCTCAAAATGGGAAAATGTCGATCACTGAGCAGTTTGTGTTTATGTGCCTCAAAAATTAGCATATCGTTGTGAACTAAGGCCAAAACTACTCCAACATCGTCCTCCAGGGGAAAGATGGCAAAGAAACACCAGGGGTCGTATTCGCCAACAACCCGCCGAGGGTACTCGAAGGGAAGCGGAAGGGATGATACCGCGCGCGGCAGAGGAGCAGATCAACCCATCTTACACCATGTAAGATGGAAATGCAAACTGTGTTACGTATCGATATCACTGCAAAAAGATAAAGATTCCACCGCGAAGCGGCCATTTTTCAGCTATGCTGTTCGAAAAATTCCGGCGGTCGCGAGGGAAGCCAAGGGAGGCGAGAGGTGGCCGTGGAGCGCGCGTTTTGTACTCAAATTTCACCTCATTTACCCTTCGACTACCCGGCGGGTTATTGGCGAATACAATCCCAGGTTTCAAAGAAGAAATTGCAGCCGGTTGGCAGAATACACTTTTTACAAGGTCACATAAAGATTTTGTAAAAATATCTGGGTAAAAAAATGATCGGGATGACCTTCGGACAATGAAAGCGGATTAGTTCCGACTCAAGAGTAGGTAACGTTCGAACTCTGAAGGTTTTGACGCGGTGGTATCAAAGTGATAATAAGTTATATGGCCAGATAGATAGTAATACTATGGTGAATATAATATGTACCACAGAAAAATTATTATATCATTCCTATCCCAAGAAAAATACCTAGTTGATTTCCTCTATACTCGCCATGCACGATGCTCTGAATCATATAAATTTGCCAATACTTAGGTGAGATAACTTCTTGCGTTTGTTACAACACCTCTAATGTTGGAAGGAAACGAGAGAATGTGAATGATTACGAATTCGGCTCTCACCCTGGCACCCGCAGAAACAGAGGTAAGCGTGCTCTAATTGCGTCGCCGCGACGCGACTGCGGCGCGTAGTGAGCCACAGCTCAAGGCCAGGGGCCGCATGCATGAACGACTTACCCGCGAGGTAAGGGTAAATGTAACTCGGAATCTCTGCATTTCCTGTGCTCTATGCGTCTGTCTCGTTTTTCCGCGGAGAAGCGAGACAGACGCATAGAGCACAGAAGATGCAGAGATTCCGAGAACCATTTACCCTTACCTCGCGGGTAAGTCGTTCATGCATACGGCCCCAGGTAGTATTCTTCGGGGAAGTGAGGGTATCTGTCGTTCAGTTGAATAGAATAAATAATACAACAACGGGAAGGGAGGGTATCTGTCGACTAGTAGCATTAGACTGAATAATACAGCAGGGGAGAGGGATTGTATCTGACGACTAGTGGAATAAGAATACCAGGATCAATAATGCAGCACAGAGGAATACTGAAGAAGACAGCGGAATGGATAAGAAAACCAGAATACTGAAGAATGTTGACGAATCGATCCACTCCGGCTGGGAAACAGGTGATTTGAGCGTTGCATTGAGTGGTGCGGAGAGACGCTCTCGAATGCGCGATGGGTCCCGGTTGGATTGCCCTGATTGGACGAGTTTGCACGCTCCGCCCCTGCCCGGCCCATGACAACTCGGCCCGAGGTTTGGAAATATAGTCGCGAGTATGACCAAGTAGCTTGGAGCTCAAATAATTCAGTTTTTTTTAATAAAAACGATGACTATGGGACTTGAAATTCAGAGGAAATTTAATAAAAAATGAATCATGATAAAGGAAAAATAAGAACATGCAAATCGAAAACTTATCTTTATGGTAGCTACGATTACAACAAGAATTTTTCACGTACGAGTTTCCGCGGTCGTGTCTCTGACCGGCGCGAAATTCAAACGCGGGTTTCGCGTACTCTGCCGTCTGACTCTGCCCGAGCCAGCTGATTCTGATTCGTTTCGACTCAGAAACATCGTTCATCGACTTTCTACACTATTTTCTACAATCATTCGGCTAGTTTACTTCATCTCAACTTCCATTCAAGTATTTCTCTGTTATTACCTAGCGTTTTGGGATAGGTGAGTGGAGTGGTAGCGTAGTTTTCCGGATAATTGCCAATTTTATTTCTGCCAATGTAGTTGAGCTTAAATTTATCGAAAAAGTATTTCTTTTCCTACTTTATGTTATTTTTGAAGAAGTTAGATTCCGAAATGGTTAGGCATTCATTGAGCTACGCGTTAATTTAATAGATATTTGAATTTTTGGCTGATGGAGACATATGTTTCATCCGTTTTCATCATTCTACAATAAAGTCAGCGTGCTATTTTGCGGAGAAAACTTTGAAAACTAGTTTCTTTCGACCTTGTGTGAAAGACCTAGCTTCTTCTTTTGTGAACTCAGATTTGCTTTCAAAGAATCGACATCCTAGTTATTCAGGCAAAACTGGATTGTCATCTCCACTCTCCTCCCGAAATTTTCTAGGTGAACGCTCAGGTCGGTAACCACAACTCTTGATTGTTCCCACTATAAATGTGGCTTAGTGGGACACTCACGATTTGTTGAATACAGAGCACGTCTTCCTATGCCCTGTGGTGCTTTACCGCGTCCGGTATCATTCCCACACTCGGAAATTCGTTCTACGTACTGTTACTTTTGACCCTCTTCGTCTGCAACACTAGATACGTTTCTCAAGGCCTATGCTTGGAACCCTGGCTGTACATTGCAAAAGGTACGTCTTTTTTAAATATAAACTGTCACTAGATCCTCCACTAATGAAGTTTTGACTCAAAGTCTAGTTCGTCACAAGTTGTAATTATATAGAGGGTATTTTTGAATAGTAGGTTGAAACGTCACGTGTATGAAACATGGCAACATGACCGACCGTGTGACCCCATAATGATCTGAATTTGCCGAAAATTTTGATGGTGGATAGCCTTTCATCTTTATGTCGGCATTTTTCCATCCACTTCACAGCATTTTATTTTTAGACGAAGGGTATCTTTCTCACGATAACATAACCGATTGACCCTGATCACGGTCCCAGCGCATTGAGAGATAGCTCCATGCTACAGTGAGTTTCACGCTTATTATGGTTTGCGTATCCTATCTCTGGGAAGCCGCGACGCAGCTATTATTACGCTGTCCATTGACTCCGTTGATGGAGGCCAAGGAGGTGGGAACTTGCCCTTTACGTTTTCGTCGCACACGGTCATCCACCATTGCGCGCTCGAAAACTCAGAGAAAATATCTAAGCTCTGGTACATCATTAGTGACCTGTTGATTTCGATTATCAACAGCAGCGGAGCGGTGGGCCTCCGTGAAACATAACTAGTGATAAGGTTTCGGCGAAAAAGCCACCGCTCCGCGCTGTGATAACCGAAAACATGAGTGCACTTGGAATGAAACAGAGCTTACCTTTCTGTGCTTTCCATCAGCGGACTCGATTAGAAGAAAGTATATCTCTTGTCGAACACTCCCATTTTTTGTAGATGTGCAATTTATGAATGAGACAACAAACGGACTATGCTAGGTTTCATCATAGACAAACATGTGGTTTGAAGGTGTTTTATGTTATTTTTCTCATTTTTTCATATGTTCTAGGAGAAAGAGCGAAGACAGGAGTCAGGATGCGTCACCAGCGTTTTCCGAGCCTAACCTAATGCGTTGCTGCTGTGCCCCTGCCTAGAGGCATTGCGATTTTCTCACAGTATAAAAATTTATTCGTATTCGTGTTTTTATCGGTGATAACGAACGGTGTGCTCCCTTGTTATTGGCAGCAGCTTCTTCCACAGCAGCGCGATTGTAATCCATTTTGGAGAACATCCTGCCATGAAGTCGTCGGAAAAAAATTGGTGTTGCATGCGGAGTTCTATTTCTATGATTTGATACTTGTATTATCATGAGCGTTATTTTCTTATTGTTTGTCAGGCGGGGCTTCAAGCGGGACGTAATCTGGAATGATCCCAGTGCAGGTCTGAAGAAAAATTTGGTGTTGATCCGAAATTGGAACCTATAGATCCGGGGTTCTGAAAATGTAGGTTCTGAGTGAAAGACAAACGCGTAGAAAGTTTCTGAATAAACTGGACATCACATTCCTCACCATCCATCCACAATCCTCAAGCAGGGTTGGGCAGGCCGTTGCGCCAATTTTCGTCAAAGCTACGACCCCCCCTTGTTGACCGAGATTTGGAAGTAAATTTTCAAAAATTTACGATCCCCCCTCTCGTGAAGAAAAATTGCCTTAGCCCCCTTTGAGTGACAAATTCGGGGAAATTTCAAACTTGTGGTTATAAAAGACATTTTCCTTATTTCTACCTCATTTTACCTCTCTAATTGCATTCAAGAAATTCCCATTTTTCTCCAAACATTTTACGAGCCACAACCCCAAATTTTCAGTTTTTCTGACAATTCCCGAAATTTCTATGATCCTCCCTTGCGCCAGGTCGCAACCCCGCTCAATCTTGTCCTCAAGTGAACGTCGTTCAATGATGGGGAAGTCAGTGGGACGCACTTCCGTCTGAAGATCTTTTTTTGAATTGGTGTCACAATGTGATGTCTTAGGCTCCCGTCACTGTTTGCTCAGGAACCGTACCAGTCCATCTGACTCCGACCTATTCCCACCCTGCGGATAACCGTCATAACATACGCCTCCGTTTCGCAGTAAGCGCATTTTCGTTAGCCGGGATGGCTTGCAAACAATTAGAATCGACGGGGTAGGCTGCGGACGGACGCAGACCGACTCCTCAGGTGCATTTTCTGCACTCGTCTGCCACGTTTTTGCTGCGTATCGTTCGGGTGGGACACACCAGATCGACGACTTCTTACGGGTGCCTCACATTGCAGAGTGCGAGTATGGAGCTTCGGGGGCCGCTCTGCTTCTGAACTAATCATTCGTATCGATCAAACGTGTTTGGACAGGTAACTGCCGGTAAACACGTTTTGTCACATCGACAGATATGTTTTAGCGTTAGGAGCCGATCGGGCCCCCGAAGCTCTATGCCGCTATTCCACAGTGCATATCTTTCGAACGCAGAAAGATCTTAGCTGATGATCTTCGCAATCACAAAAACAGGCATGCCACTGCGCGAGTGTGGCGATCTTTCAAGGGATGTGAGCAGAATACTGGAAGTGCAACTGAAACGTAATCATGGGCAGATGGCAGCGAAATCGCCACTTGCAACACAGCGCGCCGAACCCTGGACGCTGACATTATCCAAAACTGTTATTTTTCGAGAAGACAGAGGTGCGCGACCTTGTGAAAATCTTTGCGAAAAGAGCAATTACCTTATTCCTTCTGTTATGTGGTTGTCGTAGTGCAGGCGAATCGGTAGAAAGTCAGCGGGTATGGGAATGATATCGGGCGCGGTGAAGCACCGCAGGTCATAGGAAGACGTCGTGAGTGTCCCACTTTGCCACATTTATAATGGGAGCAATCAAGAGTTGTGGTTACCGACCTGAGCGTTCACCTAGAAAATTTCGGCAGGAGAGTGGAGATGATAATCCAGTTTTGCCTGAATGACTAGGATGTCGATTCTTTGAAAGCGAATCTGAGTTCACAAAAGAAGAAGCAAGGTCTTTCTGCTCTGTTACAGCCAACAAGGTCGAAAGAAACTAGTTTTCAGAGTTTTCTCCGCAAAATAGCACGCTGACTTTATTGTAGAATGATGAAAACGGATGAAACATATGTCTCCATCAGCCAAAAATTCAAATATCTATTAAATTAACGCGTAGCTCAATGAATCCCTAACCATTTCGGAATCTCACTTCTTCAAAAATAACATAAAGTAGAAAAAGAAATACTTTTTCGATAAATTTAAGCTCAACTACATTGGCAGAAATAAAATTGGCAATTATCCGGAAAACTACGCTACCACTCCACTCACCTATCCTAAAACGCTAGGTAATAACAGAGAAATACTTGAATGGAAGTTGAGATGAAGTAAACTAGCCGAATGATAGTAGAAAATAGTGTAGAAAGTCGATGAACGATGTTTCTGAGTCGAAACGGATAAGAATCAGCTGGCTTGGGCAGAGTCAGACGGCAGAGTACGCGAAACCCGCGTTTGAATTTCGCGCCGGTCAGAGACACGACCGCGGAAACTCGTACGTGAAAAATTCTTGTTGTAATCGTAGCTACCAGGGGTGTGCGTTAATGAAAAAATTTTTTTCGTTAACCGTTAATCGTTAATTTTTGAAAAAAAAACCGCGTTAATCCGTTAATGCGTTGACACGTTAATTTTGCATTTCGTTAACAATTTTGAAAACATTACCTGACCACCACGAAAATCGATAAATAACCAGACGTCCCAAAAAAACATGAAACACGTTCCATACCAAACACCGCAGTCCGTACACTCCAAACTTGGAAATCATCTTCATGGATTACTAATACTATCAGCCAGAACAATAAACGAATACTCTTCAAGAATAGGAATCCTGACATGCAAAAAAGCATAGATGGATGGAACATTAACGAAATAAAAATAAACGTGATTTCGGGACTTTTTCGTTAACCGTTAATCGTTAATTTTTGAAAAAAAAACCGCGTTAACCCGTTAATGCGTTAACACGTTAACGTTATTAACGCACAGCCCTGGTAGCTATCATAACTTATCACTTGAAAAAAAAGATTATATTACTGACTAATTTATTGGGAATTCCTAAACTAGTGACAGCAGCCGAAGTTGAATATCAGGAATAGCAGTACGATAAGAATAATTATAGCAGTCGAATAATAGCCAGAATATGTGCAGCAGCGTAGAAATATGCTTAAAATGACATTCCAAGTGAATCGGTATCAAATCTGGCAAATCTCCAGAAGCCGCTGCGCACTGCCGCACGCGTTGAAGCGCGCCGATTAGCAATGGCGCACGACATCTTGTGGGTTGGTTAGCGGTCTACCAGTCTCCTTCGCCTGGTTGCGCTGACCCACTAACCAACTGAGCAGCGCGTGGGTTGGTAAGTTGATGAATCGCTGAAATAGTGCTGGGTTGGTAGGTTAGGGGCGCTAACCGTGGGTTAGCACATTGATGAATCCGGCTCCCGCTCCATCTCAAGCAAACGGGGGGACTCTCCCGGGAAAATTTCTAGAGCGGGCTTGCTGCCTAACACCCAGCGGGAGAGTCACCAGAAAAAAATGTGAGCGATGCTCGGATCGGGAGTTCTGGTGGATGACAATTGATGGTGATCACGAATGACCAGGGTGTGACGTGCTTATCACGCGCACAGCCGGTATAAAAGGGGTCTCATCTCACTCGAGTTCTCATTCGGCATTCTGATGCCGGCCCTGGAAGGTGAATTTGAGTCATTCTTCAGAGGCCAGCATATTTTTGATCGCTGGGGGATAGGGGATTCTCACAGCTGGGGGGAGGGGGAGGGTCTCTCACCACGATCCGCGGGGAGGATGGTTCCTCACCGCAGACCGCGGCGCAGATTACGTGATCGTCGTGGACCCAGGCGGGAACTTTTTCCGCCGTGGGACAGCGACAACCTGGGGCGACATGTTCGTGGTGAATACTACGATGAATAACCCGTGTAGTCAAATACGTCGGGAGTCTTACGCGGAGTGTCCCCCGATTTAAGGGCTATTCTTACTTCTAACCTCCCGCTCTGCCAGAGCGGTCCTCGAGGGGAAGAGATGAGTATGAATGTAGGTTCATGCCTCCCGCGCCTTCCGCGCCTCCCTCGCATCCCGCCCCGCCACAGCGGTGTCGCTTGGCCATTCATACTCCCCTCTCGCCCCGTCGAGGTATTTGTTGGTCGCATTACTTGTTGCACTAAATTACGTCATATAAGTGTAGCGGGGCCTCAGTGAAAGCGCGCAATACGCCATAGAAAATGCGCGGGATCTCAGTGGGAGTGTGCAAGACGCAGAAGAAAGCGTGTGGTTTTCATGTCGAAATGCGCCGGACGCCGCGAAAAGTATGTGATACCCAAGTGGGAGTGCGCACGACGCCCTAGAAAGGGGCACTCCTTCGGAATAGACGACCCAATTGGGTGAGAAAGGTTTTTGCATGCAGCTCCATGATCATTTTGTCACGTTTTTGCTTCTAAACATGTAGAAGCATAGAACAACATGTAAAATTTGTGCAAAGAACATATATGAAACACCTCGAAAATCCGATTCTTTTAGGTGGGTCGCCTATTCCGAAAGAGTACCAGGAAATGGTACGGAATTAAAATGGGAGCGCGTGCGCAGATGTTGTGGAAAATTGCAACTAGGTTTGAATGTGCAACACAATGGTCAAAATACACGCCTCCACGCGGAAGGGGTGCTCTTATCCAGCCCACCCCCCCCAATCGGCTCCCTCGAATCGGCTCTAAAGCGCCTTTCACAGTCTGCCGGACGACGCCTTCCGGTACGTTATAAGATAGGGCTGCGGCGTCGGTGCCACCCGCACTGCGATGTCGGCCGACCGACGTCGCACTCATTGACACGACGTCGGAGCAAGTTATGACGAGTCAAAACGTGTTGGTTTCGCCTCATATTTTGTACTGGAGAGTTAGAACTGACGGTTGTTCACCGCAGCTTCCCTCGCACTGCGGCACTCTTATAACGTGTCGGACGGCAACGTCCGGCAGACTGTGAAAGGCGCTTAAATTTTTCTGACTTTTCACTTCAGTTTCGGTATATCTTGAGCACCGGTGGTGCTATTTTCTTGAATTCTAGTCCGTGCAGAGGCTCAACTGCTGACAGGGTTCGGCGCGGGGTGTGGACATCCACACCGGGGGGTCTGAGCTGCGCAATGGTGGAGGGAGGGAGGTCTGAGCTCCACCGGGAAACCACATGAACCATTCTGACCGTGGGTGGTAGGTACACTGTCTAGAAAAACTTTTTGCGAATGATTCGGTAATACCGTCCAATAAACATGAAACCTTGTAGTAATTAAATTAACGTAAATGTTGAAATTATAGTAAAGGTTCTCCTACGATTGAATATAAGGCACATAGGTTCTGGGCGTGTATCCTTTATAGTTGTGTAGTGAATTGCAAATAAGAACAGATTGGAAGCTACGGAATGGGGCGGAAGAAAAGAGTGAATAAAGTTATTGGCAAAGGCGAAGACGACGAGATGTACTAAAGAAGTAAATATGTTTTCAGGGAAGAACAGGTCTTTTTAATTGTATGGAAAAACGCTTCAATAAGTGGTTAGATACGAAAATAGGTGCTTCAACATTAGCCAGACCAGACATGGCAAAAACACTCGCTAGTTGAAAAGAGCGTCATCTAATCTGGTTATGTTTCGAATTTCATTCTCCGAAACCTACTCATTTACGAAACACACAACACGGGTTCGATCCCGCAAGGTGCTTAATTTTCGGAAAACATTAGACCTCACATTTTTTGCAAAGCAAGGGTCACGAAAATAAAATATTCGAGTCGAGAGTGGTAGATTTACCCTACATACAAATTTTCAGTCTCTAAGATGGATGCTGAAAGCCACTTCCCTGTGTGGCCCACACCTGTCGCAGGTGCGATCGCGCTGGAAGTCTACATTTTTGCAAGGTATGAGTCAGTAGAATACGATGATCGAGTCCAGCGTGGTCGATTTATTCCATATACTCACTTTCACCGTCCAACATAGATGCTGAACACCGCTACAGTACAAGGCCTCACACTTTTCTCAGGTGTGGTCTCGCTGAAAAGGGGCATTTTTAAAATTTAGGTGGCATGAGAGTAAGATATTTGAGTCCAGCGTGGTCGGTTCACCCTGTATACTCACTTTCACCGTCCAACATAGATGCTGAACACCGCTACAGTACAAGGCCTCACACTTCTCAGGTGTGGTCCCGCCGGAAGTCGTCAATTTCGAAATTGAGGTGTGACGAGAGTAGGATATTTAGTCCAGCGTGGTCGATTTACCCTGTATACTCACTTTCACCGTCCAACATAGATGCTGAACACCGCTACAGTGCAAGGCCTCACACTTCTCAGGTGTGGTCCCGCCGGAAGTCACCAATTTCGAAATTTAGGTGTGACGAGAGTAGAATATTTGAGTCCAGCGTGGTCGATTTACCTTTGTGCCATCTTTTACCGCCTCAGCGTAACGCCGAAGAGCGCTAAATAGGAAGCGGAACAAGGTAAAAAAAAACGTAAAAAAAGACGTAAAAGTCCACAAACCTGGAATAGGATTTAAAACAGCTGTAAAACAGCTGCGAATGAGCTATCTGGGATTGAGCAAAACTAAGAAACTAGGCTTGTAACCCTACCAAATGAAACCTTAACCTATCCAAGAGGACGCTTTACAAAAAATTTTACTAGGTGTGGACAATTGATGTTTTCAGCATGAATGTCCACACCTAGCCAGTGCATTTAGGTGTGGGCATTTATGCTCAAAACATCAATTGTCCACGCCTAGTAAATTTTTTTGTAAGGCGTCTTCTGGGAGCGAGTAAAGTTTCATTCGGTAGGGTTACAAACCTAGTTTCTTAGTTTTGCTCAGACCCGGGGAAACTCTTTCGGAAGTTAAGTTACAGGTGTTTAAAAACCCTATTCCAGGTTTGTGGACTTGAACGTTTTTTTAAGTTTTTTTTCCTTGTTCCGCTTCCTATGTAGCGCTCTTCGGCGTTACGCTGAGGCGGTAAAAGATTGCACACAGGGTAAATCGACCACGCTGGACTCAAATATCCTACTCTCGTCACACCTAAACTTCGAAATTGACGATTTCCGGTGGGACCACACATGAGAAAATGTGAGGCCCTTATACTGTAGCGGTGTTCAGCATCTATCTTGGACGGTGAAAGTGAGTATTGTGCTTATCTGGGTCAAATTCCGGTCCGCAATTGCGTCTCGACACGCATCGCGGCCGCGCGCTTTCGAGTCGGAAGAGGTTCCAACGCCGCAGCCACCAATTTGTGGACTCTAGGTGGGTTTTAGAAACTGGAAACTAAACAAAATTGAAGAAAGCTGTATAAAAAAGCCATATCGAGTCAACTTTGGCGCTGGAAACCCGACTGACTCTAGCGCGTGCGGCCGCAAAGCGTGTCGAGACGCAATTGCGGACCGGAATTCGACCTAGATAAGCACAGCATATGGGATAAATCAACCACGCTGGACTCGATCATCGTACTCTACTGACTCATACCTTGCAAAAATGTAGTCTTCCAGCGCGTTCGCACCTGCGACAGGTGTGGGCCACACAGGGAAGTGGCTTTCAGCGTCCATCTTAGAGACTGAAATTTTGTATATAGGGTAAATCTACCACTCTCGACTCGAATATCTTATTTTCGTGACCCTTACTTTGCAAAAAAAATGTGAGGTCTAACGTCTTGCAAAAATTAAGCACTTTACGGGATCGAACCCGTGTCGTGTGTTTGGTGTATGAGTGGGTTTCGGAGAATGAAATTCGAAACGAAACCAGATTAGATGACTCTTTCGAACCAGAAGTCTATACATCTGAAGTAAGATGTTCTACTTGGACTTGCGAAATGAATTTACGAGCCTATAATAATTTAAAAACACATTTATTTCTTGGAGAAATCCCGTATTCTTGAACTTAGCCAATCCCTTCATCTTCTTCACGCTTCTTTTCCACCACATATCTACCTTAGCTTCCTACCCGGAATCATTCACAATTTCTGGAAACACGTTCAAACCTATGTGTCTTACATTCATTATTAGGAGAGCCTTCACTATATTCAAAACCCTTACTTTAGCTAAGATTTTCAGAAACGCAGGCAACTTCATGTAATCCGTCAAGAAAAACCTCGTCCGTGATCTTTTTCAATGTCAATGTCTTGTTTTTTTTTGAAATGGTTGTTCTTCTTCAGATTATACATCTTTTAGAATAAGTTGCTCCTTTTGTTTTAATTTTACTACAAGAACAAACAATTAACACTCTTGGGAGGAGGTCTGAGAAAATCGCCAAAAGTTTGCTTTTAGAGGGGGGGGTCTGAGAAAATTTTGCCTTGTCCACACCTCGTGCCGAATCCTGACTGCTGAACCCTGGAGAAGGACGGTGCGAGAATGAAGACACATAGCTCTTCACTTTTTTTATACCCTAGCCTTTATCAGTTAGGGATCATCAATTTTGTTTACGAAAGCCAAATGGGGAGGAGGGCTGTATAACATTATTCCGCGGAAGGTGCGCGAAAAATCGACAAGGTTGTCGTGCGATTATGAATCTTGGCTCGAATCTAGTTGGAGAGGACCATACAAGATTCAAGTCTGGAAATGAAATTTGCATCCAATATCGGTATTCCTGAAAGTTTAGGTTCCTGGCAAAAGTAAAGATTTGGCATGGCCTTTTTTTCGAAACTTTAGAAATATACTCAGATAAAAAGGGAAAATAAAGAAAAATGAAAAAAAGTTTTAAAATATTCCTGAGAACGATATGGCGTAGAATAATTTGTTTTTCGGGAAATGAAGTGAAATGGTTGAAAGTATGATTTGGCAGTCGAGTTTGAATCAACTATTGATAAGAGTTGTGCAAAACGAAAGATCGCCTTGTCTGTGCTTTTCCGTAGAACATATCAAAGCAAAATCCCGCACATTTTGGAACAGACACTTGATTTTACTTCACTTAAAGGTGAAGATCGCGGCATTCCAGTTCCCGAACGAGCTTTTACTGCTTGCCTTATCACGCGTGATTTTGCTTTGATATGTTCTACGGATAAGCTCATATAATGCGATCTCTCGTTTTGCACAACGCTTATCAATAGTTGGTTCAAACTCGACTGCCAAATCATACTTTCAAATATTTCACTTCATTTCCCGGAAAACAAATTATTCTACGCCAAATCGTTCTCAGGAATATTTCAAAACTTTTTTCATTTTTCTTTATTTTCCCTTTTTAATTGAGTATACTTCTAAATTTTCGAAAAAAAGGTCATGCCTAATCTTTACTTTTGCCAGGAACCTAAACTTTCAGGAATTTCACTTATTTTTCCTAAAGGTCTGCTTTCTATCACCTCGTTGTGTTAACTGAAAGTGAACCCACTGATGCCCTGCCCCCCCCCCCCTTCTATGACGTCCTGCACACTCCCACTGATGTCGTGCACACTCCCTCTGATGTCCTGCACACTTTCTATGAGGTGCTGCACAATCCCACAAAATGTCCTGCACACTCCCGCTAATGTCCTGCACCCTTCCACTGATGTCCTACACACTTTCTATGAGGTGCTGCACACTCCCACTATAGTCCTGCGCACTCCCACTGATGACCTGCACACTATCTATGACGTCCTGCACACTCCCACTGATGGCCTGCACACTCTATGAGGTCCTGCACACTCCCGCTGATGTCCTGCACACGTTCTACGACGTTCTGCGCACACCCATTTGGGTCCCACACAGTTTCTACGGCGTTCGGCGCACACCCATTTGGGTCACAAGCACGCTCATGCCGATCATTTTTTTCGCAGGGCTATCGTAACCCTCCTTTGGAAAATTTTCAAGTGTTAGGTTGGATTTGAGCACACCTTAGTAGCCAACAATCATGTCTGCACAATTTCGACCACACCAGCCACTTACCAGTGGCTTCTCGAAGAGAGCGGTGTGTGAATGAATGCATACCGCTCGTCCGCCCTTTTATACCCCGCATGTTATGAGCGTGTGTTATCGTTCGTTATCATGTTTTGTTCAAGAATTGTTCCGGTAGCCCTGCGGAAAAAGTGATCGGCATGGGCGTGCATGCATTTTTGTCCCGCAGACTTTCTACGGCGTCCGGCGCATTCCCACTTGGGTCCCACACACGTTCTACGGCGTATTGCGCACTTCCACTTGGTCACCGCACAGTTTCTACGGCGTCCGGCGCACTCTCATTTGGGTCCCGCACACTTTCTCCGGCGTCCGGCGCACTCTCATTTGGGTCCCGCACACTTTCTACGGCGTCCGGCGCACTCCTATTTGGGTCCCACACACCTTCTACGGCGTCCGGCGCACTCTCATTTGGGTCCCGCACACTTTCTACGGTGTCCGGCAAGGACCGCGGTCTTTCCTGGAAACATCACAAGTGCAACTATGATGCATGCTCCCAAGCTACTAAATCGAAACAAAGGGGCATGCCTTCAATTTATTCGTGTAAACATTGCTAAAACCTGGTCGAAGGCAGATGATTTGATTTTTATTCTTTATTCACATCCTAAACATCTTAGAACTTATTCAGGAGATCTTCTCCGATGAGAAAATGTTTAACTTGGGAAAACTTTCAATACTCCAACGATTTGCGGAAGAATCCCATCTATTTCAATCGCCGCGACTGTAGTGGCTGCCGAATAATTGTGTGGGGAGCCTACTCAAGGGTTGGGTGCTCGTCATAACTCCAACGATTGTGTCCCACACACCTTCTACGGCGTTCTGCGCACACCCATTTGGGTCCCGCACACTTTCTACGGCGTCCGGCGCACTCTCGCTTTGGTCCAACACAGGTTCTACGGCGTCTTGCGCACTCCTGCTGAAGTCCTGCACACTTTCTACGGCGTTCTACGCACACCCATTTGGGTCCCGCACACTTTTTACGGCGTCCGGCGCACTCCTACTCGGGTCCCGCACACTTTTTATGGCGTCCCGCGCACTCCCGCTTGGGTCCCGCACACTTTCTACGGCGTCCGGGGACCCCCACTTGGGTCCCGCACACTTTCTACAGCATCCGGCGCACTTCCTCATTTGGGTCCCGCACAGTTTCTACGGCGTCCGGCGCACTCTCATTTGGGTCCCACACACCTTCTACGGCGTTCTGCGCACACCCATTTGGGTCCCACACACTTTCTACGGCGTTCTGCGCACACCCATTTGGGTCCCGCACACTTTTTACGGCGTCCGGCGCACTCCCACTTGGGTCCCGCACACTTTTTATGGCGTCCCGCGCACCCCCACTTGGGTCCCGCACACTTTCTCCGGCGTCCGAGCACTCTCATTTGGGTCCCGCACACTTTCTACGGCGTCCGGCGCACTCTTATTTGGGTCCCACACACCTTCTACGGCGTCCGGCGCACTCTCATTTGGGTCCCGCACACTTTCTACAGCGTCCGGCGCACTCTTATTTGGGTCTCACACACCTTCTACGGCGTCCGGCGCACTCTCATTTGGGTCCCGCACACTTTCTACAGCGTCCGGCGCACTCTTATTTGGGTCCCACACACCTTCTACGGCGTTCTGCGCACACCCATTTGGGTCCCGCACTCTTTCTACGGCGTCCGGCGCACTCTCACTCTGGTCAGACACAGGTTCTACGGCGTCTGGCGCACTCTCATTTTGGTCCTCACACTTTCTATGGCATCCGGCGCACTCTTATTTGGGTCCCACACACCTTCTACGGCGTTCTGCGCACACCCATTCGGGTCCCGCACACTTTCTACGGCGTCCGGCGCACTCTCATTTGGGTCCCGCACACTTTCTCCGGCGTCCGGGGCACTCTCATTTGGGTCCCGCACACTTTCTACGGCGTTCCGGCGCACTCCTATTTGGGTCCCACACACCTTCTACGGCGTCCGGCGCACTCTCATTTGGGTCCCGCACACTTTCTACGGTGTCCGGCAAGGACCGCGGTCTTTCCTGGAAACATCACAAGTGCAACTATGATGCATGCTCCCAAGCTACTAAATCGAAACAAAGGGGCATGCCTTCAATTTATTCGTGTAAACATTGCTAAAACCTGGTCGAAGGCAGATGATTTGATTTTTATTCTTTATTCACATCCTAAACATCTTAGAACTTATTCAGGAGATCTTCTCCGATGAGAAAATGTTTAACTTGGGAAAACTTTCAATACTCCAACGATTTGCGGAAGAATCCCATCTATTTCAATCGCCGCGACTGTAGTGGCTGCCGAATAATTGTGTGGGGAGCCTACTCAAGGGTTGGGTGCTCGTCATAACTCCAACGATTGTGTCCCACACACCTTCTACGGCTTCTGCGCACACCCATTTGGGTCCCGCACACTTTCTACGGCGTCCGGCGCACTCGCTTTGGTCCAACACAGGTTCTACGGCGTCTTGCGCACTCCTGCTGAAGTCCTGCACACTTTCTACGGCGTTCTACGCACACCCATTTGGGTCCCGCACACTTTTACGGCGTCCGGCGCACTCCTACTCGGGTCCCGCACACTTTTATGGCGTCCCGCGCACTTCCACTCGGGTCCCGCACACTTTTTACGGCGTCCGAGCACTCCCACTTTGGTCCCGCACACTTTCTACAGCATCCGGCGCACTCTCATTTGGGTCCCGCACAGTTTCTACGGCGTCCGGCGCACTCTCATTTGGGTCCCACACACCTTCTACGGCGTTCTGCGCACACCCATTTGGGTCCCACACACTTTCTACGGCGTTCTGCGCACACCCATTTGGGTCCCGCACACTTTTTACGGCGTCCGGCGCACTCCCACTTGGGTCCCGCACACTTTTTATGGCGTCCCGCGCACCCCCACTTGGGTCCCGCACCCTTTCTCCGGCGTCCGAGCACTCTCATTTGGGTCCCGCACACTTTCTACGGCGTCCGGCGCACTCTTATTTGGGTCCCACACACCTTCTACGGCGTCCGGCGCACTCTCATTTGGGTCCCGCACACTTTCTACAGCGTCCGGCGCACTCTTATTTGGGTCCCACACACCTTCTACGGCGTCCGGCGCACTCTCATTTGGGTCCCGCACACTTTCTACAGCGTCCGGCGCACTCTTATTTGGGTCCCACACACCTTCTACGGCGTTCTGCGCACACCCATTTGGGTCCCGCACACTTTCTACGGCGTCCGGCGCACTCTCACTCTGGTCAGACACAGGTTCTACGGCGTCCGGCGCACTCTCATTTGGGTCCCGCACACTTTCTCCGCCATCCGCCGCACTCTTATTTGGCTCCCACACACCTTCTCCGCCGTTCTCCGCACCCCCATTCGGGTCCCGCACACTTTCTACGGCGTCCGGCGCACTCTCATTTGGGTCCCGCACACTTTCTCCGGCGTCCGGGGCACTCTCATTTGGGTGCCGCACACTTTCTACGGCGTCCGGCGCACTCCTATTTGGGTCCCACACACCTTCTACGGCGTCCGGCGCACTCTCATTTGGGTCCTGCACACTTTCTACGGTGTCCGGCAAGGACCGCGGTCTTCCTGGAAACATCACAAGTGCAACTATGATGCATGCTCCCAAGCTACTAAATCGAAACAAAGGGGCATGCCTTCAATTTATTCGTGTAAAGATTGCTAAAACCTGGTCGAAGGCAGATGATTTGATTTTTATTCTTTATTCACATCCTAAACATCTTAGAACTTATTCAGGAGATCTTCTCCGATGAGAAAATGTTTAACTTGGGAAAACTTTCAATACTCCAACGATTTGCGGAAGAATCCCATCTATTTCAATCGCCGCGACTGTAGTGGCGGCCCAATAATTGTGTGGGGAGCCTACTCAAGGGTTGGGTGCTCGTCATAACTCCAACGATTGTGTCCCACACACCTTCTACGGCGTTCTGCGCACACCCATTTGGGTCCCGCACACTTTCTACGGCGTCCGGCGCACTCTCGCTTTGGTCCAACACAGGTTCTACGGCGTCTTGCGCACTCCTGCTGAGGTCCTGCACACTTTCTACGGCGTTCTACGCACACCCATTTGGGTCCCGCACACTTTTTACGGCGTCCGGCGCACTCCTACTCGGGTCCCGCACACTTTTTATGGCGTCCCGCGCACTCCCGCTTGGGTCCCGCACACTTTCTATGGCGTCCGAGCACTCCCACTTGGGTCCCGCACACTTTCTACAGCATCCGGCGCACTCTCATTTGGGTCCCGCACAGTTTCTACGGCGTCCGGCGCACTCTCATTTGGGTCCCACACACCTTCTACGGCGTTCTGCGCACACCCATTTGGGTCCCGCACACTTTTTACGGCGTCCGGCGCACTCCTATTTGGGTCCCACACACCTTGTACGGCGTCCGGCGCACTCTCATTTGGGTCCCGCAGACTTTCTACGGCGTCCGGCGCACTCTTTATTTGGGTCCCACACACCTTCTACGGCGTTCTGCGCACACCCATTTGGGTCCCGCACACTTTCTACGGCGTCCGGCGCACTCTCACTCTCGTCCCACACAGGCTCTACGGCGTGTGGCACACTCTCATTTGGGTCCCGCACACTTTCTACGGCATCCGGCGCACTCTTATTTGGGTCCCACACACTTACTACGGCGTTCTGCGCACTCTCATGTGGGCCCCGCACACTTTCTACGGCGTCCGGCGCACTCTCATTTGGGTCGCGCACACTTTCTACGGCGTCCGGCGCACTCCCACTTGGGTCCCGCACACTTTTTACGGCGTCCGGCGCACTCCTATTTGGGTCCCACACACCTTCTACGGCGTCCGGCGCACTCTCATTTGGGTCCCGCACACTTTCTACGGTGTCCGGCAAGGACCGCGGTCTTTCCTGAAACATCACAAGTGCAACTATGATGCATGCTCCCAAGCTACTAAATCGAAACAAAGGGGCATGCCTTCAATTTATTCGTGAAAGATTACTGCTAAAACCTGGTCGAAGGCAGATGATTTGATTTTTATTCTTTATTCACATCCTAAACATCTTAGAACTTATTCAGAGATCTTCTCCGATGAGAAAATGTTTAACTTGGGAAAACTTTTCAATACTCCAACGATTTGCGGAAGAATCCCATCTATTTCAATCGCCGCGACTGTAGTGGCGGCCCAATAATTGTGTGGGAGCCTACTCAAGGGTTGGGTGCTCGTCATAACTCCAACGATTGTGTCCCACACACCTCTCTACGGCGTTCTGCGCACACCCATTTGGGTCCCGCACACTTTCTACGGCGTCCGGCGCACTCGCTTTGGTCCAACACAGGTTCTACGGCGTCTTGCGCACTCCTGCTGAAGTCCTGCACACTTTCTACGGCGTTCTACGCACACCCATTTGGGTCCTGCACACTTTTTACGGCGTCCGGCGCACCCTACTGGGTCCCGCACACTTTTTATGGCGTCCCGCGCACTCCCGCTTGGGTCCCGCACACTTTCTATGGCGTCCGAGCACTCCCACTTGGGTCCCGCACACTTTCTACAGCATCCGGCGCACTCTCATTTAGGTCCCGCACAGGTTCTACGGCGTCCGGCGCACTCTCATTTGGGTCCCACACACCTTCTACGGCGTTCTGCGCACACCCATTTGGGTCCCACACTTTACGGCGTTCTGCGCACACCCATTTGGGTCCCGCACACTTTTACGGCGTCCGGCGCACTCCCACTTGGGTCCCGCACACTTTTATGGCGTCCCGCGCACTCCCACTTGGGTCCCGCACACTTTCTCCGGCGTCCGGAGCACTCTCATTTGGGTCCCCGCACACTTTCTACGGCGTCCGGCGCACTCTTATTTGGGTCCCACACACCTTCTACGGCGTCCGGCGCACTCTCATTTGGGTCCCGGCACACTTTCTACGGCGTCCGGCGCACTCTTATTTGGGTCCCACACACCTTCTACGGCGTTCTGCGCACACCCATTTGGGTCCCGCACACTTTCTACGGCGTCCGGCGCACTCTCATTTGGGTCCCACACAGGTTCTACGGCGTCCGGCGCACTCTCATTTGGGTCCCGCACACCTTCTACGGCGTTCTGCGCACACCCATTTGGGTCCCGCACACTTTCTACTGCGTCCGGCGCACTCTCATTTGGGTCCTGCACACTTTCTACGGTGTCCGGCAAGGACCGCGGTCTTTCCTGGAAACATCACAAGTGCAACTATGATGCATGCTCCCAAGCTACTAAATCGAAACAAAGGGGCATGCCTTCAATTTATTCGTGAAAGATTGCTAAAACCTGGTCGAAGGCAGATGATTTGATTTTTATTCTTTATTCACATCCTAAACATCTTAGAACTTATTCAGGAGATCTTCTCCGATGAGAAAATGTTTAACTTGGGAAAACTTTCAATACTCCAACGATTTGCGGAAGAATCCCATCTATTTCAATCGCCGCGACTGTAGTGGCGGCCCAATAATTGTGTGGGGAGCCTACTCAAGGGTTGGGTGCTCGTCATAACTCCAACGATTGTGTCCCACACACCTTCTACGGCGTTCTGCGCACACCCATTTGGGTCCCGCACACTTTTTACGGCGTCCGGCGCACTCTCGCTTTGGTCCAACACAGGTTCTACGGCGTTCTTGCGCACTCCTGCTGAAGTCCTGCACACTTTCTACGGCGTTCTACGCACTTCCATTTGGGTCCCGCACACTTTTTACGGCGTCCGGCGCACTCCTACTCGGGTCCCGCACACTTTTTATGGCGTCCCGCGCACTCCCGCTTGGGTCCCGCACACTTTCTATGGCGTCCGAGCACTCCCACTTGGGTCCCGCACACTTTCTACAGCATCCGGCGCACTCTCATTTAGGTCCCGCACAGTTTCTACGGCGTCCGGCGCACTCTCATTTGGGTCCCACACACCTTCTACGGCGTTCTGCGCACACCCATTTGGGTCCCACACACTTTCTACGGCGTTCTGCGCACACCCATTTGGGTCCCGCACACTTTTTACGGCGTCCGGCGCACTCCCACTCGGGTCCCGCACACTTTTTATGGCGTCCCGCGCACCCCCACTTGGGTCCCGCACACTTTCTCCGGCGTCCGAGCACTCTCATTTGGGTCCCGCACACTTTCTACGGCGTCCGGCGCACTCTTGTTTGGGTCCCACACACCTTCTACGGCGTCCGGCGCACTCTCATTTGGGTCCCGCACACTTTCTACGGCGTCCGGCGCACTCTTATTTGGGTCCCACACACCTTCTACGGCGTTCTGCGCACACCCATTTGGGTCCCGCACACTTTCTACGGCGTCCGGCGCACTCTCATTCTGGTCCCACACAGGTTCTACGGCGTCCGGCGCACTCATTTGGGTCCCGCACACCTTCTACGGCGTTCTGCGCACACCCATTTGGGTCCCGCACACTTTCTACTGCGTCCGGCGCACTCTTACTTTGGTCCTACACAGATTCTACGGCGTCTTGCGCACTCCTGCTGGGGTCCCGCACACTTTCTACGGCGTCCGGCGCACTCTTATTTGGGTCCCACACACCTTCTACGGCGTTCTGCGCACACCCATTTGGGTCCCGCACACTTTCTACGGCGTCCGGCGCACTCTCACTTTGGTCCCACACAGGTTCTACGGCGTCTTGCGCACTCCTGCTGGGGTCCCGCACACTATCTACGGCGTTCTGTGGCGCACTTTTAAGTCACACCGTGCGGCGTTCCAAAAGTACTTCCGAGATCCCGCCGTATTGATTGAACCGTTGTCCCCTCTCAAAGAGCGTTCAATCCTGAGAAAAAGCCTATCAGTAACGGTGTTTATTTCTCTAGTTCATTTTTACGAATTAGTTTTCGTCGGATGGTTTATAATAACATGCTTACGTGTTTTTGTCTTTCTTGAACTTCAATTTTGAGGTTCCGCAAAAATTTAGCTACCAACTTCAAAATTTGAAGGGAGCTAGGTGCAAGGTGCAAACAAAACCAGCTCCCTGGCAAAAAATGAGCTTTCTAGCTCAACGATATGTGTTCCAACAAGATCGTGAACGCCAACTGAAAAAAAAGGAGGCGAACATTTTTTCGACCAAAATGATGTGGATTTGACACTTTTTCTCGAATCTCAGGAAACCATTCCGGACCATTTTTTGAAGTTATTGAGCTTTCTGAAGCATATTAAATGCAAAAAGAACGGTCTTCCTACGTTTTCTCTGAACCCTGATGCTGAGATCAGGGGGTTGCGCGATGACGAATCAAAGCCAAATCTGGTGAGCGCTTCGCGCTCACCACAATTCCGATAGCGTTATCAGTCATTGGGCTGTAGTAAACCACCCCTATCAGATGATCTGATATTATTTCGATAAGATGATCTGATATTCTTCCAGACAAGTTTCAGATGATCTTAATTTCGTATTGATTCATAATTATCGTTATCAGTCACGGCTCGTCGCTGAACTTAGGCCCGTATTCATTCCATTAGCGGTCATTAGCCCTAAAGCGGTCGTCCTCGAATATTCATGATACGATAAGACATGATCATACCTGTGAGAATAAGAAAAGCCGGCCCTCATTCTGCAGGTGGTCATTCTCTCATCGACCAACTCGATGCTTTTTTTTCTCAATGAATGAAATGAGATGTTTGTCGTTTTGTGATAGCTCGGACTGATAACTGATATTTCATCTGAAGAATAAGAGGCGCTCCGGGGTTACTCTTAAAGATAAGACGAGCTTCTCCGGGAATGCCTGCTCTCTCGCTTTTCTCTGTCCAGATGATCTGTAGAAGTTCAGCTAACCTGATGAAATTAGCATCATCTTAAAAATATTCATCATCTGAATGATGCGCTTACAGATGAGATCCATATTCTTGACCATATCATCAAGATAATCTTACAGATTATCTCAACATTTCTTCATGCGATGGTTTAAGATCATCTTAACTTTATTTTGAGGGGGTTTACTACAGCCCATTGTCTATTAAAAAAATCTGTAGAACCACTCTCGTTCATTCATCAATCACGTTATAAAAAAGAACACGCATCGCTTCATTTCTAAAAACGAACCCACCGATTTTCCACCTCTCCCGCTCTGCCATGGCGTCGTCGCTGGAGCATTCATACTTCACTGGCGGAGCGGGAGACGCGGGAGGCAGAAATTTCATTCATACTCACCTCTTCGTCCGCGCGGGCCGCTCTGGCTGAGCAGCAGGTTGTAAGTATGAATAGCCCCTTAGCTGAGATGCCACATTTGCTTCCGCAGGTTACAATCAATATTTCATCTTCATCCACACTTACCCCCACTGTCTTCGCGGACGCACACAAAAGTTCTACTGGCAATAAGTAACACCACTGCTGGCTGATGCTTTCTTATTAGTGCATCATGTTTTTCTCCAAGCTGTTATCAGTTACTAAATCATCATTATAGGTGTTATACTTCAAATGTCCCGCCGTAGAGCTGACGTGATCTTGAATGTGTGTTAGATAAGGTCGATATCACAAACGCGATTGCTGAGTGGCATTCGTGCCGATTGCCGAAACGACCATACATTGCTCCCTGAAAGAGGCTGGCTCGAGTTGTGGTTGCGCAGTTAATGTGCTTAGCTGATGGGACGTATGGCCCCGGTCATAGTTGGATGAGCCGACGCCTCCAGCCCGGTCGATACACACAGAATGCATTGGAAATGGGATGCAAAATCACTCGGTGTATCCCCCCGCACCCAACACTCTCCCCAACACCCACCCGGTCGATACGTATGAACAACATGGTGAGGTGAAGCTGAGAAAATCACTCGGTGTATCCCCTGCTCCCCGCACTGCACCCCCCAACACCCCCGCACCCCCCGGTCGATACGTATGTTTAAAATGATGAAGTGAGGTTGAGAAAATCACTCGATGTATCCGACGCGGTCGATATCCATGCAATACGTGGATGAGAAAATCACCGGGTGGGCGGGTCGAAGATAAAACATTGCGTATCACTAGAAAGCTAACCTTACTGCTACCTCCGTGACTTCACCATACTCGCCTTCACTATTTCTCTGAACAGGTGCAATCCTGTTGGCCACGTAATCATCGTCATATCTAGTTGGATGCATCGAGTGATTTTCTCAACCTCACTCCATCATTTTAAACATACGCATCGACCGGGGTGGTGTTGGGGGTGCGGGGGTGTTGGGGGTGCGGGGGGATCCGGGGATGCAGATGCAAATAGCACCAACTATGACCGGGGCCTATGATCTAGTTCCGCAATCGCGTTCAGTCCGCAAAGTCTAGTTATCACAATCGTAGAAGCGGAGCGGTTGTTTTGAGAATGATTTCTTCATTTTCACAGTTGATTTTTTTGAAAACAACCGCTTCGCTTATTCGATTGTGATAATGAGGACTGAACGCGATTGCGGAACTGAACTATAAGCTTAGATGGTTGTGAATTTCATGAGAATTTTACCGCGAAGTTTATGAAACGTGTTGATCCAACGGACCTTATGGTTGCCAATTTTTGAAAAGCGCATTCCTGCATGTTTGCTCCTATTAACATCCCGAGTATACGTACAGTCGGCACGGATCGTACTGAAACATTGCACTCCTCGTTGGGCATTGGCGCAAAGTCGGTGCGCTATGGTTACTGGATTGAAATTGTTGGGGTGGGGGCACTCGTAAAAATGAAATGATTCATCCATGAAAATAAAAATTTGGGCTGATATCATATCCCTGATAGCGTTATCAGTCATTGTTTTTGTGGAGACTCCATGGAAATACTTCGACTTCTGAAAACGATTCTCCAACTGAATCCTGAGTGCCCCCCAAATAGTTTCATAACCCGTACGTGCACCGAGTTCACTCTAACGCATATTGAAGAAAGCGAAGTATAAAAACGATTCCGTGCCGACTGTAGATTGTATCCAACAACTGCAGATCAAAAAGTGTTAGGAACGTGATTTAATAAGAAACAGAGGTAATGAAACAGCTTAACATTCAATATAAAGAGAGGAAAAGCAATAAAGTTGTGCACGAAATAAAGTGTATCCGTATGTATATCATGCATGTGAATGGTGAATCAAATCGCTCAAGGTGGCGCTTCACAGACGTTACACTTGACTATGAACACGCAAGGAATGAAACAGAGACAAAGCAATCCTATAGGAAAGCAGATTAGGGCACCCAATATTATAACAATCATACATAGCATATCGACGTCGTTCGCCATGAATCCAGTGTGCTGAAATATGAGCGATTCTAGTCAAAACGTTATGTGCATCTACAGGCTATAAAACGGCGAAATTCACTTGGTTCCTTCGCATGCTGGTGCGGAGCGGAGGTCAGAGACAGTGAGAGAGCGTAGGGCAGACGGAGGCCGAGACGTCGCGCACCCCGCTCGCGCATCGAATGATGTGAATTACGACGTTTTATAGAGGGTACGCAAGAGTAAAGCCGGAATCTAAAGGCGCCGTAAGGGAGTATGATCTAGTGGTTCAACAGCAATACTCACACATTTTTGGCACCGTGATCCAACTTGACCAGGACGAGGTTCAGTTTGCGATTGAGACCCTCCTGAAAACGAAACATGTTCAGGAGGATCAGGAGTAGCTTCACATTCAAAGCTAAGCCAATGCCCTGAAAGTAATTCTGCGTCGATTATTTTGTTGGAACTTTGAACCCAAAGTTGGTTTGGTTGCTGCTGAAATCAAGCTGAAAAATCATGGTGAACCATTAAAACGTAACTCGACAGAGAGATTTAATTGGGTTTTTCGTCAGAATCGTTAGCCTTTTTTAAAGGCAGTGTCCACGATAAAAATCGTTTTCCTGTTTTTCAGCCTATCTTGAAAACGGTTCCATGTTGATTCCAACGATGTCTCTGAAATCGTACATGACCTTCTGGGAACGGAGTTATGGCCCCTCAAAAATTGAGCTAGAGAAACATGGTGGACGAGTTTTCCGAGGCTTGTAACTTCCGCCTTTTGCCGCCGATGTATGCGAGCTGACCTGAGTAAAGAGAGAAGTCGAGAATGAAGAGAACAACGGGGCCAATAATTGGAAACCGTAGCTCATCTCACGATTTCAAGCTTTCATTTGTTCTCGTCGGTGGGCGAGCAATGCGCTTTTGGGGTTTGCCTTGCGCTCAAAGTGACAACTACGGGCTCTTTTGGGGCTCTTCCTGGCTCGTTTTCATGCGTTCTTTTGACGTCAACGTTACAGAGTGTCCCTCCACTACCCATTCCTAAAGGAATTTCAAACACTTTTTTCATCGTGAACACATCCTTTAAAGGCAGCGTTCAAGATGAAATTCCCCTTTTCTGTTTTTTTTGCCAATCTTGAGAGCGGTCCCATTCTGATTCCAATGATGTCTCTTTAATCGCACAAAACCTTCTGGGAACGGAGTGGTGGTCCCTCAAAAAACTGAGCTAGGTAAGCTTGGTGGACGAGTTGTCCAAGGCTCTGCTTCTGAGAGCCACGAGAAGCGTTTGTCATGCAAAATTTGAGGATGAAGTTCATCGTGAATAGTGCCTTTAAAGGCACAGGCCAAGCTCAGGGACGAAATCTGAGATTTCCACATAATTTTGAGAATTTGGACCGTTTTCAAGATAGACGGCAAAACAGAGACCCGATTCTGAGGTTGGACTGTTCCTTTAAGGCAGCGTTCACGATTATCATCCTCGTTGACTTTCCACGGTGAAATGATAGGCGAGAAGGATCCTAGGCTCCCAGTGTCGAAAGAAGGGTAGAAAACAAGTCAGGAGCTGCAAAATAACGGCTTCAAACAAGCGTTTTAGTTAGTGCCCCACACACGCCTGGTGCCCCAGATCCCAATCCCTCGGAATGAACAAATGAAGACTCAGAGTACAGGAATGATCAAGTCAAGGAAGTGCTGATAAGTGATCGCTTCATTGCACTGATAGACATCATCCTTCTAGCGGTCAATTCCTCCACGCTCAAAAATCAACGTAAAGAAAGGCCTATTTTGGCTCAAAAACACGTCCTTCGTGTCCTTTTTAAGCATGCCTTGCTATATAGGGCACCAAACCTCCCGTAAACCGTGGAGATATCGGAAATGAAATTTATCGTGAACACTGCCTTTGAGCCCCCTTCACAGTTTGCCCTTACGACGCCGTCCGACACGTTACAAGATAGGTTGTGGCGTCTATACAGGCCGCACCGACGCCGCAGCCCTATCTTATAACGTATCGGACGGCGTCGTCCGGCAAACTTTGAAAGGCCCTTTAGGAATGGAAATTGGTCAGGCAGTTTCATTCACATAGAAACAATTGGCTCGAAAAAATTGATCTGTCCCAAGATCTAGCTCATATGATGGCGCTTCCAAGTGGGAACCCATTGTCATCGGGTTCTACACTCAACTTCTCCGCCTACGAACGCTCAAGTCGAAACAAACAAAAGCTGTAGTACTACTTGCCTCACCGGTTGCAGTTGACGTTTGGGGCACCGAGCTCTCTGCATCACTATAAAGAAACACTCACGGTATTAGTTTTTTAGAAATTTTCGTCAGATATTCTCTCCTTCTACAGGCTTGAATCTAGTCGGGAGGGGAGGGGCACTCGAGAAAATAAAATGATTCATTTCTGAAAGTTGGGCTCCGCAGAAAAGGTCAAGGATTAGGCATTGCTCTGAAATGTCGTGAAATTGTTCCATTAGATTTGGCTATAAAACTGATTTTCTAAGTGTAGCGAAATTGTTTAATTGATGTGGCTTTTATTGGTATAAGCAGACAACATAATCATTAAATGTAGTGAAATTGTAGCAAATGGATTTGGCAGGCGCTCTATGAATTACCAAAGTCAAATCACGCGTCAGAAGGTTTTTTGGCGAGCAAATAAAGACAAAAAGAAAAAGCTACTTCTAAATCAACAATGCTGAACGAAATGTGGCCTTATGGGCTAGAAATAAGGTTTTAGAATTGTGGTGCGCGCGAAGCGTGCACCAAGATTTAGCTTTGATCTCTTCCCGCGCGGATGCCCTACAACGAGATCACCTATTCAGACATCACCAGAGGTATGAGCTGTACATCATTCGATGCGCTGTAAGAATTTACATATGTGTGCAAATTTTCATCTTAACTGGTCCCCGCTTTCTAAAGGTATGACCTCTCAAAGAACGCAAAAACGTTCTCAACCACCGCCTCCGCCTCCACCTCCGCCTCCGCCTCCGCCCCCGCCCCCGCCTCCGCCTCCGCCTCCGCCTCCGCCTCCGCCTCCGCCTCCCCCTCCGCCTCCGCGTCCGCCTCCGCGTCCGCCTCCGCGTCCGCCTCCGCGTCCGCCTCCGCGTCCGCGTCCGCCTCCGCCTCCGCCTCCGCCCCCGCCTCCACCTCCCCCTCCCTCTCCGCCTCCGCCTCCGCCTCATATGAACGTAAAGGCCAACCGAACATTGCTCGACACGACGCGGTCACGACACGGCTCTCGTAAACAAATTTGATGATAACCAATTGATAAAGGGTAGGGTATAAAAGAAGTGGAGAGCGGTGTGTCTTCATTCACATACCGTCCTTCTCCAGGGGTCAGCAGTTGATGATCCGCCTGGACTAGGAATTAGAGAATTAGCACCGCCGGTGATCAGGATATAACAAAATCGGAATAAAAACTTAGAAAATTATAGAGCCGTGATGCAACCGCGTCGTGTCGAGCAATGTTCGGTTGGCCTTTACGTTCTTATGCTCCGCCTCCGCCTCCGCCTCCGCCTCCGCCTCCGCCTCCGCCTCCGCCTCCGCCTCCGCCTCCGCCTCCGCCTCCGCCTCCGCCTCCGCCTCCGCCTCCGCCTCCGCCTCCGCCTCCGCCTCCGCCTCCGCCTCCGCCTCTGCCTCTCCGCCTCCGCCTCCGCCTCCGCCTCCGCCTCCGCCTCCGCCTCCGCCTCCGCCTCCGCCTCCGCCTCCGCCTCCGCCTCCGCCTCCGCCTCCGCCTCCGCCTCCGCCTCCGCCTCCGCCTCCACCTCCACCTCCACCTCCGCCTCCGCATCCGCGTACGCGTCCGCGTCCACGTCCGCCTCCGCCTCCGCCTCCGCCTCCGCCTCCCCCTCCGCCTCCGCCTCCGCCTCCGCCTCCGCCTCTCCGCCTCCGCCTCCGCCTCCCGCCTCCGCCTCCGCCTCCGCCTCCGCCTCTCCGCCTCCGCCTCCGCCTCCGCCTCCGCCTCCGCCTCCGCCTCCGCCTCCGCCTCCACCTCCGCCTCCGCATCCACGTACGCGCGTCCGCCTCCGCCTCCCGCCTCCGCCTCCGCCTCCGCCTCCGCCTCCGCCTCCGCCTCCGCCTCCGCCTCCGCCTCCCGCCTCCGCCTCCGCCTCCGCCTCACCTCCGCCTCCGCCTCCGCCTCACTCCGCCTCCGCCTCCGCATCCGCGTACGCGTCCGCGTCCGCCTCCGCCTCCGCCTCCGCCTCCGCCTCCGTATCCACCACCGCCTCCACCACCGCCCCCGCCTCCAACTCCGTCCGTCGAATTCCATTTTTTTGGAAGGCGTGGACCAAATCGCTTTTTTCGTTATCAGTCATTGTTTTCTTAGAGACTCCATATAAATATATACCTTGCTTTCTAGGGTGGTGTACTCTGAACGTCTGGCTCGGAGGAGGACGTTGTGCGGTAGGGATGCTTTGAGCGCAGTGCGTGTCCGTTTCATGCGCATCATCGATAAGAGGGCGTCGCAGGGTGTGCTGAAGTGTCGGTTGACTATGCGAGACCGAAGTAGGAGTACGCAGGACATCATGGAACGGGTGCAGGACCCCAATAGGGGTGTGCAGGACGTCGTAGAATGTGTGCAGGACCCCAGTAGGGTTGTGCAGGACATCACGGGACGTGTGCAGGACCCCAGTAGATTTGTGCAGGACGTCATAGATTGTGTGCAGGACCTCTGTAGGAGTGTGCAGGACGTCGTAGAATGTGTGCAGGGCCTCAGTAGGAATGTGCACGACATCATGGAACATGTGCAGGACCCGAGCAGAGGTGTGCAGGACATCATGGGGCGTGTGCAGGACCCCAGTAGGGTTGTGCAGGACGTCGTAGATTGTGTGCAGGACCTCAGTAGGAGTGTGCAGGACATCACGGGGCGTGTGCAGGACCCCAGTAGGGTTGTGCAGGACGTCTTAAATTGTGTACAAGACCTCAGTAGGAGTGTGCAGGACATCATGGAACGTGTGCAGGACCCCAGTAGGGTTGTGCAGGACGTCTTAGATTATGTGTAGGACCTCAGTAGGAGTGTGAAGGACATCATGGAACGTGTGCAGGACCCCAGTACGGTTGTACAGGACGTCGTAGATTGTGTGCAGGACCTCAGTAGGACTGTGCAGGACATCACGGGACGTGTGCAGGACCCCAGTAGGGTTGTGCAGGACGTCGTAGATTGTGTGCAGGGCCTCAGTAGGAATGTGCAGGACATCACGGAACATGTGCAGGACCTGAGCAGAGGTGTTCAAGACATCATGGGACGTGTGCAGGACCTCAGTAGGGGTGTGCAGGACGTCGTAGAATGTGTGCAGGACCTCAGTAGGGTTGTGCAGGACATCACGGGACGTGTGCAGGACCCCAGTAGATTTGTGCAGGACGTCATAGATTGTGTGCAGGACCTCTGTAGGAGTGTGCAGGACGTCGTAGAATGTGTGCAGGGCCTCAGTAGGAATGTGTACGACATCATGGAACGTGTGTAGGACCCCAGTAGATTTGTGCAGGACGTCATAGATTGTGTGCAGGACCTCTGTAGGAGTGTGCAGGACGTCGTAGAATGTGTGCAGGGCCTCAGTAGGAATGTGCACGACATCATGGAACATGTGCAGGACCCGAGCAGAGGTGTGCAGGACATCATGGGGCGTGTGCAGGACCCCAGTAGGGTTGTGCAGGACGTCGTAGATTGTGTGCAGGACCTCAGTAGGAGTGTGCAGGACATCACGGGGCGTGTGCAGGACCCCAGTAGGGTTGTGCAGGACGTCTTAAATTGTGTACAGGACCTTAGTAGAAGTGTGCAGGACATCATGGAACGTGTGCAGGACCCCAGTAGGGTTGTGCAGGACGTCTTAGATTATGTGCAGGACCTCAGTAGGAGTGTGCAGGACATCATGGAACGTGTGCAGGACCCCAGTAGGGTTGTACAGGACGTCGTAGATTGTGTGCAGGACCTCAGTAGGAGTGTGCAGGACATCATGGAACATGTGCAGGACCTGAGCAGAGGTGTTCAGGACATCATGGGACGTGAGCAGGACCTCAGTAGGGGTGTGCAGGACGTCGTAGAATGTGTGCAGGACCTCAGTAGAAGTGTGCAGGACATCATCGAACGTGTGCAGGACCCCAGTAGGGTTGTGCAGGACGTCTTAGATTATGTGCAGGACCTCAGTAGGAGTGTGCAGGACATCATGGAACGTGCAGGACCCCAGTAGGGTTGTACAGGACGTCGTGGGTGTGTGCAGGACCTCAGTAGGAGTGTGCAGGACATCATGGAACATGTGCAGGACCTGAGCAGAGGTGTTCAGGACATCATGGGACGTGAGCAGGACCTCAGTAGGGGTGTGCAGGACGTCGTAGAATGTGTGCAGGACCTCAGTAGGGTTGTGCAGGACATCACGGGACGTGTGCAGGACCCCAGTAGATTTGTGCAGGACGTCATGTGATTGTGTGCAGGACCTCTGTAGGAGTGTGCAGGACGTCGTAGAATGTGTGCAGGGCCTCAGTAGGAATGTGCACGACATCATGGAACATGTGCAGGACCCGAGCAGAGGTGTGCAGGACATCATGGGGCGTGTGCAGGACCCCAGTAGGGTTGTGCAGGACGTCGTAGATTGGGTGCAGGACCTCAGTAGGAGTGTGCAGGACATCACGGGGCGTGTGCAGGACCCCAGTAGGGTTGTGCAGGACGTCTTAAATTGTGTACAGGACCGCAGTAGGAGTGTGCAGGACATCATGGAACGTGTGCAGGACCCCAGTAGTGTTGTGCAGGACGTCTTAGATTATGTGCAGGACCTCAGTAGGAGTGTGCAGGACATCATGGAACGTGTGCAGGACCCCAGTAGGGTTGTACAGGACGTCGTAGATTGTGTGCAGGACCTCAGTAGGAGTGTGCAGGACATCACGGGACGTGTGCAGGACCCCAGTAGGGTTGTGCAGGACGTCGTAGATTGTGTGCAGGACCTCTGTAGGAGTGTGCAAGACATCACGGAACGTGTGCATGACCTCTGTAGGAGTGTGCAGGACGTCGTAGAATGTGTGCAGGGCCTCAGTAGGAATGTGCAGGACATCATGGAACATGTGCAGGACCTGAGCAGAGGTGTGCAGGACATCATGGGACGTGTGCAGGACCTCAGTAGGGGTGTGCAGGACGTCGTAGAATGTGTGCAGGACCCCAGTAGGGGTGTGCAGGACAGGACGTCGTAGAATGTGCGCAGGGCCTCAGTAGGAATGTGCAGGACATCATAGAACGTGGGCAGGACCCGATCAGAGGTGTGCAGGGCATCATGTGACGTATGCAGGACCCCAGTAGGGGTGTGCAGGACGTCGTAGAATGTGTGCAGGACATCATGGAACGTGTGCAGGATCTCAGTAGTGGTGTGCAGGACGTCATGGAGCGTGTGCAGGACCCCAGTACGGTTGTGCAGGACGTCGTAGATTGTGTGCAGGACCTCAGTAGGAGTGTGCAGGACATCATGGAACGAGTGCAGGACCCCAATACAGGTGTGCAGGACGTCGTAGATAGTGTGCAGGACCTCAGTAGGAGTGTGCAGGACATCATGGGACGTGGGCAGGGTCACAGTATGGGTGTGCAGGACATCATGGAACGTGTGCAGGACCCCAGTAGGGTTGTGCAGGACGTCGTAGATAGTGTGCAGGACCTCAGTAGGAGTGTGCAGGACATCATGGAACGTGTGCAGGACCCCAGTAGGGTTGTACAACACGTCGTAGATTGTGTGCAGGACCTCAGTAGGAGTGTGCAGGACATCATGGAACATGTGCAGGACCTGAGCAGAGGTGTTCAGGACATCATGGGACGTGAGCAGGACCTCAGTAGGGGTGTGCAGGACGTCGTAGAATGTGTGCAGGACCTCAGTAGGGTTGTGCAGGACATCACGGGACGTGTGCAGGACCCCAGTAGATTTGTGCAGGACGTCATAGATTGTGTGCAGGACCTCTGTAGGAGTGTGCAGGACGTCGTAGAATGTGTGCAGGGCCTCAGTAGGAATGTGCACGACATCATGGAACATGTGCAGGACCCGAGCAGAGGTGTGCAGGACATCATGGGGCGTGTGCAGGACCCCAGTAGGGTTGTGCAGGACGTCGTAGATTGGGTGCAGGACCTCAGTAGGAGTGTGCAGGACATCACGGGGCGTGTGCAGGACCCCAGTAGGGTTGTGCAGGACGTCTTAAATTGTGTACAGGACCTCAGTAGGAGTGTGCAGGACATCATGGAACGAGTGCAGGACCCCAATACAGGTGTGCAGGACGTCGTAGATAGTGTGCAGGACCTCAGTAGGAGTGTGCAGGATATCATGGGACGTAGGCAGGGTCGCAGTATGGGTGTGCAGGACATCATGGAACGTGTGCAGGATCCCAGTAAGGGAGAGCAGGACATCATGGAAAGTGTGCAGGATACCAGTAGGGGTGTGGAGGGCATCGTGGAACGTGTGCAGGACCCCAATAGGGATGTTCGAGACGTCATGCGATGTGTGCTGGACCTCAGTAGGAGTGTGCGGGGCATCAAGGGACGTGCGCATGACCTCAGTTTAATGCACAGAACACCGTATACAAGTCATGCCTTCGAATCAGGCATATGGGCAGGCGCAGACGAGCCTCATCAGCAAGAACCGGTGAAGTTTGGCTAGAGCGATTGACCCTGGATCTATCCTAGACGGGGTGGGGCCACTCAAGGTTTACTCATAGAAATGATGAAAAATTCAGATAAAAGATGGCTGATTCTGCTATCAGTCATTGTTTTTATAGAAACTTCATGAAAATACTTTGACTGGTAGCCTTACCAAGCGGTGGTTCATTTCACTTCTGTCTTGAATGGTGGGTGCCCTTCCCCACGTCTAGGATAGTGCCCTAACCCTGTACAATTGGGTCACTTTGAAACTAATTTCTTCATTTTTTGACATTTTAAATTCAAAAAGTAGCTATATGCCTTGTATCCTATTTGTAGGAAGCCGCGTTGCAACTATTATCTTGCAGTCTTAGCAGCGGAGCGGTTGCATCTTCATTTCTACCACTATGTTTTCGAAAGAAAAAACAACCTGACTTTCAGATATTGACGATATCGTAGAAGGGAAACCCTCGGAAAAAGTTGTCAAATTTCTTAAAGTTGGGCTCCGCAGAAAAGGTCAAGGCTTTGGGCATTGCGGGCGTCGTGAAATTGTTTTATTGGATTTGGCTAAACTTGATTTTTCAAATGTAGTGATGTTGTCGAATTGATTTGGCTGTGATGGTACTATATGCAGATAACATAATCATTAAATGCAGTGAAATTGTTGCCAACGGATTTGGTAGGAGCTCTATGAATTATCACAGTCAAATCACGAGTCAGAAGTGGTTTTTCTTGGAGCGCATATTGTGGTGCGCGCGAAGCGCGCACCAGATTTGGCTTTAACTCGGCCATGCGCAACTCTGCGATTTCAAAATCAGCGTTCAGAGTAACTGTGGAGATGCGGTTTTTTGTCCATTGGAAAGAGCGTAAAAAGTTGGTATATGTACCAAAAAATGGTTTGGAATGGTTTCTTGGCGCTCGAGAAAAATGGCGAAAACCACGTAATTTTGGTCGAAAAACTGTTAATCTCCTTTTTTTTCAGACGGCGTTCACGATCTTGTGTAACCAGTTAAAATTGAGCTAGGAAGCTAATTTTTTGGCAGGAGGCTGGAAATGGATGCAGCTAGCTCCTATTCAATTTTGGAGTTGAAAGCTCAATTTTAGCGGACCCTCAAAAT
This sequence comes from Aplectana chamaeleonis, assembly GCA_029168955.1. Classification (NCBI taxonomy): domain Eukaryota; kingdom Metazoa; phylum Nematoda; class Chromadorea; order Rhabditida; family Cosmocercidae; genus Aplectana; species Aplectana chamaeleonis. The sequence goes on from JAPDOI010001361.1 coordinate 129,219, forward strand.
TGAGGGTCGAGACGGGTAAAAACATGTAAACATGTTATTGTAAACCATCCGACGCTCACTGAGCTTCGAAAATGAACTAATGAAAAACAACACAGCTCATGATAGGCTTCCGGACAAGATTGTTCTCTCTTTGAAACGGTTGGTGCAAATAGGATTTGAGGAGTGCGCAGGACGCCGCAGAAAATGTACGGGACTCCAGGGGGAGTGCACAGGACGCCGTAGAAAGTGTGCGGGACCCTAGTGGGAGTGCGCAGGACGCCGTAGAAAGTGTGCGGGACCCCAGTGGGGGTGCGCAGGACGCCGTAAAAAGTGTGCGGGACACCAGTGGGAGTGGGCAGGACGCCGTATAAAATTTACCGGACCCCAGTGGGAGTGTGCAGGACGCCGTAGATGGTGTGCGGTAACCCAGTGGGAGTGCGCAGGACGTCGTAGAATGTGTGCATTCCCAAAGTGGGAGCGCGCAGGACGCCGTAGAAAGTGTGCGGGACTACAGTGGGAATGCGCGGGACGATATAGAAAATGTACGGGACCCCAGTGGGAGTGTGCAGGACGCCGTAGAAAATGTACGGGACCCCAGTGGGAGTGTGCAGGACGCCGTAGAAGGTGTGCGGTAACCCAGTGGGAGTGCGCAGGACGCCGTAGAAAGTGTGCGGGACTACAGTGGGAATGCGCGGGACGATGTAGAAAATGTACGGGACCCCAGTGGGAGTGTGCAGGACGCCGTAGAAAATGTACGGGACCCCAGTGGGGGTGCGCAGGACGCCGTAGAAAGTGTGCGGGACTACAGTGGGAATGCGCGGGACGACGTAGAAAATGTACGGGACCCCAGTGGGAGTGTGCAGGACGCCGTAGAAAATGTACCGTACCCCAGTGGGAGTGTGCAGGACGCCGTAGGTGGTGTGCGGTAACCCAGTGGGAGTGCGCAGGACGCCGTAGAATGTGTGCATTCCCAAAGTGGGAGTGCGCAGGACGCCGTAGAAAGTGTGCGGGACCACAGTGGGAATGCGCGGGACGATATAGAAAATGTACGGGACCCCAGTGGGAGTGTGCAGGACGCCGTAGAAAATGTACGGGACCCCAGTGGGAGTGTGCAGGACGCCGTAGAAAATGTACGGGACCCCAGTGGGAGTGTGCAGGACGCCGTAGAAGGTGTGCGGTAACCCAGTGGGAGTGCGCAGGACGCCGTAGAAAGCGTGCGGGCTCCCAATGGGAGTGCGCAGGACGATGTAGAAAATGTACGGGCCCCAGTGGGAATGCGCAGGACGCCGTAGAAAGCGTGCGTGCGGGCTCCCAATGGGAGTGCGCAGGACGCCGTAGAAAGTGTGCGGGACTACAGTGGGAATGCGCGGGACGATGTAGAAAATGTACGGGACCCCAGTGGGAGTGTGCAGGACGCCGTAGAAAATGTACGGGACCCCAGTGGGAGTGTGCAGGACGCCGTAGAAAATGTACGGGACCCCAGTGGGAGTGTGCAGGACGCCGTAGAAAATGTACGGGACCCCAGTGGGAGTGTGCAGGACGCCGGAGAAGGTGTGCGGTAACCCAGTGAGAGTGCGCAGGACGCCGTAAAAAGTGTGCGGGCCCCCAGTGGGAAAGCGAGGGTCGTTTTTTATGATTGCGGGTCACAATTTTTTGGAGTTATGGTTCTCAAACAACACCGATTCGTACCAATTTCATTATTCACGGAAGGCGAAAGCTGTCATAAGAGGTTTCTCCTCTCCAAAATGGGAATCGCTAAACAAAAATCAGGTCAAAAAGGGAACCTTTGGGAAAAATATATGAGATTTCTAAAAGTTTAGCTTCCTGGCAAAAGTAATGATTTGGCAATGTTATAATTTCAAAAAATCAAAAAGTTGAAAAAAATTTTGAAAAACGCTTGAAATATCTTTAAAAATGATTTGGCACAAAATAACCACAAGTAATGAAAAAACTGGGAAATGTAGTGAAATGATTAACATCGAATTTGGCGGTCAGTCGTAGGCCAACTTTTTATAAGTAGTGAGAGACGAGGTATAGGATTTTACAAGCTTCTCCGTTAAACTTATCAAAGCTAAATCAAGCGCGCAACGGAAACCGTAAAACATTTCAATGAAGCTGTAATACGGGAATCAGGGTGGGTCAAGCTATGTAAACGCAACGCTCAGATCCGATGCGCGCTTGATTTAGCTTTGATAAGTTTAACGGAGAAGCTTGTAAAATCCTATACCTCGTCTCTCACTACTTATAAAAAGTTGGCCTACGACTGACGGCCAAATCCGATGTTAACACTTAAGAGACCGCCTGCTCCACGGCGAATTTCCACAGCGGACCGGTGCGCTCCACGGCTAATCGTTTCCGTGGGTGCGCAGTGTGGACACGCGGTCCGCTGGGAACCATTTTGATCGGAGCAGGTTTTCTCACTTAGACAACCGGTATTCCGTTTCTACTCCACCTGAGAGTATGTCGCTCCACAGAGATTTGGAGTGAGGTCATGGTGAAGCAATGATCCACCGCTCTTTCGCGAACCTGCTTTTTTTATTTTGGAGGTCCTTCCAGCTTTACATGCACAAGGCTGGAAACGAAATAAGCGTTTGTTTGTCGACTTCTGGAATTCTCACCAGGTCACAGCCAATGGTTAGGATTGAGCCGTGCTAGGCCGACCCGGAGTATTCGAAATTTGAAAAATGAACAAACTTCTCCTTTGTGATGCCCTAACAAACCTCATGTAGAACTTTCGGCGGACTCAAATACTTTGATCTACCAAGTTGTCTGATGCGACCGACAGAAACTTTATCAGAAATCTCAAAATGGGAATCAGATTCATTTCATCAGCACCCCCTCCTCCCCAATGGCCACGTGAGCGAAGTCGCACCGAAACGTGAAACGTTTACAAACGGATGACGAACGACAGACGCCAGCGAAGCTTCAGAAAACTGTGAAATACACACCACTTCATTGTTCAGCGCCTCCAAACATACCCCGTAGTTTAGTTTCAGTAAAATTTTAAGCACTGAACTATTTCTAGGTTTTCAACCCTTTCCCCCCAAGTTACCCTCCACTCGAAATTTAGCAAAAATTTGAACAAAGTTGATCGATGGCTAATATACCGCAGTCGAAGGAAATTTTATTGCAAATTGAAAAGTAAAAACCAGAACCTTGTGCAGCAACTCGAATAACCCTCGAGGTCAATGCAGCAAATTTTTGAACGATGAACTACCACAGTTATCTCAAACAGGTGGCACTACTATTTCGACAATCAACTGTAGAACATCAGTTCCGTGATAAGCATCATTGATACCTTTTCTTAGCCAAGTTTGAAACGATTTTTTCCAGCCAAAGAGGCTCGAAAAATCGAAAAGTGCCATTACCGGAGATTCTTGTAAAATTACTAGGAACACTGAAAATGCTTGACCACTGTGAGTGTAAATAGGCTACATCATATGAACCTATCCGTAATTAAGAAAGACTCCACGCCAGAAAAATATAGAAAATATTAAAAGTTTTATGGCGTGGGTGCGCAGTGTGGACACGCGGTCCGAGGGGCAAAACAGCCGTGGGTGCGCAGTGTGGACACGCGGTCTCTTAAGTGTTAATCATTTCACTACATTTCCCAGTTTTTTCATTACTTGTGGTTATTTTGTGCCAAATCATTTTTAAAGATATTTCAAGACGTTTTTTAAAAAATTTTTTTCAACTTTTTGATTTTTTGAAATTATAACATTGCCAAATCATTACTTTTGCCAGGAAGCTAAACTTTTAGAAATTGAATCAAATGAGAACAAAATTAGGTCTAGCAGCAAAAGCGTTTCCATACAGTGTGAACCTTGAAAGCGTTGAGGACACGAAGACATAGCGTCAGTAGCAAATAAATTGCGTTAGATTTCGTTTTCATGATTTTTATCTAATCGGTGAGGGAAGGTCTGGTTCCTTAGTGGAAGCTACAATGAGAAGGCAGAATAACATTCGAAAACCTTATTCCTAGTCCGTAAGGCCACATTTCGTTCAGCATTGTTAATTGATCAACAGCTTTTTCTTTTTGTCTTCATTCGCTCGCCAGAGGACCTTCTGACGCGTGATTTGACTGTGATAATTCATAGAGCTCCTGCCAAATCCGTTTGCAACAATTTCACTGCATTTAATGATTATGTTATCTGCATATAGTACCCTCACAGCCAAATCGATTAAACAATTTCACTACATTTGAAAAATCAAGTTGAGAGCCAAATTCAATAAAACAATTTCACGACAGTTAAGAGCAATGCCAAAGCCTTGACCTTTTCTGCGGAGCCCAACTTTCAGAAATTTCACAACTTTTTCCAAGGGTTTACCTTCTACAATATCGTCAATCTCTGAAAGTCAAGTTGTTGTTTTTTCTTTCGAAAACATAGTGGTAGAAATGAAGAAACAACCGCTCCGCTGCTAAGACCGCAAGATAATAGTTGCAACGCGGCTTCCTACAGATAAAATACAAGGCATATAGTTTTTGAATCTAAAAGTCGAGAAAATGAAGAAATGAGTTTTAAAATGACGAAATTGTACAGGGTTAGGGCACTATCCTAGACGGAGGGGGCACCCACCATTCAAGACAGAAATGAAATGAACTACCGATTCGTGAAAGTTTAGGTTCTTGGCAAAAGTAAAGATTTGGCATGGCTTTTTTTTCGAAAATTTAGAAATATACTCAGTTAAAAAGGGAAAATAAAGAAAAATGAAAAAAGTTTTGAAATATTCCTGAGAACGATTTGGCGTAGAATAATTTGTTTTTCGGAAAATGAAGTGAAATAGTTGAAAGTATGATTTGGCAGTCGAGTTTGAATCAACTATTGATAAGAGTTGTGCAAAACAAAAGATCGCCTTGTCTGAGCTTATCCTTAGAACATATCAAAGCAAAATCACGCATGTTTTGGAACAAACACTTGATTTTACTTCACTTAAACGTGAAGATCGCGGCATTCCAGCTCCCGAACGAGCTTTTACTGCTTGCCTTATCACGCGTGATTTTGCTTTGATATGTTCTACGGATAAGCTCATACAATGCGATCTCTCGTTTTGCACAACGCTTATCAATAGTTGGTTCAAACTCGACTGCCGAAGTCTGCTCGTGATCGCAATACAAGCCATTCAATAAACTTCGAAGGTTGGCGTTAGACCCCTATTGAAGCCGGAGGCTCGAGTAAGACATCATGAGACAAGAGCACTGCTGGATGGTATCATAACACGCACCTTGCGCGACATTTCGAGGCTTGATGATAAGGACATCAGAAGAAAACTTCAGGAATTTCATGAATCGCAGGCGATCTCCAGGTTTCATTTCTCTGGAGAATCTATTCAATGATTTCTCAGTTATCTGTCGATGCTGCTAAACGTCGACACCGTGGCTGTGAAGTTCTCGGACATCGTCCGAGCAAATCGCTTTTGATGAGAGTAAGGCATCAGAAGGCAAGACTATCTTGGGCTACGGAGTAGATGCCCTAGACTCAACAGCAATCTCAGGTACTCAGGACGACGGCCGGCGAACCTTTCCCAGCTGGCCCGCGGTCTCCGTCCTCCGGCCGCCCACTTTTGGTTCGCCGTCCAGCCGTATGTCGACGGCCCGCCGACCTTTACCAGATGGCCCGCGATCACTTTTTGTATTACTGATTACCTCAAGCATGTCACCCCGGCCCCACAGCGTAGAAACGCCCCGCCTCGGTCTGCGGTGAGGAACCGCCCTCCCCGCGGATCGCGGCGAAAACCGCCCCGTCCCCCCAGCTGTGGGGATACCCCTATCCTCTCAGCAGTCAAAATTATGCTGGTCTCCGGAGAGTGACTCGAAGTCACCTTCCAGGGCCGGCAGTAGAATGCCGATTGAGGACTCTAGTGAGATGAGGCGGCTTTCATACCGGCTGTGCACGTAATAAGCACGTTACGACGTGATCATTCCTGACCATTATCAGTTGTCTTTCCAACAGGCCGAATCGAATGGCTTGGCGTGTTTTGTGGTTCGCGGGCGAGCCAATATGTGCGTCGCATGCAGCATGGTTTGCCGCTGGACGGCACTCTCGAAATGTGGAGCGCCGGCCGTCGTTTTCGGCATAGAGGTTCGCCGGCCGTCGACCTGAGTACCAGAGAATGGTAAAAAGCCGTTTTCTCAGCTCGATCTAGTGCTCTAAGCAATCGAGACGTAGATTTAGCAAAAGAGACAACTTTTTTACATTGCTGTTGACTCTAGTGATGATGCTCCGTCGCCCACGCTAGTCTGTATTCTGATGCCTTACTCTCTTCAAAAGCCATTTGCTGGGACAATGTTCGGGAACTTCACAGCCACGGTCTCGACGTTTGATAGCATCGACAGATTACTGAGAAACCTCCGAATGGATATCGCCTGCGATTCATGGGATTCTTGAAGTTTTCTTCTGATGTCCTTATCATCAAGCCTTGGAATGTCGCGTAGGGTGCGTGTTATGGTACCATCCAGTATTGCTCTTGTCTCATGATGTCTTACTCGAGCCCTCGACTTCAATAGGGATCTGACGCCAACCTTCAAAATTTGTTGAATGGCTTGTATTGTGATCACGAGCAGACTTCGGGAAACGGCTCCTGGTGGACCCATTTTAACGTCTCGGAGGATAGATCTTCGGTCACTATTTGTGAAAATTTCACTTCTTATCGAACGAACAATCCTACAAAATACAAAAATCACAAAGAGAATATCGAAAACGACGAAGAAATCGATCGAGTTGAAGAAGAGACAAAAAGTCGCGAATGGCGAATTTTAAAATTTGTCTTCTTCGTCGATGAATACCAGGCCGTCCAATAATTCTTGTCCGAAAATTTTCAAAATTCTATAATTTTCCTTAGAAGTGTTATAATATCAGGCAAAAGTAGGAACCTTCTAGAAGGTTCTCCAAAGTTCTACGCTAGGGGTATATAAGGCGCAGTCGCAGCGTCCAGCTACCAGTACAAGCTAAAATGGACCAAGGTCGAATTCGTACGTTCGTGTACCACGAGTGGCTGCTGAGCAACGACACGGGCACCGCGGTCGCCAACATCTGCAGAGCGTGCAAAGAGGATGCAGTGTCCCAACGCATTGTCAGCCGCTGGTTCAATCGTTTCGAGAGCGGCGACACGAGCCTCGAGGTCAGGGAGCACAGCGGGAGGCCTTCTACGGTGGATGATGACGAAGTCCGTTGCTGCATCAAGGAGAAGCCGGAAGCCACCACCCGTGAACTGGCGACGACGCTCGGCTGCAGCAAGTCCACCATCCACAATCGACTCAACTTACTCGGCTACCACAAAGTTCTGGCCCGTTGGATCCCCCACCGTCTGACGGACGCCAACAAGCAGAGCCGCGTGGCCGTCTGCCAGTCCCTCCTCCTTCGTCCGCATCGCAAGGAGTTTCTCGAGGACCTGGTCACTGGGAATGAGAGCTGGGTCCTCTACGACAACGTCGCCCGCCGTGCCGTCTGGATCCCGCGCGGAGAAGAGCCGCCGACGACGCCGAAAGCCGACCTGCACCCGCTGAAGATCATGCTTGGTGGGACATCAAGGGCATGCTGTACTTCGAGCTGCTCCCGCAAGGCAGGACGGTCACCGCCTCCATCTACACCGATCAGCTCGAGAAACTAGCCTTCGCCATCCAAGAAAAGCGTCCCCGATGGGCCTCGGTCCACCTGCTGCACGACAACGCGCGCCCCCACGTGGCGAAAGAGACCCAGCAGAAGTTGGCGACGCTCGGCTGGGAGACGTTTGCCCATCCGCCGTATTCCCCGGACCTCGCCCCCTCCGACTACCACTTGTTCCGCCCGCTGAAGCACCATTTGGCCGGAAGAAAATTCACCAACTACGACAACCTCAAATCCGACATCGCCGACTTCTTCGAGTCCAGCCCCCGGAGTTCTGGGCCAAGGTCATCGGCAACCTGCCCAATCGATGGGCCACTGTTATGGATAACTGTGGTGATTATATTGTTGATTAGACTTGTTTTTCGATAAAGTTGAAAAAAATTAAAAGTGGTGAAATTTTCGGACAAGAATTATTGGACAACCTGGTATTTACGCTATAGTCCTGTAGCATATTTTACTATACCGGCATTGCGACCGAAAATATCATATCAAAATATGAAGTTGATAGCCCTAAGGGGGACAAAGATATTTTAGAAAAAGACTATGTGAATTGATTTTTGTCCACTAAAGTAAACTCCAAATACCGTGCGGTACCGATTGCCGCAAGGGCATGAAATGATGGTATCAGCTGTATTTCTATATCAGACCGACCGACTCAGGCTCTCAAATGGAAGCTGCAAAGTATTTTAGTGCTTTGTGGCAATCGGTACCTCACGGTATTTTTCGTCTAGTCTACGTGTGTTATCGTTCGTTATCAGGTTTTGTTCGAGAATGGTTACGCTGGCCCTTCGTCCACTGATTGGTATGAGCGTGCTTGTATTACAGCGCAGAATAAAGGCGCGATTTTTCTCCAATTTCGTACTTCAACTCGATTGAAATGTACTCTAGGATTGCCAGCATATGTAATGCATTCAGAGAAGATAGGGGAAGGGATTGGATGCAAATGTGGACCACGGAACTGTGAAAAATCAACACGAACCTTTCACTACAGAATTTCCTATTCAACAAAAAAATCAATACAAAGTCGTACTGACTCCAGTGTTCTTTGTATAAACACAGGCTTAGCATGCACTCGCGGTATGTCTTCGTTCGACATGATTCTTTGAATAAACCGAGTTATAGCCTGAAACATGGGTCTTGATTAGAGAGGTTGAGCACTACTTATTCAGGGGTACATTTAGGCCAAATTCCTTCCACAAGGATTTGAGTGACATAAGATGACCTGGCTAACTCACCTTCTGCCTCAAAGGTACACATAGAAGGACTTATTTCATAGGAAAAAATCACTTTTTCGATCGCATCAACCTCGACCGGAATAGCAAAGTTGTTAAATGAAAAGGAACCCTTCTTCTCTTCTGTTGTGAACGACCATATCACGGGATACACAAGTGTTCAACCGGTACTTGTCCAATGGCTGTTTCGCAGAGCCCACGCTTGCTCAGGAACACAACTGTATGCGCTTCGAGAAAATTCGATTTCAAGGCATCGCAGGAGCTATTCATAGTCCTCTCACTCACCTCTCAACCAGGATGGTCCGCTCTGGTTGAGAGGTGACTTTGAAAGTCATAAGACACTCCCGCCCCTGCCGCTCCTCTCTTGCATGGAAAATGCCCTGCCGAGGTATTCATTTGAACGAATCTCAGAACACTGTTGAATACACTGCGACGTATAAGTATGTATAGCAACACCTGTGAATTAGGCGTATCATATGTTGGATCGTGGTTTTGAAAACTGGTGAGAGTTTCATGTTTTCTACTACGAAGAAAAGGATGGTACATCTGATATGACTTTAAATTCCCCGTTTTGCCTTACAAGGGACGTATAAGAAGCGTAGGTCTGAACGGTAGAAATCTAATGTCATGTGGGAATTTTCACGCATTACATGGTAAACTAGTGTTGCGTAAGCGCCGCGAAAGATAGATCTGAAGGAGTTATAAGCTCCGAAAATTTGCCAGCCATCGACCTCCTCCTAGTCTATGAATTGTTAAGCGGTCAAGACAACAGCATCGACTGCGCAAAGGGAGGAAGGGGCATTGATGGGCATGTGACTAGGGTTCAAATCTCCCCCAGAGCTAATTTTTTGCAAATTCACGGAACTTTCATACTTGGATCACAAATTATATCACAAATGTCATCTTATCCTTTTGCTGCGCGATATAGCCATATCGAAAGTGAAATAGACTCGGGTACAAGGGATTCAAGGTTTTGTTTCCCATCGAAGCTTTCCCATGGTTTTGGGGAACTTATGGGGAACTTATATGATTGGGAAGTATTACCCCACATAATTTGAACAAGTTACGAGAACCATTAAGTAACAGAAGACGGTGCGCTTGGTGCAGTCGGCTTCTGCGACCACCCGTAGTCTGACCGTCATGCCCCTCATTTTCCCATCAGGCAAGGTCGGAGAAATGCTCTTTGTCCAATTACCAGAGCCGGGTGGTCTCTTCCCGTTGATGGGTGTATTCAAGGCGAAGAAACTTCACGTCGTCAGCAGAACATCCCATATCATGACTTCGTTAACAACACTTGCATTTTTCGAGAATGTTTTCATCCAGTAGATGCCGGAGATTTGTGTTCTCTCTCTCGACTCAAGGAGTGATTTTTTCAACCAAAGCGCGATACAGGCTCTTCTGCCGGCGGGGAAAAACTTGCAGATTTTGACGAAACCGCCTGGCGTAACAAGCTCAGTTCAGCTGGCAGACATCGGGTTTTGCAGCTACTCGAAAGCACTGCTCAAGCGATTTCACTCTACTATTGCTCTTCAAAAATTTGAATTTTTAGGTCGTATAAAATAATATATGGTTTTCGGCGTGGGCGATGCCTTTAAGGCCGGCTACGTTCTTATCCGTCCGGGTCCTTTCGAAACTCCAACTGATGTCGATTTCCCAGTAGCGCTCTGCCCCTGTGGAGAGATAGGTCGCCAGGGGCCTATCGCGTTCATTCGCTGTCCCTATTGCGGAATGTGCTTATGTTTGATGCATTATGTGCCTATTAACCATTGGTGAAAGAAATGGTTATGTATTTTGCTTCCCATAAAGCGATAAGGTTGTTAAAAATATGTGATGTTAGTACCCTTCATTTCCACGCTACTCGCAGTCGTATTATCACAATCGTGAATGCGTAGCGCTTGTTCTTCGAAAAATTCAACCATGAAAATGGAAATATCACTCTAAAAACCGCACCACTTCTATGATAAGGAAACACACAACTGCAAGTAGCGGGGAAATGAAGGCTATTTCCAAATGATATAACATCGGCGTGAATCCTGAAGAGACTTTGCGTTCCCCATTGGTGGTTGGCGCAAGCTCGGTGCACCTATGTTATAACATAGGGCCCCGAGTTTGCGCCAACCTGCAATAGTGAACGCAGAGTCTCTTCCGGATTCATGCCGACGTTAAGTTCTCCAAAACAATGGAAATCCTTGATGGGGAACGAACCCTTAAATTCTTTGTACCCGAGTCTATTTCTTTGTCGATATATCTATATCGCGCAGCAAAAGGGTAAGATGACATTTGTGATATGATTTGTGCTCAAAATATGAAAGTTCCGTGAATTTGCAAAAAAAGCAGCTCTGGGGGAGATTTGAACCCTGGTTACATGCCCATCACTGCCCCTTCCAACCTTTGCGCCGCCGGTGCTGTTGACTTGACCACTTAACAATCCATAGACTAGGAGGTCGATTGCTGGCAAATTTTCGGAGCTTATAACTCCTTCAGATCTATCTTTCGCGGCGGGCCGCCTACACTATTTTAGCATGTAATGCGTGAACATTCCCACATGACATTAGATTTCTACCGTTCAGACCTAAGATTCTTATACTTCCTATGTTAGTTATAGCAGAGAGTTTGAATTTCGTACGACGCATAAGTATAGCAACACTTAAGAAATATGAAAGTGCCTCGCGACGAAGGCCAAATTGTACCACTTTCATGTGTATTTTTATATTATAACATTGGTTCAGGGTGATGGTAATTGCCCACTCTCCCTTTGAACTTCATCTGTCTTCTGTCGAGAAAGCCATGTTAGCTTCTTCAAACTTGAATTTCGATGAAATCCAAGGTAACTTGGGAGGCCAGCTGGACGTAGTTCCATGTTTATGCAAGATCCTGACTTGTTCTACACCTGTGGTGGCCCACACGTCTTAGAGAGCCTTTCAACCAATCCCGGCGAGACATTCTTGAACGAGTCACCACCGACATGGTGTCGGCCCCGACGACACAATATCAATCGTCGCTGAGTTTCTATGGCGAATACCAGTCTATATTCCATTAACCGCTGCGTCAACATTGTGAACCCCGAAATGAAGCAATCTTAGGGGTCGTTTATACTCCTGCTGCCGGGCGGCGCGGCACAGTGCATTTCTGTAATATTGATCACGCGGCGCGGCACGACCAAAACTGTAGAAATGCACTGTTCCGCGCCGCTTGGCGGCGGAAGTATAAACGACCCCTTAGGCCCCCGTCATTGTGGCTTTGTTGCCTTAACCTACTTAAAGGCAGATAGCATAGCCGAGATAATAGCATAGATAGGTCCGCACGGCTCGTACTATGTCGTCAACGACGTTTGAAGCGCTGAAAACTGTCCAGGATGACAATATTTGATCAATCCTGTCTCGCACGCCCGTTTTTTCACCCCCATTCGAGTACGAGAATGAGATTCGAAACTTGAGAGAACATGTGATAAATTAGAATGATAACACCATAAAAAGGGAGTGCAGTAGAGAAAAAACTCGATTTACCTCAATATAACATGCTTGTGCACTGATAAAATCCTCCATTTCAGGAGGTCAGCCAAAGTAGAGCGGCATTCTCGAAAGTGGACGAGAGTCAAGAGGTATGCAGACGTTATGCTCCAGTAAAAGCTATTTCTCTCGTGCACTCCCATTTGATAGTGCTATCACTCTCAATTATCACACGTTTTCACAAGTATCGATTCTCATTCTGTTACTCGAAGGGATGTGAAAATACGGGCGTGGAAGGCAAGATTGCTCAAACATTGTCAAATATTACCTATCTATGCTGTTATCTCGACTATGCTTGCGAGCGTGTATGCTGCCGTTAATAAACTAGTTTTGGGTGGTTTTAAAACAAAAGATGGTTTCAAAACACGATATTGTGGAACTGGCTCGAACCACAACATTAAACTACAGCCAAATTTAGTAATTACTATCAAAAAGGGGTCTTCCAAGCGAAAGAGGTTTGGTTCGCGTCAGAAACGTTCCAACAAAAAGTGAACAATAGGCAAGTAGAATGAGGAGAGTCAACAAAAAGTGAACAATACCCTCTGAGACTGATTTTCTTTGCCTATACTTTTTAACAGCGAAAACAAACCGTTGCGGTGTTCTACACGGAAGCACTTTGTAGTTCCAAAAATAGTCCTGACTACGCGAGAACCGTTAAAAGGTATGTGCAGGCAAACCTAATACTTACCATCAGAATAGAAGATGATGTCGTAAAGACCTATACAGACGGTTAGGTCTAGCTGTAAGGAAAAGCGAAACTTTAGAATAGAATTACAGCATTGAGCAAGAGTATTCCCGTAAAATTTCGTGAAACGAATAGAAGCCCTCTTTCCGGAAGACACTAAACTCTTCCTCGTGAAATACCACAACGGTTTGTTTTCGCTGTTAAGAAGTATAGGCCAAGAAAATCAGTCTCAGAGGGTATTGTTCATTTTTTGTTGACTTTCCTCATTCTACTTGCCTATTGTTCACTTTTTGTTGGAACGTTTCTGACGCGAACCAAACCTCTTTCGCTTGGAAGACCCCTTTTTGATAGATTTGTTCACATTTTCTTGATATTACGAAGTAATACCTCTGAAAATCTTGAATATTTTCCTAATAGCATGGATTGATATGACAATCAGTAAGTAATTGACTTGTTGCGCGCGCTACAAATGACGCGCGACTCTCTTTCGTCGACGTCCTGATGACGTCATCACATGCCCCATGCATTTTGATGACGTCATCAAAAAGTAACAAACTTTTTAGTCACTTCCCCTGTCCCTACCCTACGAAAAACTACAGCCTACAACGTGTTTTATCGATTTGATCTACCAACTGATAATTGTAGAAAAGGCCTGTTCTCTTGATTGTGAGTGTACTCGCCAATTCGCCACGCGGGACTTCTTGTCTCGACAGGCTCTTCTCGCAACGATGGACGACTTCTCGAATAGCCTCAAACTTGGGTAATTAAACCATTTATATATTCAACAACAATTAATACAACAACAAAAATTATACATATAGAGATATGCATTCAGAATTCTTGCGAATTTATCCTGCCAAAGTAAATTCGGAAACTCTTTCGAGTTCCTTCTAGTAAGCAGAAACAGAAACTCTTGCGAGTTTCTTCTACAGAAAGGAAAAAAGAAGCAGCGGATTCGAAATTCTTTCGAATTTCTCGTCCGCTGCTCGGAGACGATGAAACAGCACTTTTGCCTCCACCGCGCGCTTCTTATACCAGAAGCCTCCGTTCTCAGCGATACGTGCATTCTTGGCCTCTTTGTTTTTCTCCGATAAACGATTGACCACGCTGATAGGAGGCGAGAAAAGCTTCGAGGAGAAAGCCAAAAGATAGCGTTGCTCTTTCGTTGAATGATTTCTCAGAGAGCATTTGTCCAGACGGTCAATTAGACGATGAATGAGGCTCTTCAGAGTTACTTCATAAGAAGCCTTGAGGAAATTGATGGCTTTAGATAATTTTCCGCTGTAACATGGAACTTTTAACGGAATCAAGAGCTTCCCCCTGCAGTGCACTCAACAAGTAATTGAACTTAAATAGTTGCGGAAACTCCTGAGAGTGCACATTCTCATCAAAATGTGTCCAGAAATTATCCCACTCCCAAATGTTCCCTTTGAATTTCGGAATGGGTAGAGTTGGGAGCTCGAGCTTCTTTGCACGTAAGTCGGTTGCGATGCATGTGTCGGACGTTTGCTGTACCTGTAACCGCTCGGAGGACTTGAGGGAGCGGAGGCGCGCATGCAGGAGTACTGTATAGTCCAATGAGGCTGACAGTGAGTCCTCGGCTTTCCCCGCGTATACCTCCCAATAATCTGCTCGTAGTTTCTCGTCAGAATCGAGAACAGTAGTGAATTCTCGGAGTGCCTGTTCGAGTTTCGAGGTGACTGTACCGATCGCTCCCTAAGCTTCCTCAACTCGTCTAATGTCGTCGAGAATTTCGTCTTTAGTAGATGATGCAACGACTTGGAGGTTCTCGAGAGCTTCACCCCTGAATCTCGAAATTATTAACTCCATTTTGTTCCCATATGTTGTCAGCAGGCGCTTTTGCGTTGTGAGCTGCGTGACGCCATTGTGTTGAACACTTCAACCCGATGGCTCAAGCTTTTGTGCCAGCGTAAGCAGTTAAATGCAGATGGTGGAAGCGACGGACAACTCAAGTTCTATCCGAACTTGAAAAAAACACTAGGTAAACTTTTCTTAGTTCAAAAACGTCCAGAAGTTTGCCAAAAAAGCAAGCTCGCATGCAAAGCAATAGAACCTTAACACAGAAAAAAAATCACTGAAAATCACACCTGAATTCGTCTCCAATGCGATGCACCATGTAGAAAAGGCCTGTTCTCTTGATTGTGAGTGTACTCGCCAATTCGCCACGCGGGACTTCTTGTCTCGACAGGCTCTTCTCGCAACGATGGACGACTTCTCGAATAACCTCAAACTTGGGTAATTAAACCATTTATATATTCAACAACAATTAATACAACAACAAAAATTATACATATAGAGATATGCATTCAGAATTCTTGCGAATTCATCCTGCCAAAGTAAATTCGGAAACTCTTTCGAGTTCCTTCTAGTATGCAGAAACAGAAACTCTTGCGAGTTTCTTTGACAGAAAGAAAAAAGAAGCAGCGGATTCGAAATTCTTTCGAGTTTCTCGTCCGCTGCTCGGAGACGATGAAACAGCACTTTTGCCTCCACCGCGCGCTTCTTATACCAGAAGCCTCCGTTCTCAGCGATACGTGCATTCTTGGCCTCTTTGTTTTTCTCCGATAAACGATTGACCACGCTGATAGGAGGCGAGAAAAGCTTCGAGGAGAAAGCCAAAAAGATAGCGTTGCTCTTTCGTTGAATGATTTCTCAGAGAGCATTTGTCCAGACGGTCAATTAGACGATGAATGAGCTCTTCAGAGTTATCATAAGAAGCCTTGAGGAAATTGATGGCTTTAGATAATTTTCCGCTGTAACATGGAACTTTTAACGGAATCAAGAGCTTCCCCCTGCAGTGCACTCAACAAGTAATTGAACTTAAATAGTTGCGGTAACTCCTGAGAGTGCACATTCTCATCAAAAAGTGTCCAGAAATTATCCCACTCCCAAATGTTCCCTTTGAATTTCGGAATGGGTAGAGTTGGGAGCTCGAGCTTCTTTGCACGTAAGTCGGTTGCGATGCATGTGTCGGACGTTTGCTGTACCTGTAACCGCTCGGAGGACTTGAGGGAGCGGAGGCGCGCATGCAGGAGTACTGTATAGTCCAATGAGGCTGACAGTGAGTCCTCGGCTTTCCCCGCGTATACCTTCCAATCATCTGCTCGTAGTTTCTCGTCAGAATCGAGAACAGTAGTGAATTCTCGGAGTGCCTGTTCGAGTTTCGAGGTGACTGTACCGATCGCTCCCTAAGCTTCCTCAACTCGTCTAATGTCGTCGAGAATTTCGTCTTTAGTGGATGACGCAACGACTTGGAGGTTCTCGAGAGCTTCACCCTTGAATCTCGAAATTATTATCTCCATTTTGTTCCCATATGTTGTCAGCAGGCGTTTTTGCGTTGTGAGCTGCGTGACGCCATTGTGTTGACCACTTCAACCCGATGGCTCAAGCTTTTGTGCCAGCGTAAGCAGTGAAATGCAGATGGTGGAAGCGACGGACAACTCAAGTTCTATCCGAACTTGAAAAAACACTAGGTAAACTTTTCTTAGTTCAAAAACGTCCAGAAGTTTGCCAAAAATGCAAGCTCGCATGCAAAGCAATAGAAGCTTAACACAGAAAAAAATCACTTAAAATCACACCTGAATTCGTCTCCAATGCGATGCACCATGTAGAAAAGGCCTGTTCTCTTGATTGTGAGTGTACTCGCCAATTCGCCACGCGGGACTTCTTGTCTCGACAGGCTCTTCTCGCAACGATGGACGACTTCTCGAATAGCCTCAAACTTGGGTAAATAAACCATTTATATATTCAACAACAATTAATACAACAACAAAAATTATACATATAGAGATATGCATTCAGAATTCTTGAAAATTCATCCTGCCAAAGTAAATTCGGAAACTCTTTCGAGTTCCTTCTAGTAAGCAGAATCAGAAACTCCTTCGAGTTTCTTCAAGAAGAGAAAAACAGAAACTCTTGCGAGTTTCTTCAACATGAAGGTAAAAAAAGAGCAGCGGGTTCGAAATTCTTTCGAATTTCTCGACCGCTGCTCGGAGACGAGGAAATAGCAGTTTTGTCTCCACCGCGCGCTTCTTATACCAGAAGCCTCCGTTCTCAGCGATACGTGCATTCTTGGCCTCTTTGTTTTTCTCCGATAAACGATTGACCACGCTGATAGGAGGCGAGAAAAGCTTCGAGGAGAAAGCCGCGGCGAAAGTGCCATTCCATTAGTCACATGAGAAACCTCTTATTCGAAACAGAAACAGTATTCATACAGTAAGACGGATAAGGATATTATTGAAAGATCACTAGTCGCTTAGCGACACTCCGCCTCCGCCAACTTTTTCTGCTTCTCGAGAAGTTTCTTCCTTTGACGATCCATGCGACGCCCCATCCTGCGTTTGGCTTCAAGTGCCGGACAGATCGCAATGTTGTGGCCGTGATCGTTCGGAACTGCATCAGCAAAAACAGTCGCTTTCACGCGGGAGCAGTACAAGCACTGTACGTGCTGCTGGATGCATGGATGAGCGTGCCCAAAGTTCAGGCAGTACCGGCACAGTCCACGCTCTCTGACGATCGCGTTCCTCTCTTCCACAGTCTGAACGTTCGGGCACGAGTCAGGCACATGGGCAGCCACAATCCTACAATACGGACAGGCCACTTTACCGCTGACTCCCTGGGAAGACTCCCCGATCGGGCGAAAAGGGAAACATTTGAGACACGTTTCCATTATGCTGACATTGGCTCTGAGGGTGCTCACTTGCATCCTCAGCACACTCTTATCGAAAACAGGCTTCACCGGTATTGGACGACGGTTTTCGGGGCAAGCTTTCTTCTTTGAGGTCGCTCATCGTCTCGTCGACAACAATCAGACCCTCTTCATCGCTTTCCTCATCCTTCTCCTTCACCTCGTTCAGCAGTCTATCCATATACTCGTCATCTTTTTCAGCAGGTTTTTCTACGACCGCTGTTGAACTAGAGGTGTCGCCCTGCCTGGTGTCGCCCCGTATTTGACCTGACTCGGCCTGTTCCAGGACTTCGATGCGCTTGGCCAGAGCACTGAGGTGATCCACGTGCTCTGATTTTGGCTCTGCCACAGCTTCCAGCTTCGCACACAAAGCCCTCATCACCTCGGAGACTTCCACGATTTTAGAGGAACTTTTTACGGAGCTCTCCGCGTATTCCATGCGCTCGTTGATCTCTCTTGTCGTGGTATTGAGATGACGAACAGTCTGCTCTACGACCTCCAGCACGCTATCCACTTTCACCGCTTTTTCTGTACCATCTTCTTTTTCAAGCCAATCCTGCCTTCTACGTGAAGAGGCGATATCGGCTTTCATCTGAAGATGGTATATCTGATCGGTTAGGAGGAAGCGTGTTCCCAGATGCTGCAGCCTTTCTTTATACGTATTCGTCGACGTGAGGAAGCGAGATAAAAGAAGAACTTGTTCTCCTCCCCCCGACTGCCCGAACGTGTTGTCGCAGATGACACGGAACCATTGCTTGCAGAGGTCCTCAGCCTCCTTAACTTGCATCGTGATCTCGTCAAAGACTGTCTGCAGCTCGTTCTCGACACCATCTTCGTCCAGCTTCGAGGTGTTGACCAGTCTTTTGAGATAATACGGGCTGCTGAAGTTGTCACGGGTGTTCGTCCTGAAATAACAGAATGAAGTTACCGTTTTATTGTTTTCACAGTTCTCGCTTTGCCAAGCGTCATGCATGCAAAAAACGATGACTAATCTAACAGCGTGCAGGTTGTTGACGTGTCGTCGTGCGATATGGGCTCGTTGTGCTTGTGCTTGATCGACGATTGTGGGGGTGACTGCGCTTGCGACATAGAACATGCGGTGATACAGTGAAACGAAGTACACAAACAATGAGGCGGCGACCTGTGCTGCCTCAAAGAAGTTTGTTGTGATGGGTGCGCTCGCGGGATCGATCTCGCAAGCACACCCATGAAGCGAAGCGAAAAAACAATCGAAATGGAAGACAAATAAGCGTAGGACATGCAGGAGAAACCACTGCATTATACGCCATCCGCACGTGGTCATGAAAATGTAATTGAGCAACAATACTACAACGAGTGTAGTTACCGTTACCAGCAGTCCACGAAGACGCTTGCAATGTGTCCAACATCCGGAAATTGAAATTCCGAATATTCCTTATCCTTTCCTTGTTTCCAATACGCAATCATCATTTTCGCTGTATGAGAGAATTTCAAAATTCCTCCTATTTCGAATGGGCTGGATGTTTTCCCGCATGACACTGAACACATTTGGTGAACTCTAGCTACGTTATAGCTAAAGTGAAGGACGGGCGAAGCTCCAGCTCCATCACACGGAATAGTGAAGGCCAATTTTCCGCACACTACCTCTGCTTGGGTGACATAGTTCGCCGTACAAACCACCTGCGCTTGAGCTCCCTTCGCACAATTGTAACAGCCTGTAAGAAGATCGGCTTTGATCGTGCACAAGTTGTCATTCACGATGATTTCCGTGTTCATATCATCTTCCACGCCAACGATAATCTCTGCTGTCGCCATAGTCGTAACCGTCGCCCAAACAATCCCATTGAGAGAGCGTTTGAAAGACACAAAGGGATACACAATTGGCAAACGGTTGTGAAGATCGTTGAACCAGCTCGTGATGTCGATGTTGTGGCAATCGCAATTCGCTCTAGTTTCTGCAGGAAAGCAGGTGCAGTGGTCCACCACCGGGCAGGTCATGTTTATCGCTCCGTCGAAGGTGTCACACCGCAACGCTGGACTCAACCGAGCATTCCATACTGCAGTAGCCCGGTGATCTGAAATGAAGAAAGTTTGCAGTATCGGAAGGGGAGGTATCGTGATCGAACTGAAGGGTGATCGTGAACGTTTTCCATTCAACTGGCACATTTGGAACCAAATGAGCCATCATAGTGGATGTCTTGCCGTCGACAGTATTCACGTGCGTTACCTGTACTTTCGCTGCTTCCATCCAACGGTTGCAGTGAAAGATTTCGTAAACTTCCGAGGACTTGGGTACGACGTAAACGCGGTAAAAGAGGCAGCCAGAACTCAGGTAAAAACAGTCACATCCTGGTCCTCCACAGGACTCGACGCATACTGTCCTACCCGGGTACGCGTTCCCTTCTTCAAGTTCAGGGATCAAGGCTGAGCTGTTAATCATTGCGCACTTTTCCCCCACGCAAGAACCAGAATGTGGACACCGTTTACTGTCAATCACTCTATAAGATGTGTCTCACAGGGTACCATTGCGTGAGAGTCGGAAGCATGCTTCCTTTTTGGAGGGATTGATTTTCAGAACTTCGGAAAGTCGTACCGTGCACAGCTCTTGACCATTTTTTTGAAGACATATGGTAGAGGAATGCGAGAAGATGTCGATTTGCTGACAGGCTTCCGCCTGTGGCATCAGGCGAAGTAGGGCGATTGTCATAAAGATGATTGCCAGCAGCTCTACCAGATCTCGAGGTCGCAGTCTTGGGATGTAATTAGAATGAGATCCTCGGGACAATGTTCGAATCGCCTTCCAGATTGTCTGCTAAAAACATCTTACCAAGAATCGTATTGGTCGTCCAATGACGAGTGGAACATACAGCAGGACGTAGCAACCAGTGAAGAGCAGATAGATCACAAACGCTGTTGCAAGAATAGCTCCGATGGGCCAGCACTCGGGATTGAAAATCACCGCTGAGCATACTGTACAGTCGATATTCTCGCAAAAAGGTGCCGGAGGGCACACGGTTTCCAGCGTTCGCATAGTCTCATTTTCAAAAAATTTCCATTGTACCGTGTGTTCATGCAAAATCACCTGTGGAGGAAATTGCACAGTCTCGTTCACTTGTGGGTTTTCGAAGCTGACACAGAAATCTTCAGCACAGATTTCATATGGTGTTCTGGATGACGTAATCAGTTCGATTCCTCCTTTTGTGCATCGTATGTGGCGTGAGACACTTTCTGCTCTAACACCGAACGAAAACGTTAGACAAGCTACCGCAATCAGAGTTATCAATGACGAAATTCCCATCGAGAACGGTGGGGAACCAACTGACTTGAATGGAGTTGTTGAGCATTCGGGTGGCATTCCACCGTTGCGTCTAGAGCGAAGGTTGTAACGGTGAGTTGTCGGAGCTGTTTTCCCTTGTTGAACTATTTCGTCGCAATGATTGTATTTCGCCGTATTGTTCACTGTCGTTGCATCCTCTAGTTCTAAAGGAGCCAGGAGTTTCATAGGGCGCCGAATACGTCTGCGTGATGGCAGCATTATCACAGCTTCTCTAGTTATTCCTTCTGGATTGACTGAAAGTTCTTCGATTCTTCCCATTTTCTATGCATGGCGGGGTTGTATTTCGTCAGAGATCAGTACAATCGCTCCTTCTTTGGGCTGAGAAAGACCACCCTTCTTCGTTCCAACGTGTAGTTGATGTTTTTCTCTCAAAGTCGTGAGGTACTGAGTTTGCCACGCTTTCCAAAACTTCTCGGTAGCGCTGCGAGAAGAATGCAAGGCATTTAAGGCTTGTACCTTTGTGCGTAACGTTAGAAGCTCATCGGGAGCCACATATGTGGGATCCGTCGAGTCTTCTTGTGTGGCTTCGAAGGGGTAAGAAATCTCCATATCCTTCTGGAGGAAGTCAATGGGTCCCAATATGCGGTCGGTATCGAAGGAAGAGTCCATGTATAGAAGCGGACGGGTGTTGAGCAATCCTTCAATCTCAATCACTAGCGTCGAAAGTTCCTCATACGAAAGAATCATTTTACCAAGCGATTTGTAGAGACACATCTTGACGGACTTAATAAGCCTCTCATAGAAACCTCCTTGCCAAGGAGCATAAGGGGTAATGTGCCGCCATTCAATCTCTCTGTCGCTCAGTTCTCGCGTGATGGTTGGATCATTTCGAGCAGCTTGAGCACAATCCTTCAGAATTTCTTCGCCTAGCACGAAAGTTGGAGCATTATCACACACTATCATGCTAGGGACTCCCCTTCTTGCAAATTACCGCCGTAGAACATGAAGAAATGCTATCGTGGACAAATCGGATACGATATCCAAATGCAACAGCCGCGTAACCATACAAGTAATAATGCAGCCGTAGCACTTTTGTCGCGATCCTGATTCTGATGTGATGGAAAAAGGACCGAAATAATCCAGTCCAACTTTCTCGAATGGATGTGTATGTACAACCTTTTCCGAAGGTAGATCACTTTGTGTAGGATATTTGTACGGTAGGTTATTGAATTTTTGACAAGGTATGCATTTTGGAATGATTTGCAACACTTGTGATCGGAGCTGAGGAATCCAGTTTTGTTGTCGTATCAATGACATCGTATGATTAACTCCTGGATGTCCTTTAGCGTGGTAGTCCGAGATGATGAGCTTGGCCAGCAATGTCTTTTGCAGTACCAAGATTGGTGCTCTCGCTGTCGACGACAAACTGGCTTTACCCATTCGTCCATAGCATCGTAGAATTTCTTCTGAGTCTTTTCGAACATTGAAATGTTTCAGTCTTGAAAGAATTGTAGAAGTGATTCGAGTTCGTTGATGGTACCGAATTAATGCCGTTCCTGCAAATTTCAATTCTGCCCTTGACACCACTTTTCTCGTGAGATCAACTCGCTGAAGAAGGTGATCAGCTGTTTGGAGGGTAGAGCTCCTACCATGAATTCTGTGGCGAACCGCCAGAATGAATCAGAGAACCCATGCAATGATTCCATGCAAAGTCTGAGCTTGTTCCGATTGGACGAGCTCTTGATGATCACTCTCCTTCACTGCTGTCGCAACACTTAGGAGCTTTTCTCCGGATTCGAGGAATGGCTCGGCTTTGCTGTCCTTTTCCTCTTGATCCTCTTGAATTTTGAAAAAAATTCGACGATTGTGGCCAACAGTTTGATGGCGTTTTCAAAAAAGATGGGCCCGCCCACCACATGTGGTTCTCTAGCGCGCGCTAGTCGAGACCTCTCGTTGCACAGCCAGCCGGATTCTGTTCCGATCGTACATATCCAAAAATTAACTCGCAGTCGACTGCGCGGAAACTGTCAACCACCTTTCTTATCTCGGCCAGTCCGTTCACGACCATTTCACCTACATCGCGTCCAGGTTTTCACCTCGCCCAGTTCAGAACAACTTCAGAATCTGAGAAGACATACGCTTTTCGAATAACAACTCGGCGTTGTAGTTCCTCGAAAACTGCGCGGGTTAATCAAATCGCCAGGGTACACGCGTTGAGTTCCAGTTTCGGTGTTGTCACTGCACCTTTGAGAGACGGGAGCTTCGAGCGTGCCATGAGCAAGTTGCTGCCCCGTTCTGATACCAGGTAGGAGCAAGCTGCCATGGCTTCTCCACTAGCGTCTGCAAATGTGACTAAAATCTGTTCACTCAGTTTCGAGGCGATCGCCCTTGGAAGGTTTTTCCGAAATCCGTCTATATTCTGGGTGATGGAGATCCATCTCTGTTCCAAATCGGACTCAAGGCTTGTATCCCACCCATACTTCGCCTGCCAAAGCGTTCTCACGAACGTTTTAATAGGATGAGTTAGTGGGACCATCCAGCCTAATGGGTCGTAGATGGTTGCCATAGTACTTGCAACCCGTCTTTTTGTGGTCAGGGACTGGGTCTGGATTTTGCACGACAGTTCCTAACAATCTTCTTGAGTGTTCCATTTGATTCCCAACACTTTCGGAGCAATTTCGCTAGACCTGTCTTTGTCCGCTATGCCGTTCAGCAGATCTTGATCATTAGGTACGAACTCTCTCAGATTCATCCCCAAGTCACTGAACATTTCCTTTGTTCTCTTATACATCTGAAAGGAGCCGTCACTATTTTCTGTGGTCAGCAAAAGGTTATCGACATAAATGTTGTCCTTGATCTCCTCCACTAATGACGTGTCGTTGGTATACGTATCAAGATGGAAATAAGTAGTTGCAGCAAGGAGGAATGGGGAAGAAATTAAACCAAACGCTATTCTGGTAAAGCGTAAGGTTTTCGTATTCTCTCTAGTTGGTGGAGCTCTGTGACTGCGGAGCCACGAAGATCGAGTCGCGTCGCGGTCCTGTTCCTGCAACCTGACCAGTAGAAATGCCTTCTCCACGTCGGAGATGATTCCTATACGACCAATGCGAAATCTTAGCAGTATTCCAAACAGGGAAGGCAATATCACCGGTCCTCGATGAAGGACATCGTTCAACGACGGAGAGTTCTTGTAATGAGCTGAAGCATCGAAAACAATGCGCAACTTTGTAGTAGTCTTGTGCGGGGTTAGAACTGCCTGGTGAGGAATGTAGTGAAGGAGAGATCCTGCTCTTTCGGTTTCCTCTACTTCTTCGACGATGTTCATATTCAGCTGTTCTTCAAACACTGCATTGTACTGATCGAGCAAGTCGACATCTTTCTGCAACGTATTCCACGTACTTGTGAGACGCCGAAGAGCGATAGCTTTATTATCTGGCAGCTCCGAGCTGTTTTCTTTCCATGGGAGACGCACATAGTAACCATCGTTCCGGCGTTGAATAGTATCTTTGAAAGAATCCCAAACTCGCTTATCCCTGAATTCTCGTTCATGCTTCTCTGGTAACCCGAACTCTGCAGTTCCCGCAGATTCCAAGGCCCAGTACTTATCCCACTTCTTTTTTTCGTCTTCTGCAGTAGGATCTGGTTTTCGCTCCACACTGAACTGGCTGGTGGTATTGTCATGTGCCTGAAACTGATCCGGCTCTTCAATATTACCGTCCAGTGTGGTATCAGCTTGTCGCACCACATGTATCAGGCCAAAGGTACTATCGAATGACCAATATTGATCCCACTCCAATTCTTCACCATCTTCTTCTGCCATTCGCACTGGTGTCATACTTGAAGAGGATAGTGTTCCTGTAATGAGGCTGCCTAAGTAAGTGGGTAGCACATGGAGACCCGACGGTAAGCGAACGGGTGGCGTCTGATTCTTCATAAGCGACCATAGTTGATCACAGCCTAGAAGTATCCGGGGTCTAATTAAGCCTGATTTTTCTTATCGCCTGATTGAGGCAAAATGACCGAAATTTTTGAATCTCTGAAAAACTGTTTGTCCTCGTTGGACAGTGGAGGTGCTGCGCGAACCTTGTGGAGGACGTCGTGCGTCAAGAGATTCAATAAATGTGGATTCCCAAAAGCGTCCCATATTGACAGTTGCACTTGTTTGCACCTCGTCTTTCTGATCGCCTCACACCCAAAAGACACAATGTTGGGTGTCTTCTCTCCTATAGCAGAAAGAAGAAGGTCACTAGCCAATTCCGTTTCAATGAAAGAAAGTTCTGCGCTTGTGTCAAGTAAAGCCTCTACTCTCATCAGTGAATTCGTTCTCGGATCCATCACCGTTACTTCTCCTGTTGGAAGAAACGTCACTGAACAAGGCAATGTTTCCTGCGCTGAGTGCACCTCGACGAGGATAGGAGACTCTTCGCCGTTTTCCACATTGATGATTTGGTTGACTTTGGACCCTCGATTGGCTTGTTTCTGGTCTTCTGAATTTCCAATTCGGGGTGCTGCTTTCGGAACAGCTGTTGTTGGACGGGTGCCAGCTGGTTTGGTAACACCGTAACAGCATGACGTGTGGTGAGCTCCCTGGCAGTGAAAACACGGGCGCAGTTTGCATTCCCTTGTCTGGTGCTGAGCGGAGGCACAAAGTAGACACAACTTATTTCCTCGAAGATACTTGGATCTATCCTGTGCGGTTTTGTATTTCGAGCAAAGGTGTCCTTTGTGATTTTCACCACAATACCTACACATCCTGATTGGCGCAGCTGTCCGAATTCCTTGCTTTTTCTTTTCTATTCCGTTATTAGTCGAAGGTTTGGATTCACTGGATCTGTCATTGTGAAAATATATCATATCTTCGCTTGAAATGACCTCTTCCAGAAAGCGAAACAATGTTTCCATAGTTAAGGAAGGCGGGAGCTGTATAGGAGTATTCTGCTTCTTTCCCAAAACTTTCCTCTGTGTGGATTCAGGAAACTTTGATAACACCTTCTTTATTGTCCATTGACTATCCACATGCTCTCCTTTTTGTTGCAATTGCTGGATGATAACCTGAATTTGCTCAAAAAGGTAGCGTTGCTCTTTCGTTGAATGATTTCTCAGACAGCATTTGTCCAGACGATCGATTAGACGATGAATGAGCTCTTCAGAGTTATCATAACGAGCATTGAGGAAATTGATGGCTTTCAGATAATTTTCCGCTGTAACATGGAACTTTTTAACGGAATCAAGAGCTTCCCCCTGCAGAGCACTCAACAAGTAATTGAACTTAAATAGTTGCGGTAACTCCTGAGAGTGCACATTCTCATCAAAAAGTGCCCAGAAATTATCCCACTCCCAAATGTTCCCTTTGAATTTCGGAATGGGTAGGGTTGGGAGCTCGAGCTTCTTTGCACGTAAGTCGGTTGCGATGCATGTGTCGAACGTTTTCTGAACCTGTAACCGCTCAAAGGACTTGAGAGAGCGGAGGCGCGCATGCATGAGTACTGTATAGTCCAATGAGGCTGACAGTGAGTCCTCGGCTTTCCCCGCGTATACCTCCCAATCATCTGCTCGTAGTTTCTCGTCAGAATCGAGAACAGTAGTGAATTCTCGGAGTGCCTGTTCGAGTTTCGAGGTGACTGTACCGATCGCTCCCAAAGCTTCCGCAAGTCGTCTAATGTCGCCGAGAATTTCGTCTTTAGTAGATGACGCAACGACTTGGAGGTTCTCGAGAGCTTCACCCTTGAATCTCGAAATTATTAACTCCATTTTGTTCCCATATGTTGTCAGCAGGCGTTTTTGCGTTGTGAGCTGCGTAGACGCCATTGTGTTAACCACTTCAACCCGATGACTCAAGCTTTTGTGCCAGCGTAAGCAGTGAAATGCAGATGGTGGAAGCGACGGACAACTCAAGTTCTATCCGAACTTGAAAAAACACTAGGTAAACTTTTCCTAGTTCAAAAACGTCCAGAACTTTGCCAAAAAAGCAAGCTCGCATGCAAAGCAATAGAAGCTTAACACAGAAAAAAATCACTGAAAATCACACCTGAATTCGTCTCCAATGCGATGCACCATGTAGAAAAGGCCTGTTCTCTTGATTGTGAGTGTACTCGCCAATTCGCCACGCGGGACTTCTTGTCTCGACAGGCTCTTCTCGCAACGCTGGACGACTTCTCGAATAGCCTCAAACTTGGGTAATTAAACCATTTATATATTCAACAACAATTAATACAACAACAAAAATTATACATATAGAGATATGCATTCAGAATTCTCGCGAATTCATCCTGCCAAAGTAAATTCGGAAACTCTTTCGAGTTCCTTCTAGTAAGCAGAAACAGAAACTCCTTCGAGTTTCTTCAAGAAGAGAAAAAACAGAAACTCTTGCGAGTTTCTTCTACAGAAAGGAAAAAAAGGAGCAGCGGATTCGGAATTCTTTCAAATTTCTCGTCCGCTGCTCGGAGACGATGAAACAGCACTTTTGCCTACACCGCGCTCTTCTTATACCAGAAGCCTCCGTTCTCAGCGATACGTTCATTCTTGGCCTCTTTGTTTTTCTCCGATAAACGATTGACCACGCTGATAGGAGGCGAGAAAAGCTTCGAGGAGAAAGCCGCGGCGAAAGTGCCATTCCATTAGTCACATGAGAAACCTCTTATTCGAAACAGAAACAGTATTCATACAGTAAGACGGATAAGGATATTATTGAAAGATCACTAGTCGCTTAGCGACAATAATATCACTTGATATGATAAGCAGTAAAAAATAAGAATCAATGGTAAACAGTAAGTCACAGACTTGTTAGTCACTTCCCCCGTCCCTCCCCTACGAAAAAGTACGTGTTTTATCGATTTTATCTACCAACTGATAATATCAGTCATATGATAAGCAGTAAAAAATAGGAATCAATGGTAAATAGTAAGTCACAGACCTGTTAGTCTATTCCCCTGTCCCTTCTCTACGAAAAAGTAGATGTTTTAGCGATTTGACCTACCAACTGATAATATCACTTGATATGATAAGCAGTAAAAAATAGGAATCAATGGTAAACAGTAAGTCACAGACTTGTTAGTCACTTCCCCTGTCTCTTCTCTTCGAAAATGTACATGTTTTAGCGATTTGATCTACCAACTGATAATATCACTTGATATGATAAGCAGTAAAAAATAGGAATCAATGGTAAACAGTAAGTCACAGACTTGTTAGTCACTCCCTCTGTCCCTTTTCTACGAAAAAGTACTTGTTTTAGCGATTTGATCTACCAACTGATAATATCACTTAATATGATAAGCAGTAATAAGTGAAGCAGTTATTGTTAAACAGTAAGTAACAGACTTCTTAGTCACTTCCCCCGTCCCTTCCCATCGAAAAGTTCAGCCTACAACGTGTTTTAGCGATTTGGTCTACCAACTGATAATATCACATGATGTGATAAGCAGTAATAAGTGAAGCGCTTAATTGTGGTGAGCGCGAAGCGCTCACCAGGATTTGGCTTTGATCTCTTCCCGCGCGGATGCCCTACAATGAGATCACCTATTCATACCGTCAACAGAGGTATGAGCTGTACACTATTCGACGCGCTGCAAGAAATTACATATGTATGCAACTTTTCATCCCAACTGGTCCCCGCTTTCTAAAGTTATGAGCTCTCAAAGTACGCAAAAAGGTTGTCCACCACCCCCTACGCCTCCGCCTCCGCCTCCGCCTCCGCCTCCACCTCCGTCCGTCGAAAACCATTTTTTGGAAGGCGTGGACCAAATCGCTCGAAAATTTGTGACTAGAGGTAATCGGACACGGGAATGACGAAAATAATTCTCAGAACTCACCATAATCAATTAGTTCTGGGCCCCTAACGGGCGTTTGAAACTGGGAAACCGGCCTCTCAAGAATAGTTTATGAAAATGGTGGGTTTTTCGTTATCAGTCATTGTTTTCTTAGACTCCATATAAACACCTTGCTCTCCAGGGTGGTGTACTTTGAACGTCCGGCTCGGAAGAGGACGCTGTGCGGGTTGATGTACTTGACCGCGGCGCGTATTCGTTCAAAGCGCACCATCGATAAGAAGGCGTCGCAGGATGTGCTGAAGTGTCGGTTGACTATGTGAGACCTCAGTAGGGGTGTGCAGGACGTCGTAGAATGTGGGCAGGGCCTCAGTAGGAGTATGCAGGACATCATCGAACGTGTGCAGGACCTTAGTAGGAGTGTGCAGGACATCATGGAACGTGTGCAGGACCCCAGTAGGGGTGTGCAGGACGTCGTAGAATGTGTGCAGGACCTCAGTAGGAGTGGGCAGGACATCATGGAACGTGTGCAAGACCTCAGTAGGAGTGTGCAGGACATCATGGAACGTGTGCAAGACCTTAGTAGGAGTGTGCAGGACATCATGGGACCTGTGCAGGACCGTATTAGGAGTGGACAGGACATCATGGGACGTGTGCAAGACCTTAGTAGGAGTGTGCAGGACATCATGGGACCTGTGCAGGACCTCAGTAGGAGTGTGCAGGACATCATGGAACGTGTGCAGGACCTCAGTAGGAGTGTGCAGGACATCATGGAACGTGTGCAAGACCTTAGTAGGAGTGTGCAGGACACCATGGGACCTGTGCAGGACCTCAGTAGGGGTGTGCAGGACATCATTGTACGTGTGCAGGACCGTAGTAGAAGTGGGCAGGACATCATGGGACGTGTGCAGGAACCCAGTAGGAGTGTGCAGGACATCATTGTACGTGTGCAGGACCGTAGTATAAGTGGGCAGGACATCATGGAACGTGTGCAGGACCCCAGAAGGGGTGTGCAGGACATCATGGGACCTGTGCAGGACCTCAGTAGGGGTGTGCAGGACATCATGGATCGTGTGCAAGACCTTAGTAGGAGTGTGCAGAGACATCATGGGACCTGTGCAGGACCTCAGTAGGAGTGTGCAGGACATCATTGTACGTGTGCAGGACCGTAGTAGAAGTGGGCAGGACATCATGGGACGTGAGCAGGACCCCAGAAGGGGTGTGCAGGACATCATGGGACCTGTGCAGGACCTCAGTAGGGGTGTGCAGGACATCATGGATCGTGTGCAAGACCTTAGTAGGAGTGTGCAGGACACCATGGGACCTGTGCAGGACCTCAGTAGGGGTGTGCAGGACATCATTGTACGTGTGCAGGACCGTAGTAGGAGTGGACAGGACATCATGGGACGTGTGCAGGACCCCAGTAGGGGTGTGCAGGACGTCGTAGAATGTGTGCAGGACCTCAGTAGGAGTGTGCAGGACATCATGGAACGTGTGCAAGACCTTAGTAGGAGTGTGCAGGACATCATGGGACCTGTGCAGGACCTCAGTAGGAGTGTGCAGGACATCATGGAACGTGTGCAAGACCTTAGTAGGAGTGTGCAGGACATCATGGGACCTGTGCAGGACCTCAGTAGGAGTGTGCAGGACATCATGGGACCTGTGCAGGACCTCAGTAGGAGTGTGCAGGACATCATTGTACGTGTGCAGGACCGTAGTAGAAGTGGGCAGGACATCATGGGACGTGTGCAGGACCCCAGAAGGGGTGTGCAGGACATCATGGGACCTGTGCAGGACCTCAGTAGGGGTGTGCAGGACATCATGGAACGTGTGCAAGACCTTAGTAGGAGTGTGCAGGACATCATGGGACCTGTACAGGACCTCAGTAGGAGTGTGCAGGACATCATTGTACGTGTGCAGGACCGTAGTAGAAGTGGGCAGGACATCATGGGACGTGTGCAGGACCCCAGAAGGGGTGTGCAGGACATCATGGGACCTGTGCAGGACCTCATTAGGGGTGTGCAGGACATCATGGAACGTGTGCAAGACCTTGGTAGGAGTGTGCAGGACATCATGAGACCTGTGCAGGACCTCAGTAGGAGTGTGCAGGACATCATGGAACGTGTGCAAGACCTTAGTAGGAGTGTGCAAGACATCATGGGACCTGTGCAGGACCTCAGTAGGAGTGTGCAGGACATCATGGAACGTGTGCAAGACCTTAGTAGGAGTGTGCAGGACATCATGGGACCTGTGCAGGACCTCAGTAGGGAGTGTGCAGGACATCATGGGACCTGTGCAGGACCTCAGTAGGAGTGTGCAGGACATCATGGATCGTAAGCAAGACCTTAGTAGGAGTGTGCAGGACACCATGGGACCTGTGCAGGACCTCAGTAGGAGTGTGCAGGACATCATTGTACGTGTGCAGGACCGTAGTATAAGTGGGCAGGACATCATGGGACGTGTGCAGGACCCCAGAAGGGTGTGCAGGACATCATAGGACCTGTGCAGGACCTAAGTAGGGGTGTGCAGGACATCATGGATCGTGTGCAAGACCTTAGTAGGAGTGTGCAGGACACCATGGGACCTGTGCAGGACCTCAGTAGGGTGTGCAGGACATCATTGTACGTGTGCAGGACCGTAGTAGAAGTGGGCAGGACATCATGGGACGTGTGCAGGACCCCAGAAGGGGTGTGCAGGACACCATGGGACCTGTGCAGGACCTCAGTAGGGGTGTGCAGGACATCATGGATCGTGTGCAAGACCTTAGTAGGAGTGTGCAGAACATCAAAGGAGGTGCGCAGGACCTCCGTTTAATGTCCAGGACACCGTATGCAAGTCATGCCTCCGAACCAACAAGAGCGATAGGCAATTGCGCCAGAACAAGGCTATTGTAATCTCACTCGAGTTGGCTCTAAAATTTTCTAAGTTCTGACTCCGAATTCGCTACATCTTCACTACCGCTGGTGTTGTTTTTCTGCTTGTAGTCCAGGCAGATCCTCAACTGCTGACCTCTGGAGAAGGACGGTGTGTGAATGAAGACACACCGCTCTTCACTTCTTTTATCTTTATCATTGATCAATTGGGTATCATCAAATTTGTTTAAGAGAGCCGAATAACATCATTCCTAAGGTTACGGTAGTCCTCTTCTAGCGCACTTAACTATCGTTCGTGCTGGAAATCAATTTCCATTTTCAGGCTCAATTTTATGATTGAGCCCGGTAGACCACACTGGTAAACTTTGGCGCGTCAAAAATGTTGGACGATGAGGTTAGAAGGCGTCAAAGATTAATATCCGCCACCAATTCTCACCAGTCATCTAGCACTTTTTCCTAGAATGTTGGTGCGACCGTAAGACAACAGGAAAAATAGTTACGGCACGAACTCCACATGCAAAAAACTCTGAAAATGATTTTGGCGCGAAATTCAAATTCGTATTTACAATGTGTTCCGATTGACTTTTCTTTAATGAAGAAGGGAGTTGAAAGAAGAATGAAGGTTTTTCATGGGCCCCTTCAACATTTTCGTTCACTAGAGGGGCCAAGCTACGCAAAAACATGAAAAAATAATATACGGTTTTCTGCGCGTACGATGTATTTAACTATCGTTCTTGTTCCGAATCAGACATATGGGCCGGCGCAGACGAGCCACGTCAGCAAGAACCGGTGAAGTTTGGCTAGAGCGACTGAGCCTGGGTCTATCCTAGACGGAGTGAGGCCACCCAAGACTCATAGAAATGATGGAAAATTCTGATAAAAGATGTCTGATACTGCTATCAATCATTGTTTTTATAGAAACTTCATGAAAATACTCCGACTGGTAGCCTTACCAATGGGTGGTTCATTTCACTTCTGTCTTGAATTTGAATGGTGGGTGCCCCCCTCTCCCCCGTCTAGGATTGTGCCCCAACCCTGTACAATTGGGTCATTTTAAAACTCATTTCTTCATTTTCTCGACTTTTAAATTCAAAAAGTATATGCCTTGTATCTTGTCTGTAGGAAGCCGCGTTGCAACTATTATCTTGCAATCCTAGCAGCTGTTTCTTCATTTCTACCACTATGTCTTGAAGAAAAACAACTTGCCTTTTAGAGCTTGACGATATTGTAGAAGGGAAACCCTTGTAAAAAGTTGTGAAATTTCTGAAAGTTGGGCTCCGCAGAAAAGGTCAAGGATTTGGCATTGCTCCTAAATGTCGTGAAATTGTCTTATTGGATTTGGCTCTCAACTTGATTTTTCAAATGTAGTGAAATTGTCGAATTGATTTGGCTGTGATGATACTATATGCAGATAACATAATCATTAAATGTAGTGAAATTGTTGCAAACGGATTTGGCAGGAGCTCTATCAATTATCACAGTCAAATCATGCGTCAGAAGGCCCTCTGGCGAGCGAATGAAGACAAAAAGAAAAAAATAATAATTCTCAGTCAACAATGCTGGACTAAACGTGGCCTTATGGGCTAGAATTAAGGTTTCCAAATGCTATTCTGCCTTTTAAGTGTGGCCTTTTCAGGTACCAGACCTTCCCTCACCGATGAGATAAAATTCATGAAAACGAAATCTAACGCAATTTACTCGCTACTGACTATGTCTTCGTGTCCTCAACGCTTTCACGGTTCGCATTGTATAGAAACGTTTTGCTGCTAGGTTTATTCCTGTTCTCATTCGATTCAATATGCGCTCCAAGGAAAACCCCTTCTGACGCGTGATTTGACTGTGATAATTCATAGAGCTCCTGCCAAATCCGTTTGCAACAATTTCACTACATTTAATGATTATGTTATCTGCATATAGTATCATCACAGCCAAATCAATTCGACAATTTCACTACATTTGAAAAATCAAGTTGAGAGCCAAATCCAATAAGACAATTTCACGACATTTAGGAGCAATGCCAAATCCTTGACCTTTTCTGCGGAGCCCAACTTTCAGAAATGTTAAACAGTAAGTAATAAACTTGTTAGTCACTTTCCTTGTCCTTTTCCATCGAGAAGTACAGCCTACAACGTGTTTTAGCGGTTTGATCTACCAACTGATAATATCACTTGATATGATAAGCAGTAATAAGTGAAGCAGTTAATGTTAAACAGTAAGTAATAAACTTGTTAGTCACTTTCCTTGTCCCTTCCCATCGAAAAGTACAGCCTACAACGTGTTTTAGCGATTTGATCTACCAACTGATAATATCACATGATATGATAAGCAGTAATAAGTGAAGTAGTTAATGTTAAACAGTAATTACTCATTGTCTACCTACTCACCAGCCTACTTATCTATCCACATACCAACTTACCTGCCTGTTCAACTGATCGCCTGCGACCATTGGCAGTGACCACTACTAAGGATGCGTAACGCACGAGGACTTCGCCGAACGATGGGCCGGCTTCGCCGTCCACCCTCCCCGTAGTATTCGTTCGGCTTCGCCGAACGATGGGCCGGCTTTGGCGGCCACCCTCCGTGTGGTATTCGTTCGGCTTCGCCGAACGATGGGCCGGCTTTGCTGGCCTTCCTTCGTGTAGTATTCGTTCGACTGCGCCGAACGATGGGGCGGAGCCCAACGATGGTCCGGCTTCGCCGACCTCCCTCCCTCTACGTAGTATTCGTTCGGCTTCGCCGAAAAATGGTCCGGCTTAGTCGGCCACCCTCCCCGTAGTATTTGTTCGTCTTCGGTGGCCACCCTTCTTGTAGTATTCGTTCGGCTTCGCCGAACGATGGGCCGGCTTTGCTGGCCACCCTTCGTGTAGTATTCGTTCGACTGCGCCGAACGATGGGGCGGAGCCCAACGATGGTCCGGCTTCGCCGAGCTCCCTCCCTCTACGTAGTATTCGTTCGGCTTCGCCGAAAAATGGGCCGGCTTAGTCGGCCACCCTCCCCGTAGTATTCGTTCGGCTTCGCTGGCCACCCTTCGTGTAGTATTCGTTCGGCTTCGCCAAAAAATGGGCCGGCTTGGCCGGCCACCCTCGCCGTAGTATTCGTCCGGCTTCGCTGGCCACCCTTCTTGTAGTATTCGTTCGGCTCCGCCGAACGATGGGCCGGCTTCGCTGGCCACCCTTCGTGTAGTATTCGTTCGACTTCGACGAACGATGGGCCGGCTTCGCCGTCCACCCTCCCCGTAGTAGTCGTTCGGCTTCGCCGAACGATGGGCCGGCTTTGGCGGCCACCCTCCGTGTGGTATTCTTTCGGCTTCGCCGAACGATGGGCCGGCTTTGCTGGCCACCCTTCGTGTAGTATTCGTTCGGCTGCGCCGAACGATGGGGCGGAGCCCAACGATGGTCCGGCTTCGCCGACCTCCCTCCCTCTACGAAGTATTCATTCGGATTCGCCGAACGATGGGCCGGCTTCGCCGGCCACCCTCCGCGTAGTATTTGTTCGGCTTCGCCGCCCCTATAAAGCTCTGCGGGCGGTGGGAAATGCCCAACTTCAACGGCAAGCGACATTATTTCAGCATATCTAGAAGACCCCTGTTTCTTAAACTTTTCCCCAACTGTCCAATCGATAACAGAACAAGTACTGATTGTGAGTTAAACTTTTAAAAGATTAGAAATCGTAATTTGAGTCCTCCGAATTGGTCTGAATGGAAAATTGCTTGTTCGAGTGGTTCCCTTCTCGAAAAACAGTGAATGTTGGTGAAAAGGGTTGCTATCGCATCGAGGGGGGAGCGTTGCACTTGGCCACGCCCATTTTTCTGGGCTTAAGCTCGATTTGAGCACTAACCCAGGGTTTTCCGGTTCTATCCTAGCAGGGGCACTATGGTTAGATGCACTTGGCCTCGCCCATTTTACCGTACCTCACTGAATTTGAGCACCTTTCCGGGGATTCCCTCCCCTGCCAAAATCAGGAGTCGTTGCGGCACGAAAAAATGGGAGTGGCTAAGTGCTATACTACAGTGCCCCCCCCCACTAAAATAGCCCGGTTTCCCTCCCCCTTACAAAATCGGGACAGTGGCTGCGGCGCAAAAAAATGGGCGTGGCCAAGCGCGATGGCCAAGTGCCCCCCCCCACCACGCTGCCCTAGCACACCTGCTTTATTTTTCCCTTTTGTTTCTCCCCCGTTCCGCCACTCCCTCGTAGTTGATAATATTTCACGATGCTATCGCAGCGGGGGGTAGAACTTGGCCACCGCACTTCGTCACACCCATTTTCCGCGCCGCAAAGACTCCTGATTTTGGAGTAAGGAGGGAAACCCCGGTTTAGCGCTCAAATTGCGCGGCGGCATGAAAAAGTGGGCGTGGCGAAGCGGGATGGCCAAGTGCCTTCCCCCCTCGCTTCGAGAGCATCAGGCGGTGGCCAAATGTCCCCCCGCTGCGATGGAACCTTAAAGGCACAGTACACCCTCAGATATGAAATTTGAGATTTTCATATAATTGTGTAGAAGACCCCTCCTGTATAACACGTGCGAAATGCGAGATCTCGATTCCTCAAAATAAGCTAGATATAGGCGACCACCACAGGCCCGAACCCCTTCGCTCACCATCACAAGCCCGACCCTCTAACAGATTTTCGAACTCACTAGCGGCTCGATGGATGGATGAATTCCAACGAGTCGTCGTTCTTCAGTCCACCACCGGGCTGTCTCCTCATCCTGGCTCGCTCTCGCGCAACGATTGCGAATGAAGAGAAGTACAGGCCTGAGAAACTCGTCCACCAATTTTTAATCCTCAAAATCTAGGCATCTTTGAAGAGCCATAACTCTGTTAAAAGGGGGACTTGGACGATTTCAGAGACATCACTGTGATCCGCGTTTGACTCTCTCCAAGATAAGCATAAAATCTGAAAATTAATTTTTGTGTGTCCTGTGCCTTTAAAGGCAAAGTTCACGATGATTTTCGTTCCCGAGTTCTCCACCCAAAACAATTCGTTGGCCACAAAGTGTCACCAAAGTTACGAAGAAACGGCGAGAAACGCACAAATTCATCTTACTGCAGTTATATTATTCTCTGGCTTGGACTATTTGTCCGGTTGGATGAACATGCTCATGGTGGTTGTCACCGGAAAAAAATGGGACTAATCGAAAATGGATGAATATTTTGGGTGAGACAGTATTAGTTAGGGCCCGAAGGAAAGAACGGATAAACACAAAATTGAGAATCGCAAAAGACGGGTTCACAAAAGATTTCATTGCCACAACAATTAGTTCAACTGAGAGTAAAGAAGCGGGGTGAGAGTAGAGGATTTCATGCCCTTCTGGTGCATTTTCTTCAGTTTCTTCGACATTTCGGTCCTAGTCGGGGGCCAAACAATCGATTCAGCGATTAACCTCAAAATCGAAGATCATCGTGAACACTGCCTTTGAAGTAAAACAACAATAAAAACACCACAACAAAAAACAAACAACAACGAAAAAACACAAAAAAAAATCGAATAAAAAACGAAAAATTTGAAAGACAACTCATGATGAGTCATCAGCTGGTTAAAGGTCGGCATGCAGGGTTTCCACACGGGACCCGCTTCCATTTTCCGGAACCAGCAGAAAAGTGTGTATTATGTGTTTAGGATTTGGCTCAGATTTTGTAAGCATGCGCCTCCTGGACCCTCTCACCTATATCCCGATGGAAATCTCTGGAGAATTTGTTTAACAGGTTTTCCTAACTACTTTACAGAATTCTAAGTGATCACAAGTCCCGGGCAAAACCAAACCTCTCCAGCCGCTTCGCGGCTGGAGCGATTGGGAGTGCTGCATGAAATGTGATTTATCGGTAGCCTTATTGGATTATCTCGTCTTTCTCATTGTAAATGTTACGATGATTACTCGTATTGTGGTGAGCGCGAAGCGCTCACCAGATTTGGCTTTAATTCGCCATCGCGCAACTCCCTGATCTCAGTATCAGGGTCCACAGTAAACATAGGAAGTCCGTTCTTTTTGCATTTAACATACTTTAGAAAGTTGAATAACTGTTTAAAAAATGGTCCGGGATGGTTACCTGAGATTCGAGAAAAATTGTCAAAACCAGGTCATTTTGGTCGAAAAAAGGGTTCATCTCCTTTTTTTTTCAGTTGACATACATGATCTTGTTGGAACACTTATCGTTGAGCTAGAGAGCTCATTTTTGGCCAGGGAGCTGGTTTCGTTTGCACCTAGCTCCTGTCAAATTTTAAAATTGGTTGCTCAATTTTTGCGGAACCTCAAAACTGAGGGTCAAGGA
The DNA here is from genome assembly GCA_029168955.1 of Aplectana chamaeleonis. NCBI lineage: Eukaryota > Metazoa > Nematoda > Chromadorea > Rhabditida > Cosmocercidae > Aplectana > Aplectana chamaeleonis. The sequence continues at coordinate 167,093 of JAPDOI010001361.1, forward strand.
AGACAAAAACACGTAAACATGTTATTATAAGCCATCCGACGTTTACTTATTCGTAAAAATCAACTAGTGAAGTAAGCACCGTTACTGATAGGCTTTTGCTCAGGGTTTGACGGGGCAACGCTTCAATCAATACGGCAGGATCTCGGAAGTACTTTTTGAAACGCCGCACGGTGTGACTCAGAAGTGCGCCACAGAACGCCGTAGATAGTGTGCGAGACCCCAGCAGGAGTGCGAAAGACGCCGTAGAATGTGCGTGGGATCAAAGTAGGAGTGCGCCGGACGCCGTAGAAAGTGTGCGGGACCCAAATGGGTGTGCACAGAACGCCCTAGAAAGTGTGTGGGACCCAAATGAGAGTGCGCCGGACGCCGTAGAAAGTGTGCGGGACCCAAATGGGTGTGCGCAGAACGCCCTAGAAAGTGTGCGGGACCCAAATGTGTGTGCGCAGAACGCCGTAGAAAGTGTGTGGGACCAAAGTAGGAGTGCGCCGGACGCCGTAGAAAGTGTGCGGGACCCAAATGGGTGTGCACAGAACGCCCTAGAAAGTGTGTGGGACCCAAATGGGTGTGCACAGAACGCCCTAGAAAGTGTGTGGGACCCAAATGAGAGTGCGCCGGACGCCGTAGAAAGTGTGTGGGACCCAAATGGGTGTGCACAGAACGCCCTAGAAAGTGTGTGGGACCCAAATGAGAGTGCGCCGGACGCCGTAGAAAGTGTGCGGGACCCAAATGGGTGTGCGCAGAACGCCCTAGAAAGTGTGCGGGACCAAAGTAGGAGTGCGCCGGACGCCGTAGAAAGTGTGCGGGACCCAAATGGGTGCGCGCAGAACGCCCTAGAAAGTTTGTGGTACCCAAATGAGAGTGCGCCGGAAGCCGTAGAAAGTGTGGGGGACCCAAATGAGAGTGCGCCGGACGCCGTAGAAAGTGTGCGGGACCCAAGTGGGAATGCGCCGGACGCCGTAGAAAGTGTGCGCGACCCCAAATGGGTGTGCGCAGAATGCCGTAGAAAGTGTGCGGGACCCGAATGTGAGTGCGCCTGACGCCGTGGAAAGTGTGTGCGACCAAAGTAGGAGTGCGCCGGACGCCGTAGAAAGTGTGCGGGACCCAAATGAGAGTGCACAGAACGCCCTAGAAAGTGTGTGGACCCAAATGAGGAGTGCGCCGGACGCCGTAGAAAGTGTGCGGGGACCCAAATGAGGAGTGCGCCGGACGCCGTAGAAAGTGTGCGCGACCCAAATGGGTGTGCGCAGAATGCCGTAGAAAGTGTGCGGGACCCGAGTGCGCCTGACGCCGTGGAAAGTGTGTGCGACAAAGTAGGAGTGCGCCGGACGCCGTAGAAAGTGTGCGGGACCCAAATGAGAGTGCGCAGAACGCCCTAGAAGTAAAGTTTGTGGTACCCAAATGAGGAGTGCGCCGGACGCCGTAGAAAGTGTGCAGGACCCAAATGAGGTGTGCGCAGAACGCCTAGAAAGTGTGCGGGACCCAAATGTGTGTGCGCAGAACGCCGTATAAAGTGTGTGGGGTAGGAGTGCGCCGGACGCCGTAGAAAGTGTGCGCGACCCAAATGGGTGCGCGCGCGCAGAACGCCCGTAGAAAGTTTGTGGTACCCAAATGAGAGTGCGCCGGAAGCCGTAGAAGATGTGTGCAGGACCCGAGTGAGAGTGCGCCGGACGCCGTAGAGGGTGCTGGGACGGCTGGTTGAATGCGCCGGACACGTGAAAGTGTGTGGGACCCAAATGGGTGTGCGCAAGAATCTGCCCTAGAAAGTGTGCGGGACCCGAATGTGGGTGCGCCTGACGCCAGTGGAAAGTGTGTGCGATCCAAGTGGGAGTGCACCGGACGCCGTAGAAAGTGTGCGGGACCCAAGTGAAGTGCACAAGCCTAGAAAGTGTGCGGGACCCAAATGGGTGTGCACAGAACGCCCTAGAAAGTGTGTGGGACCCAAATGAGAGTGCGCCGGACGCCGTAGAAAGTGTGCGGGACCCAAATGGGTGTGCGCAGAACGCCCTAGAAAGTGTGCGGGACCCAAATGTGTGTGCGCAGAACGCCGTATAAAGTGTGTGGGACCAAAGTAGGAGTGCGCCGGACGCCGTAGAAAGTGTGCGGGACCCAAATGGGTGCGCGCAGAACGCCCTAGAAAGTTTGTGGTACCAAAATGAGAGTGCGCCGGAAGCCGTAGAAAGTGTGGGGGACCCAAATGAGAGTGCGCCGGACGTCGTAGAAAGTGTGCGGGACCCAAGTGGGAATGCGCCGGACGCCGTAGAAAGTGTGCGCGACCCAAATGGGTGTGCGCAGAATGCCGTAGAAAGTGTGCGGGACCCAAATGTGAGTGCGCCTGACGCCGTGGAAAGTGTGTGCGATCAAAGTAGGAGTGCGCCGGACGCCGTAGAAAGTGTGCGGGACCCAAATGAGAGTGCGCCGGAAGCCGTAGAAAGTGTGGGGGACCCAAATGAGAGTGCGCCGGACGCCGTAGAAAGTGTGCGGGACCCGAACGGGTGTGCGCAGAACGCCCTAGAAAGTGTGCGGGACCCAAATGTGTGTGCGCAGAACGCCCAAATGTGTCTGCGCAGAACGCCGTAGAAAGTGTGTGGGACCAAAGTAGGAGTGCGCCGGACGCCGTAGAAAGTGTGCGGGACCCAAATGGGTGCGCGCAGAACGCCCTAGAAAGTTTGTGGTACCCAAATGAGAGTGCGCCGGAAGCCGTAGAAAGTGTGGGGGACCCAAATGAGAGTGCGCCGGACGCCGTAGAAAGTGTGCGGGACCCAAGTGGGAATGCGCCGGACGCCGTAGAAAGTGTGCGCGACCCAAATGGGTGTGCGCAGAATGCCGTAGAAAGTGTGCGGGACCCAAATGTGAGTGCGCCTGACGCCGTGGAAAGTGTGTGCGATCAAAGTAGGAGTGCGCCGGACGCCGTAGAAAGTGTGCGGGACCCAAATGAGAGTGCGCCGGACGCCGTAGAAAGTGTGTGGGACCCAAATGGGTGTGCACAGAACGCCCTAGAAAGTGTGTGGGACCCAAATGAGAGTGCGCCGGACGCCGTAGAAAGTGTGCGGGACCCAAATGGGTGTGCGCAGAACGCCCTAGAAAGTGTGCGGGACCCAAATGTGTGTGCGCAGAACGCCGTAGAAAGTGTGTGGGACCAAAGTAGGAGTGCGCCGGACGCCGTAGAAAGTGTGCGGGACCCAAATGGGTGCGCGCAGAACGCCCTAGAAAGTTTGTGGTACCCAAATGAGAGTGCGCCGGAAGCCGTAGAAAGTGCGGGGGACCCAAATGAGAGTGCGCCGGACGCCGTAGAAAGTGTGCGGGACCCAAGTGGGAATGCGCCGGACGCCGTAGAAAGTGTGCGCGACCCAAATGGGTGTGCGCAGAATGCCGTAGAAAGTGTGCGGGACCCAAATGTGAGTGCGCCTGACGCCGTGGAAAGTGTGTGCGATCAAAGTAGGAGTGCGCCGGACGCCGTAGAAAGTGTGCGGGACCCAAATGGGTGTGCACAGAACGCCCTAGAAAGTGTGTGGGACCCAAATGGGTGTGCACAGAACGCCCTAGAAAGTGTGTGGGACCCAAATGAGAGTGCGCCGGACGCCGTAGAAAGTGTGCGGGACCCAAATGGGTGTGCGCAGAACGCCCTAGAAAGTGTGCGGGACCCAAATGTGTGTGCGCAGAACGCCGTAGAAAGTGTGTGGGACCAAAGTAGGAGTGCGCCGGACGCCGTAGAAAGTGTGCGGGACCCAAATGGGTGCGCGCAGAACGCCCTAGAAAGTTTGTGGTACCCAAATGAGAGTGCGCCGGAAGCCGTAGAAAGTGTGGGGGACCCAAATGAGAGTGCGCCGGACGCCGTAGAAAGTGTGCGGGACCCAAGTGGGAATGCGCCGGACGCCGTAGAAAGTGTGCGCGACCCAAATGGGTGTGCGCAGAATGCCGTAGAAAGTGTGCGGGACCCAAATGTGAGTGCGCCTGACGCCGTGGAAAGTGTGTGCGATCAAAGTAGGAGTGCGCCGGACGCCGTAGAAAGTGTGCGGGACCCAAATGAGAGTGCGCCGGACGCCGTAGAATGTGTGCGGGACCCGAGTGGGAGTGCGCCGGACGCCGTAGAAAGTGTGCGGGACCCAAATGGGTGTGCGCAGAACGCCCTAGAAAGTGTGCGGGACCCAAATGGGTGTGCGCAGAACGCCCTAGAAAGTGTGTGGGACCCAAATGAGAGTGCGCCGGACGCCGTAGAAAGTGTGCGGGACCCAAATGGGTGTGCGCAGAACGCCCTAGAAAGTGTGTGGGACCCAAATGAGAGTGCGCCGGACGCCGTAGAAAGTGTGCGGGACCCAAATGGGTGTGCACAGAACGCCCTAGAAAGTGTGTGGGACCCAAATGAGAGTGCGCCGGACGCCGTAGAAAGTGTGCGGGACCCAAATGGGTGCGCGCAGAACGCCCTAGAAAGTTTGTGGTACCCAAATGAGAGTGCGCCGGAAGCCGTAGAAAGTGTGGGGGACCCAAATGAGAGTGCGCCGGACGTCGTAGAAAGTGTGCGGGACCCAAGTGGGAATGCGCCGGACGCCGTAGAAAGTGTGCGCGACCCAAATGGGTGTGCGCAGAACGCCGTAGAAAGTGTGTGGGACCCAAATCGGTGTGCGCAGAACGCCGTAGAAAGTGTGTGAGACCAAAGTAGGAGTGCGCCGGACGCCGTAGAGAGTGTGTGGGACCCAAATGGGTGTGCACAGAACGCCCTAGAAAGTGTGTGGGACCCAAATGAGAGTGCGCCGGACGCCGTAGAAAGTGTGGGGGACCCAAATGAGAGTGCGCCGGACGCCGTAGAAAGTGTGCGGGACCCAAATGTGTGTGCGCAGAACGCCGTAGAAAGTGTGTGGGACCAAAGTAGGAGTGCGCCGGACGCCGTAGAAAGTGTGCGGGACCCAAATGGGTGCGCGCAGAACGCCCTAGAAAGTTTGTGGTACCCAAATGGGTGTGCGCAGAATGCCGTAGAAAGTGTGCGGGACCCAAATGTGAGTGCGCCTGACGCCGTGGAAAGTGTGTGGGACCCAAATGGGTGCGCGCAGAACGCCTAGAAAGTTTTGTGGTGGGAGTGCGCCGGAGCCGTAGAAAGTGTGGGGGACCCAAATGAGAGTGCGCCGCACGCCGTAGAAACTGTGCGGGACCCAAGTGGGTGTGCGCAGAACGCCGTAGAAAGTGTGTGGGACCCAAATGAGAGTGCGCCGGACGCCGTAGAAAGTGTGCGGGACCCAAATGGGTGTGCGCAGAACGCCCTAGAAAGTGTGCGGGACCCAAATGTGTGTGCGCAGAACGCCGTAGAAAGTGTGTGGGACCAAAGTAGGAGTGCGCCGGACGCCGTAGAAAGTGTGCGGGACCCAAATGGGTGCGCGCAGAACGCCCTAGAAAGTTTGTGGTACCCAAATGAGAGTGCGCCGGAAGCCGTAGAAAGTGTGGGGGACCCAAATGAGAGTGCGCCGGACGCCGTAGAAAGTGTGCGGGACCCAAATGTGTGTGCGCAGAACGCCGTAGAAAGTGTGCGGGACCCAAATGTGTGTGCGCAGAACGCCGTAGAAAGTGTGTGGGACCAAAGTAGGAGTGCGCCGGACGCCGTAGAAAGTGTGCGGGACCCAAATGGGTGTGCGCAGAACGCCCTAGAAAGTGTGCGGGACCCAAATGTGTGTGCGCAGAACGCCGTATAAAGTGTGTGGGACCCAAATGAGAGTGCGCCGGACGTCGTAGAAAGTGTGCGCGACCCAAATGGGTGTGCGCAGAACGCCGTAGAAAGTGTGTGGGACCAAAATTGGTGTGCGCGGAACGCCGTAGACAGTGCGCGGGACCCAAATGAGAGTGCGCCGGACGCCGTAGAAAGTGTGCGGGACCCAAGTGCGACTGCGCCGGACGCCGTAGAAAGGGTGCGGGACCCAAATGAGAGTGCGCCGGACGCCGTAGAAAGTGTGCGGGACCCAAATGGGTGTGCGCAGAACGCCCTAGAAAGTTTGTGGTACCCAAATGAGAGTGCGCCGGAAGCCGTAGAAAGTGTGGGGGACCCAAATGAGAGTGCGCCGGACGCCGTAGAAAGTGTGCGGGACCCAAATGTGTGTGCGCAGAACGCCGTAGAAAGTGTGTGGGACCCAGATGAGAGTGCGCCGGACGCCGTAGAAAGTGTGTGGGATTCAAGTGGAAGTGCCCGGACGCCGTAGAAAGTGTGCGGGACCCAAATGAGAGTGCGCAGAACGCCGTATAAAGTGTGTGGGACCAAAGTAGGAGTGCGCCGGACGCCGTAGAAAGTGTGCGGGACCCAAATGGGTGCGCGCAGAACGCCCTAGAAAGTTTGTGGTACCAAAATGAGAGTGCGCCGGAAGCCGTAGAAAGTGTGGGGGACCCAAATGAGAGTGCGCCGGACGTCGTAGAAAGTGTGCGGGACAAGTGGGAATGCGCCGGACGCCGTAGAAAGTGTGCGCGACCCAAATGGTGTGCGCAGAATGCCGTAGAAAGTGTGCGGGACCCAAATGTGAGTGCGCCTGACGCCGTGGAAAGTGTGTGCGATCAAAGTGAGGTGCGCCGGACGCCGTAGAAAGTGTGCGGGACCCAAATGAGAGTGCGCCGGACGCCGTAGAAAGTGTGCGGGACCCAAATGAGAGTGCGCCGGACGCCTAGAAAGGACCCAAATGTGCGCCGGACCCAAATGAGGTGTGCGCCGGACGCCGTAGAAAGTGTGCGCTGACCCAAATGAGTGTGCGCAGGAGAATGCCGTGAAGTGTGCGGGACCCAAATGTGGTGCAGGACGCCGTGGAAAATGGGTGTGCGATCGCAGTAGGAGTGCGCCGGACGCCGTAGAAAGCGGGACCCAAATGAGAGTGCGCCGGACGCCGTAGAATGTGTGCAGGACCCGGAGTGGGAGTGCGCCGGACGCCGTAGAAAGTGTGCGGGACCCAAATGGTACTGTGAACGCCGTGAGTGTGTGGGACGCCGTGCGCAGAAAGTGTGTGCGACCCAAATGGAGTGTGCGCCGGACGCCGTAGAAAGTGTGTGAGACCCAAGTGGGAGTGCACAGAACGCCCTAGAAAGTGTGTGGGACCCAAATGGGTGTGCACAGAACGCCCTAGAAAGTGTGTGGGACCCAAATGAGAGTGCGCCGGACGCCGTAGAAAGTGTGCGGGACCCAAATGGGTGTGCGCAGAACGCCCTAGAAAGTGTGCGGGACCCAAATGTGTGTGCGCAGAACGCCGTAGAAAGTGTGTGGGACCAAAGTAGGAGTGCGCCGGACGCCGTAGAAAGTGTGCGGGACCCAAATGGGTGTGCGCAGAACGCCCTAGAAAGTGTGTGGGACCCAAATGAGAGTGCACAGAACGCCCTAGAAAGTGTGTGGGACCCAAATGAGGTGTGCGCAGAACGCCGTAGAAAGTGTGCCAGAACCCAATGCGGAGACGTTGTGTGTGCGCAGAACGCCGTAGAAAGTGTGTGGGACCAAAGTAGGAGTGCGCCGGACGCCGTAGAAAGTGTGCGGGACCCAAATGGGTGTGCACAGAACGCCCTAGAAAGTGTGTGGGACCCAAATGAGAGTGCGCCGGACGCCGTAGAAAGTGTGCGGGACCCGAGTGGGAGTGCGCCGAACGCCGTAGAAAGTGTGCGGGACCCAAATGGGAGTGCGCAGAACGCCGTAGAAAGTGTGTGGGACCCAAGTAGGTGTGCGCCGGACGCCGTAGAAAGTGTGCGGCACCCAAATGGGTGTGCACAGAACGCCCTAGAAAGTGTGTGGGACCCAAATGGGTGTGCACTATACTTGTTCCAAATAAAATTCATTTCGAATATCCGACTTTTCGACTATAGTCGGATATCGTACTTTTTCGAATATTCGACTTTTCGACTATAGTCGGATATCGCACTTTTTCGAATATTCGACTTTTCGACTGTAGTCGGATATCGCCCTTTTTCGGAGATATTCGACTTTTCGGCTGATAGTCGGATATCGCACTTTTTCGAATATTCGACTTTTCGACTATAGTCCCGGATATCGCACTTTTTCGAATATTCGACTTTTCACTGTAGTCGGATATCGCCCTTTTTCGAATATTCGAGCTTTTCGACTATAGTCGGATATCGCACTTTTTCGAATATTCGACTTTTCATTTATAGTCGGATATGAGACTTTTCGAATATTCGACTTTCCGAATAAAGTCGACTTTTTATCCGACTGTGAAAATAATTGAAGTGCAAAGTAACTTTTTTTTTCACATGAAAACACGATCGATTTCTCTCACTCATCCCACTCGCGGGCGTTCCTGACCAGATCAAAGCATCACTTTTCAAACCAAAATCAGACCGATACTCCAGACACACGCTGACGGATTTGTTCCAGCGGGGGTAAAAAAGGCTTGTCGGTGCGACGGCGGGAGCCAAAATGGGGGAGGGGTCGAATTGTCGGTTGTACCGCAGATAGAGAGGAAATTCAATTCACGAAGACGGTTAGCGTTTGGCGGTGGAAAAGGGGTTGACGCGGTGCTACGGCGAGGACGTGCTCTACCGTCAAATATGTGACACGTTCCGCAACTCGGACCAAAAAGATGGGTGAGCCGGCATCAACATGTTTAGACAAAAGTATTAACATTGAGTAGGGGTATAAAAGGCTCCTCGATCTCACCGTGAGCCTCAGTCAGCTTTTCGGAGCCGGACCTGGGAAGCTGATCTCCGAGTCACCTTCCTCGAGTCACCCCTCGAGTCACCTTCCGGAAAGGTCCTACCGGATACCGGAGGATCATTTTTGTCTCCGAGGGAGAGGGGCTCCCCACCGGCTCAGGGAGAGGGGTGGTACCCAACTGTATGGCCATCTCCTCATGGTCACGCAGTAGGATGCACCACCGTGGGCCGATGGGATCACCTCTTTTTGTGGGGACCCCAATGAGGGATTTCCCAGAGGTCCCTCTGCGGACCCAGGAATACCCAGGATGTATTGGAAAGCGCGTGACCGGAGAATCTGGTTCCGGTTGCTTACCGCGGTGTGATATCCGGTTGAATGGCGGTGGAAGATCGGTTGTCCAGCCAGATGCCCCCAGCCGATCAACCGACGTTCCCCCGCCGAGTAACCGCCCAGGTATGTATGTTCGCAATTTTGTGCGGTTGTACGGAGGAACAGTATCCGGTTATACACTGGATGAACAGGGAGGGCAGACTGACCGACATTTCCCCGCGGAATAACCGCTCCCATGCTTGAGTATGGCTGCTTGGCGGATGTTTGAGGCGTGCCTTATAGTATTTGTCACAGGTTTCGTGGTAAGAGCGCTTATATCTGTGGTTTCCCGTTTTCGAGTTTCAGCGTAGCGCTATATATGCTGCTAGCGTGCTATATTCTTCAATTTAGATGTGAAAAAGGCAGTTCGCAATGAATAAAAATAAAGTGTGCCCAAATGGAAATGGCGGTTCACGCTGACCGGCGTGTGGCAGGCGGCCGTCCCATGTCTGCCGCCCTCGGACGGAGTGTTTGGATTTCGAAAGCGACGGCCGTCCCCTCTCCCACCGTCTGCAGAGCAGATTGATCGGCACTTGCAGTGCTTGCTGCCAGCCGGTGCCGGCCCCCGTTCGTAGTCGATGGCGGTGAGGGACTTTTCGCATGCTCGTCCGAGAGCGGCGAACGCGACGGCCGCCTGCCAAGCACGCCGGCCGCATGGGCCCGCCAATCTCATTCCGGACGCACCTTACGTTCGCCGATCATTCAGAGCTGTCCTATTTTCTTGTAAAGAAATTAAGGTGGATTCTATGTGACCTTGTTTTTGAAGTTGATTTTTTTGCGGTAGAGAGCCTATCACATTTTGATTTGCTATGAAATGTCACATATTCAGAGTTCTCTCTACCGTGGAGACAAGAGCATCTCTACAATTTGGGGAAAACGTAAAAAACATAGAGAGTTTCAAAAAAAAAAAAAAAAAAAAAGTTGCTGAGAAATTTTTCTTCCTGGGAGAATCTGCTCTCTGCCGACGGGTCTTGAAATGCCTCACACGAGTACATTAGATTCCCAGGAGCTTTGGAGGTATCTCGTCCTAATTTTATCGCGAGAATTTACGCATACAAGCCTACGGAACACATTAGCCCCAGTTGGTGGAATTTTAGCTACCGTCACTTTCCAGAACTACGGAAATTCTTGCCGAGAATATGCTGGAAAAGGGTGGAAGATTCTCGCCTTGTGATCGATCCACCCTGTCTGGTCAGTACTATAGGGCGATCTCTCCGCTGCGATCAGGCCGCACTGCCATTTCTTCCCACGGCCTGCAGCGTCCCCGCGGTCAAATGTATCGTTGGCACGGTCTTCCAGAGAGCAGTTCGGGGTCATCCTCCACAATCAGCCACAGAGTATCGAGTAATCGGTTCGCGAGAGGACTGGACCAGCACTACGAACGGCATCCATGCGTTCAGCGTAGCCAACGCGGGATGAGATCGCTGTTCAACATAGGCTGTCGCTAATCCCATAACATGGCTGCGCAGGCCGTTGCGGCCGGTGACCAAAATTTTACGACCCCTCTGTGGACCAAAATTTTTACTTGCCCCTTCTTGGGATGAAAAAAATTTCACGACCAAAATCGTGGCCCTATAATTAGTACTAAATCTCTTTAATTTGACATCTTGAAGTCCACATAACTTCCCGCTACCTTCGCAGATTATTATTCCTTTTAAGCCAATCCTCGTTGGGACCGGCGTTGAGCCACAGATACAACCCAGGGGTTACCGAAGCAACGGTTATTTTCATGGATAAAATTGAAAAAAGAGAATTTACTTACCACTTACTAACTACGCGACTTACTACTCCTACCTCATTTCTACCTTTCCAAGTGGTTGGAAGCTAAACGCCATTTTTCCCGAAAATTTTACAGAGCCCTGTCCCCCTCAGTTTTTCATTTTTGTTCCAAAAATTACCGGAATTTTTACGACCTCCCCGTTGCACGACCTGTCGCAAACTGCCCAACCCCAGCCCATAAATTCTCGCAACAATTAAGGCGACAATTCAAGAGCTTAGCGACAGCGAAGATCGAAAACGAAATTTTGCCTATGTTTTTGCTTAGGTATGCTTAGAAGCTTGCACCCATATACCTTTGATGCAGTATAAGCGGGCTTTAGCTTGAGCGTCGCTTGAGGACCCAAAATCCCTGCACTACGGAATTAGAGAGCGTAATAGGCCGCTCCCTTGAAGGCATTTGCTACCCACGGGCAGAGTTTTGAGCTGTTGAATACGAAAGGGAAAACTTGACAGACGCACGAAGAAGGGTGCCCACAACGATCCATCGGTCGCACGAAAGTATGTATGAATTGCCTCTATAGTCTGGACACACCGTAGTCGTCCAACAAACTAGCGGAAGTCTGTCAGCAACATCAATAAGGTTTCTTGAAAAAAATCGCTCCCATCTGACCTACACCCACTGAAGTTTCTTCCAAAAGCAAATATAAATAAAAGTTGTGTTTTAAATAATAACTAAAATCAGAAATACAGATTCCCGGATGAAGGGCGATGTGAATTATTTTGGAGGAGTGTGATTGACAAGCAGTTTTGTAGTTAGGTTGTAAGATCCGACTTTTTGCGACAATAGTCAGATTTTTGAACTATTCGAATATCCGACGTTTCGACTGTAGTCGCGGATGTATCGCGCACTTTTTCGAATATTCGACTTTTCGACTGTAGTCGGATATCGGACTTTTTCAGATATTCTACTTTTCGACTGTAGTCCGGATATCGCACTTTTTCGAATATTCGACTTTTCGACTATGATCGGATGTATCGCACTTTTTCGAATATTCGACTTCTCGACTGTAGTCGGATATCGGACTTTTTCGAATATTCGACTTTTCAACTGTAGTCGGATATCGCACTTTTCGAATATTAAACACCGACTTTTCGACTATAGTCGGATATAGCACTTTTTCGAATATCCGACTTTTCGAATAAAAGTCGACTTTTTTATCCGACTCAAACAGTCGGATATTCATCCGATTATTCGATTCGGAACAAGTATAGTGTGCACAGAACGCCCTAGAGAGTGTGTGGGACCCAAATGAGAGTGCCCCGGACGCCGTAGAAAGTGTGCGGGACCCAAATGGGTGTGCGCAGAACGCCCTAGAAAGTGTGCAGGACCGTTATGTGTGTGCGCAGAACGCCGTAGAAAGTGTGTGGGACCAGAAGTAGGGAGTGCGCCGGACGCCGTAGAAAGTGTGCGGGACCCAAATGGGTGCGCGCAGAACGCCCTGAAAGTTTAGTGGTACCCAAATGAGAGAGTGCGCCGGAAGCCGTAGAAAGTGTGGGGACCCAAATGAGAAGTGCGCCGGACGCCGTAGAGAAGTGTGCGGGACCCAAGTAGGGAATGCGCCGGACGCCGTAGAAAGTGTGCGCGACCCAAATGGGTGTGCCGCAGAATGCCGTAGAAAGTGTGCGGGACCCAAATGTGAGTGCGCCTGACGCCGTGGAAAGTGTGTGCGATCAAAGTAGGAGTGCGCCGGACGCCGTAGAAAGTGTGCGGGTTAAATGAGAGTGCGCCGGACGCCGTAGAAAGTGTGCGGGACCCGAGTGGGAGTGCGCCGGACGCCGTAGAAAGTGTGCGGGAGCCAAATGAGAGTGCGCCGGACGCCGGGGAAAGGGTGCGGGACCTGAGTGGGAGTGCGCCGAACGCCGTAGAAAGTGTGCGCGACCCAAATGGGTGTGCGCAGAATGCCGTAGAAAGTGTGGGGGACCCGAGTGGGAGTGCGCCGAACGCCGTAGAAAGTGTGCGGGACCCAAATGGGTGTGCGCAGAACGCCGTAGAAAGTGTGTGGGACCCAAATCGGTGTGCGCAGAACGCCGTAGAAAGTGTGTGAGACCAAAGTAGGAGTGCGCCGGACGCCGTAGAAAGTGTGTGGGACCCAAATGGGTGTGCGCAGAACGCCGTAGAAAGTGTGTGGGACCCAAATCGGTGTGCGCAGAACGCCCTAGAAAGTGTGCGGGACCCAAATGGGTGTGCGCAGAACGCCGTAGAAAGTGTGTGAGACCAAAGTAGGAGTGCGCCGGACGCCGTAGAGAGTGTGTGGGACCCAAATGGGTGTGCACAGAACGCCCTAGAAAGTGTGTGTGGACCCAAATGAGAGTGCGCCGGACGCCGTAAGAAGAAGAGAGAGAGAGAGTTTGCGGGACCCAAATGGGTGTGCGCAGAACGCCCTAGAAAGTGTGCGGGACCCAAATGTGTGTTATTGTGTGCGCAGAAGGCAGTGCCGTAGAAAGTGTGTAGGACCAAAGTAGGAGTGCGCCGGACGCCGTAGAAAGTGTGCCTGGGACCCAAAAGGGTGTGCACAAGAACGCCCTAGAAAGTGTGTGGGACCCAAATGAGGGAGTGCGCCGGACGCCGTAGAAAGTGTGCGGGACCCAAATGGGTGTGCGCCTGCGCGGGAACGCCCTAGAAAGTGTGCGGGACCCAATTTGTGTGCTGCGCGCACTTGCGCAGAACGCCGTAGAAAGTGTGTGGGACCAAAGTTAGGAGTGCGCCGGACGCCGTAGAAAGTGTGCGGGACTCCAAATGGGTGCGCGCAGAACGCCCTAGAAAGTTTGTGGTACCCAAATGAGAGTGCGCCGGAAGCCGTAGAAAGGGTGGGGAACCCAAATGGGAGCGCGCCGGAAGCCGTAGAAAGTGTGCGGGACCCAAGTGGGAATGCGCCGGACGCCGTAGAAAGTGTGCGCGACCCAAATGGGTGTGCGCAGAATGCCGTAGAAAGTGTGCGGGACCCAAATGTGAGTGCGCCTGACGCCGTGGAAAGTGTGTGCGATCAAAGTAGGAGTGCGCCGGACGCCGTAGAAAGTGTGCGGGACCCAAATGAGAGTGCGCCGGACGCCGTAGAAAGTGTGCGGGACCCGAGTGGGAGTGCGCCGGACGCCGTAGAAAGTGTGCGGGAGCCAAATGAGAGTGCGCCGGACGCCGTAGAAAGTGTGCGGGACCGTGAGGAGTGGCGCCGGACGCCGTAGAAAGTGTGTGCGATCAAAGTAGGAGTGCGCCGGACGCCGTAGAAAGTGTGCGGGAGCCGAGTGGGAGTGCGCCGAACGCCGTAGAAAGTGTGCGGGACCCAAATGGGTGTGCGCAGAACGCCGTAGAAAGTGTGTGGGACCCAAATCGGTGTGCGCAGAACGCCGTAGAAAGTGTGTGAGACCAAAGTAGGAGTGCGCCGGACGGCGTAGGGTGTGGGACCCAAATCGGTTATTGCGCAGAACGCCCTAGAAAGTGTGCGGTGACCCGAGAGGGAGTGCGCAGGACGCCGTAGAAAGTGCGTGCCGGAGCCAAATGAGAGTGCGCCGGACGCCGTAGAAAAGTGCAGGACCTGAGTGGGAGTGCCGCCGAACGCCGTAAGAAAGTGTGCGTGGACCCAAATGGGTGTGCACCAGAACGCCGTAGAAAGTCTGCGGGACCCCGATGGGTGGTGCACCAGAACGCCCTAGAAAGTGTACCGGGACCCAAATGGGTGTGCGCAGAACGCCGTAGAAATTATTAGTGAGACTGCAGCAGAAAATGAGTGCGCCGGACGCCGTAGAAAGTGTGTGGGACGAAATGGTGTGCACAGAACGCCCTAGAAAGTGTGCGGGAACCCAAATGTGTACGCAGAACGCCGTAGAAAGTGTGTGGGACCAAAGTAGGAGTGCGCCGGATCGCCGTAGAAAGTGTGCGGGACCCCAAAGGGGTGTGCAGAACGCCTAGAAAGTGTGTGTGGACCCAAATGAGAGTGCGCCGGACGCCGTAGAGGGTGTGCGGGACCCAAATGGGTGTGCGCAGAACGCCCTAGAAAGTGTGCGGGACCACCAATTGTGTGTGCGCAGAACGCCGTAAGAAAGCGTGTGTGGGATCACCAAAGTAGGAGTGCGCCGGACGCCGTAGAAGATGTGCGGGACCCAACATGGGTGCGCGCAGAACGCCGTAGAAAGTTTGTGTGGTACCCAAATGAGAGTGCGCCGGAAGCCGTAGAAAGTGTGGGGACCCAAATGAGGAAGTGCGCCAGGACGCCGTAGAAAGTAATGCAGGACCCAAGTGGGAATGCGCCGGACGCCGTAGAAAGTGTGCGCGACCCAAATGGGTGTGCGCCAGAATGCCGACAAGAAAGTGTGCGGGACCCAAATGTGAGTGCGCCTGACGCCGTGGAAAGTGTATTGTGCGATCAAAGTAGAGTGCGCCGGACGCCGTAGAAAGTGTGCAGGACCCAAATGAGAGTGCGCCGGACGCCGTAGAAAGGGTGCGGGCCCGGAGTGGGAGTGCGCCGGACGCCGTAGAAAGTGTGCGGGAGCCAAATGAGAGTGCGCCGGACGCCGTAGAAAGTGTGGGGGACCCAAATGAGAGTGCGCCGGACGCCGTAGAAAGTGTGTGCGATCAAAGTAGGAGTGCGCCGGACGCCGTAGAAAGTGTGCGGGACCCGAGTGGGAGTGCGCCGAACGCCGTAGAAAGTGTGCGGGACCCAAATGGGTGTGCGCAAGAACGCCGTAGAAAGTGTGTGGGGACCCAAATCCCGGTGCGTGCAGAACGCCGTAGAAAGTGTGTGAGACCAAAGTAGGAGTGCGCCGGACGCCGTAGAAAGTGTGTGGGACCCAAATCGGTGGGCGCAGAACGCCCTAGAAAGTGTGCGGGGCCCGAGAGGGAGGGCGGAGGACGGCGTAGAAAGTGTGCCGGAGACCAAATGGGAGAGTGCGCCGGACGCCGTAGAAAGTGTGCGGGACCCGAGTGGGAGTGCGCCGAACGCCGTAGAAAGTGTGCGGGACCCAAATGGGTGTGCGCAGAACGCCGTAGAAAGTGTGCGGGACCCAAATGGGTGTGCGCAGAACGCCCTAGAAAGTGTGCGGGACCCAAATGGGTGTGCGCAGAACGCCGTAGAAAGTGTGTGAGACCAAAGTAGGAGTGCGCCGGACGCCGTAGAAAGTGTGTGGGACCCAAATGGGTGTGCACAGAACGCCCTAGAAAGTGTGTGGGACCCAAATGAGAGTGCGCCGGACGCCGTAGAAAGTGTGCGGGACCCGAGTGGGAGTGCGCAGGACGCCGTAGAAAGTGTGCCGGAGCCAAATGAGAGTGCGCCGGACGCCGTAGAAAGTGTGCGGGACCCGAGTGGGAGTGCGCCGAACGCCGTAGAAAGTGTGCGGGACCCAAATGGGTGTGCGCAGAACGCCGTAGAAAGTGTGTGGGACCCAAATCGGTGTGCGCAGAACGCCGTAGAAAGTGTGCGGGAGCCAAATGAGAGTGCGCCGGACGCCGTAGAAAGTGTGCGGGACCCGAGTGGGAGTGCGCCGAACGCCGTAGAAAGTGTGCGGGGCCCAAATGGGTGAGCGCAGAACGCCGTAGAAAGTGTGCGGGACCCAAATGGGTGTGCGCAGAACGCCCTAGAAAGTGTGCGGGACCCAAATGGGTGTGCGCAGAACGCCGTAGAAAGTGTGTGAGACCCAAGTGGGAATGCGCCGGACGCCGTAGAAAGTGTGCGCGACCCAAATGGGTGTGCGCAGAATGCCGTAGAAAGTGTGCGGGACCCAAATGTGAGTGGGCCTGACGCCGTGAAAGGTAAAGATTAAAGATGCGCTGACGCCGTAGAAAGTGTGCGGGACCCAAATGAGAGCAGAGCTGGGCGCCGTAGAAAGTGTGCGTGACCCGGATGGGAGTGCGCGGATTGCCCTAGAAAGTGTGCGGGACCCAAATGAGCGTGCGCAGAACGCCGTAGTAGTGATGTGGGACCTAAATGGGTAAAGCAGAACGCCCAGAAAGTGTGTGGACCCAAATGGGTGTGCGTGAACGCCATAGAAAGTGTGTGAGACCAAAGTAGAGATTTGACGCCGTAGGCAGTGTGCGGGACTCCAAATGGGTGTGCACAGAACGCCCCAGCGTGTGTGGGACCCAAATGAGAGTGCGCCGGACGCCGGTAGAAAGTGTGCGGGACCTGGGTCGTGTGGCGCAGAACGCCGTAGAGAGTGTGTGGACCCAAATATGTGCGCAGAAATCCGTAGAAAGCGGACCAAAGTAGGAGTGCCCAGGACGCCGTAGAAAGTGTGCGGGACCCAAATGAGAGTGTACAGAACGCCGTAGAAAGTGTGCGGTAATCAACAGGTATGCGCAGAACGCCCTAGTAAGTGTGTGGACCCAATGAGAGCAGGGCGCCGGACGCCGTAGAAAGTGTGCGGGACCCAAATGGGTGCAGGCGCAGAACGCCCTAGAAAGCGGGGTGGACCCAAATGTGTGTGCGAGTGCAGAACGCCCTAGTAAGTGTGCGGGACCCAAGTGAGAGTGCGCCGGACGCCGTAGAAAGTGTGGGACCCAAATGAGATGTGCGCCGGACGCCGTAGAAAGTGTGCGGGACCCAAATGAGAGTGCGCCGGACGCCGCAGAAAGTGTGCGGACCCAAATGGGGTGCGCCGGACGCCGTAGAAAGTGTGGGACCCAAATGAGATGGGCGCCGGACGCCGTAGAAAGTGTGCGGGACCCATGGGAGTGCGCCGGACGCCGTAGAAAGTGTGCGGGACCCAAATGGGTGTGCAGAACGCCTAGAAAGTGTGTGGGACCCAAATGAGAGTGCGCCGGACGCCGTAGAAAGTGTGTGCGGGACCCAAATGAGTGCGCAGAACGCCGTAGAAAGTGTGCGGGACCCAAATGAGGTGTGCCAGAACGCCGTAGTAAGTGTGCGGGACCCAATGAGGTACGCCGGACGCAGAACGCCGTAGAAAGTGTGCGGGACCCAAATGGGAGTGCGCCGGAACGCCGTAGAAAGTGTGCGGGACCCAATGGGTGTGCGACGCCGTAAAAAGTGTGTGCGGGACCCAAATGAGGAGTGCGCCAAAAATCGGACCAGAAGGTACGCCGTAGAAAGTATGCGGGACCCAAATGAGAGTGCGCCGGACGCCGTAGAAAGTGTGCGGGACCCATGGGAGATGCGCGGAGAATCGAATAATCGGATGAATATCCGACTGTTTCAGTCGGATAAAAAGTCAACTTTTTATTCGAAAGTCGGATATTTCTATGAGTGCTATATCCGACTGCAGTCGAAAAGTCGAATATTCGAAAAGTGCGATATCCGACTACACTCGAACAGTCGAATATTCGAAAAATCCGATATCCAACTACAGTCGAAAAGTCGAATTTTCGAAAAAGTGCGATATCCGACTCCAGTCGAAAAGTCGAATATTCGAAAACGTGCAATATCCGACTACGGTCGAAAAGTCGGATATTCGAAAACGTGCAATATCCGACTACAGTCGAAAAGTCGAATATTCGAAAAAGTGCGATATCCGACTACAGTCGAAAAGTCGAATATTCGAGAGGGTTATATCCGACTACAGTCGAAACGTCGGATATTCGAATAGTTCAAAATCCGACTATTGTCGCAAAGTCGGATCTTACAACCTCACTACAAAAAACTGCTTGTCAATCACACTCCTCGAAAATAATTACGCTCATCCGGGAATCTGTATTTGATTTTAGTTATTATTTAAACACAATTTTTATTTATATTTGCTTTTGGAAGAAACTTTGTGGGTGTAGGTCAGATGGGAGCGATTTTTTTTTCAAGAAACCTTATTGATGTTGCTGACAGACTTCCGCTATTTGTTGGACGACTACGGTGCGTGTCCAGACTATAGAGGCACCATACATAATTTCGTGCGACCGATGGATCGTTGTTGGCACCCTTCTGTGCGTCTGTCAAGTTTTCCTTTCGTATTCAACAGCTCAAAACTCTGCCCGTGGGTAGCAAAATGCCTTCAAGGGAGCGGCCTATTACGCTCTCTAATTCCGTAGTGCAGGGATTTTCGGGTCCTCGCGACGCTCGCTAAAGCCCGCTTATACTGCATCAAAGGTATAAGGGTGCAAGCTCTAAGCATACTCCAAGCAAAAACATAGGCAAAATTCTCGATTTCGATCTCGCTGTCGCTAAGCTCTTGAATTCTCGCCTTAATTGTTGCGAGAATTTATGGGTCAGGGTTGGGCAGGCTTGGGACAGGTCGCAACGGGGAGGTCGTAAAAATTCCGGTAATTTTGAACAAAAATGAAAACTGAGGGGAGTGGGCTCGTAAAATTTTCGGAAAATATGGCGTTTAGCTTCCGACGACTTGGAAAGGTAGAATGAGGTAATAGTAGTGAGTGGCGTGGCTAGTAAGTGGTAAGTAAACTCTTTTTTTTCAATTTTATCCATGAAAAATAACCGTTGCGTCGGTAACCCCCGGGTTGTATCTGTGGCTCAACGCCGGTCCCAACGAGGATTGGCTTAAAAAAGGAATAATTCTGCGAAGGTAGCGAGTTATGTGGACTTCAAGATGTCAAATTAAAGAGATTTAGTACTAATTATAGGGGCCACGATTTTGGTCGTGAAATTTTTTTCATCCCAAGAAGGGGGGGGGGTTGTAAAAATTTTGGTCCACAGAGGGGTCGTAAAATTTTGGTCACCGGCCGCAACGGCCTGCTCAGCCATGTTATGGGATTAGCGACAGCCTGTGTTGAACAGCGATCTCATCCCGCGTTGGCTACGCTGAACGCATGGATGCCGTTCGTAGTGCTGGTCCAGTCCTCTCGCGAATCGATTACTCGATACTCTGTGGCTGATTGTGGAGGGTGACCCCGAACTGCTCTCTGGAAGACCGTGCCAACGATACATTTGACCGCGGGGACGCTGCAGGCCGTGGGAAGAAACGGCAGTGCGGTCGATCGCAGCGGAGATCGCCCTATAGTACTGATCAGGACAGGGTGGATCGATCAAGGCGAGAATCTTCCACCCTTTTTCCCGCATTCTCGGCAAGAATTTCCGTAGTTCTTGAAGGTGACGTAGCTAAAATTCCACCAACTGGGGCTAATGTGTCCGTAGTTTATGTAAATTCTCGCGATAAAATTAGACGAGATACCTCCAAAGCCCCGGGAATCTAGGCTGGGATTCATGAACGCAGCCGGCTAGGTTTGGGTTTGGTTAGGGCAGCAACCCCAGCGGTAGCCCAAACCGCGAACTGGCATTCACAACCGCCCCATCGCGGTTGGGTGGCTAACCATTCCGCGGCCACGTACTTGCCACTCAATTGACGCCGAGAATCTCGATTGGAGAAAATCAATATTGGCACTCGGGTCGGAATTTCCTAACCCGTCACTGTTTTTATTGCACATGATTGCTAATTTTGCTTGCTTTTTAACTTCTTATTTTTGTCTGCCTTGTGCTTTATCTTCTTCTTCAAACATCGAGAAAACCCAGGGTGATCATAGAACCTTGTAAAAACATTAACATTTGAAATCCAAGTGGGCGCTTCGGAAAAAAAAGTAGAAGAAAACGTTGTAAATGCGAAAAAACCAAATCATGCATCACAGTACCAAACCAAGTTAGGGTTTTCCAACAGAAAAATGACGAAAACGGGTACGAAAAGTGCTGGGAAAAATTCTGAGGAAAAACTGAGGGAATTCGAGCCGAAATCGGGGAGAAACCCCAGCGAAGAGCCTGTGGCAGCTCGGTAAATGGTCAGCGCACGGACCACAAGAATTAGGAACAAAAAGGGGAAGGAAAAAGAACAACGATGAGCTACAAAATAAAGAAGAGAGCGAGAGCAGGGAGGACAGGCATAAAGATTTTAGTTAGCCATGGGCAACATACATAAAACTTACAGATGAGGTTGATGATTCTGAGAATTTTCGTTGTTATCGAGAGGAACACATTATGGCTAGAGGGCCTATAATGTGGCAGTCAATAACGGCGGCATTTCTGTATTTTCAGCTTGCCTCGAAGATATCAAGTTTTTATGCGTATTCGCAAAAGGTGCGTTTCCTTATTGTTGTGCACTAATACAGCACACCATCAATTCGACGACTAAGCCGCAAAACCGCTGCTAACCGCGGTTAACCGCAGCTCCGAGGTGCGGTTACGCGTAGCCCAATTGTAGCCCAGCCGTAACCAAACCAGATTTTTCGTGAATGCCGGTTTCCTCTGCTAGCCCAGCCGTAACCGTGGTTTGCCTTTCATGAATCCCAGCCCTAATGTACTCGTGTAAGGCATTTCGCGACCCGTCGGCAGAGAGCAGATTCTCCCAGGAAGAATTATTTCTAGCAACTTTTTTGGAACTTCTATGTTTTTACGTTTTTCCCAAATTGTAGATGCTCTTGTCTCCACGGTAGGAGAACTCTGAATATGTGACATTTCATAGCAAATCAAAATATGATAGGCTCTCTACCGCAATAAATCAACTTCAAAAACAAGGTTACATATAGAATCAACCTAATTTCTTTACAAGAAAATCGGACAGCTCTGACTGATCGGCGAACGTAAGGTGCGTCCGAATGAGATTGGCGGCCCATGCGGCCGGCGCGCTTGGCAGGCGGCCGTCGCGTTCGCCGCTCTCGGACGAGCATGCGAAAAGTCCCCACCGCCTTCGACTACGAACGGGGCCGGCACCGGCTGGCAGCAAGCACTGCGTCGATCAATCGGCCATGCAGACGGTGGGAGAGGAGACGGCCGCCGTTGGAATCTAACACTCGTCCGTGGGCGGCACTGGCGACGGCCGCCTGCCAAGCACGCCAGCCGCGTGGGCCGCCATTTCCATTTGGGCACACTTTATTCATTGCGAACTGCCTTTTTCACATCTAAATGGAAGAATATAGCACGCTAGCAGCATATAGCTACGGAAACTCCAAAAAACGGAAACCAGATATAAGCTCTTACCACGAAACCTGTGACAAATACTATAAGGCACGCCTAAAAATCCGCCAAGCAGCCATACTCAAGCATGGGAGCGGTTGTTCCGCGGGGGAATGTCGGTTGCCCCTCCCTGGTCATCCAGCGTATAACCGATACTGTTCCTCCGTACAACCGCACAGTATCATGGGCGGTTACTCGGCGGGGGAACGTCGGTTGATCGGCTGGGGCATCTGCTAGACAACCGATCTTCCACCGCCATTCAACCGATATCAGACCGCGGTACAACCGATTCAGATTTCCGGTCACGCGCTTTCCAATACATCCTGGGTATTCCCGGGTCCGCAGAGGGGACTCCGGGGAAATCCCTATCGGGGTCCCCACAAAAGAGGTGATCCCACGGTCCACGGTGGGGTGCACCCTACTGCGGACCATGAGGAGATGGCCATACAGTTGGGAGCCCCCTCCCCTCGGAGACAAAAATGATCCTCCGGTATCCGGTGGATCTTCCGGAAGGTGACTCGAGGTGACTCGAGGAAGGTGACTCGAGGTCAGCTTCGAGGTCCGGCTCCGAAAAGCTGACTGAGTCTCACGAGGAGATGAGGAGTCTCTTATACCCCTATCAATGTTAATACTTCTGTCTAAACATGTTGATGCCGGCTCTCCCATCTTTGTGTGTCCGAGCTGCGGACCGTGTCACATGTTTGACGGTAGGGCAGGTCCCCCCCGTCGCACCGTCAACCCCTTTTCCACCCCCAAATAACCCTCTCCGTGACTTGAAGTTCTCTCTATCTGCGGTACATCCGCCATTTCGCCCCCTTGCCATTTTGGCTCCCTCCGTCGCAACCACAAGCCTTTTTACCCGCTGAACAACCGTCAGCGTGTCTGAGTATCGGTCTGATTTTGGTTTGAAAAGTGATGCTTTGATCTGTCAGAACGCCCGCGAGTGGATGAGTGAAAATCGACGTGTTTTCATGTGAAAAAGTTACTTGCACTTCAATTATTTTCATAGTCGGATAAAAAGTCGACTTTTTAATCGAAAAGTCGAATATTCGAAAAGTCTCATATCCGACTATAGTCGAAAAGTCGAATATTCGAAAAGTGCGATATCCGACTATAGTCGAAAAGTCGAATATTCGAAAAAGGGCGATATCCGACTACAGTCGAAAAGTCGAATATTCGAAAAGTGCGATATCCGACTATAGCCGAAAAGTCGAATATTCGAAAAAGGGCGGACCGCAAATGGGTGTGCGCAAAAACGCCCTAGTAAAAGTCGTGTGCGACCGGCTAAGCCGAAAAGTGTGCGGGATAAGGACCGAATGGGTGTGCGCAGAACGCCCTAGTAAGTGTGTGCGGGACCCAAGTGAGAGTGCGCCGGACGCCGTAGAAAGTGTGCGGGACCCAAATGGGTGTGCGCAGAACGCCTAGAAAGTGTGTGCGAGACCCAAATGAGAGAGCGCAGAACGCCGTAGTAAAGATGTGGGACCCAAATGGTGTGCGCAGAACGCCGTAGAAGGTGGAAAGTGTGCGGGACCCAAATGAGTTGTGCGCAGAACGCCTAGAAAGTGTGTGGGACCCGAATGAGTGCGCCGGACGCCGTAGAAAGTGTGCGGGACCCAAATGATGAGTGCGCCGGACGCCGCAAGAAAGTGTGCGGACCCACGTGGGGGCGCCGGACGCCGTAGAAAGTGTGCGGGA
>JAPDOI010001362.1:0-189682 GCA_029168955.1 Aplectana chamaeleonis
TTCGTTCATTCTTTAACTCTCGAACGAGATGAATTTCCGAATAAATTTGTTCATTTTTCATTTCGAACGAACGAATTTCGAATAAATTCGTTAATTTATTATTTCGAACAACGAACGAGATTTCGAATAAATTCCTCATTTTTAATTTCGAACGAACGAATTTCGAATAAATTCGTTCATTTTTTATTTCGAACGAACGAATTTCGAATAAATTCGTTACCATTTTTTTATTTCGAACGAACGAATTTCGAATAAATTCGTTCATTCTTTGCTTATCTCGAACGAACGAATTTCCGGAATAAATTCGTTCATTTTCATTTCGAACGAACGAATTTCGAATAAATTCGTTAATTTTTATTTCGATTACGAACCGAATTTCAGATCAAATTTAGATTCATTTTTCGACATAATCGAACGAACGAATTTCTGGATAAATTCGTTCATTTTTACTATTTCGAACGAACGAATTTCGAGATAAAATTTCGTTCATTCTTTATTATCTCAGATACGAACGAATTTCGAGATAAATTCGTTTCATTTCTCATTTCGAACAGACGATTTCCGAGATAAATTCGTTAATTTTTTTATTTCGAACGAACGATATTTCTGAATAAATTCGTTAATTTTTCTGGATTCCGACAAGCAGATTTTCAGATCATAAATTCGTTTCATTTTTATTTCGAACGAACGAATTTCCGAATAAATTCACGTTTCATTTTCTTTCGAACGAACGAATTTCCGAATAAATTCGTTCATTTTCATTCGAACTGAACGAACCATTCGAATCAAATTCGTTGAATTTTTTATTTCGAACGGAACGAATTTCGAATAAATTCGTTCATTCTTTATCTCGAACAGAATGAATTTCGAATAAATTCGTTTCATTTTTCATTCGAACGAACGAATTTCAAATAAATTCGTTAATTTTTTTATTTCGAACGAACGAATTTCCGGATAAATTCGTTTCATTTTTTTATCTCGAACGAACGAATTTCGAATAAATTCGTTCATTTTTCATTTCGAGGACGAACGAATTTCGAATAAATTCGTTGGTGCATTTTTTATTTCGAACGAACGAATTTCGAGATAAATTCGTTCATTCTTTGTATCTCGAACGAATGAGATTTCGAATAAATTCGTTCATTTTTCGGCCATTTCGAACAGAACGAATTTCGAATAAATTCGTTAATTTTTATTTCTGACACGAACGAATTTCGGATAAATTCGTTCATTTTTTGGCATTCGAACGAACGAATTTCCGGAGATAAATTCGTTCATTCTTAATCTCGAACGAACGAATTTTCCGAATCAAATTCGTTCAATTTTTCATTTCGAGACGGAACGAATTTCGAATAAATTCGTTAATTTTTGGTACCATTTCTGAACGAACGAATTTCAGAATAAATTCGTTTCGATATTTCATTCCGAACAAACAGAATTTCGAATAAATTCGTTTCATTTTCTATTTCGAACGAACGAATTTCCAGAATTAAATTCGTTCATTTTTTATTTCGAACGAACGAATTTCGAATAATAAATTCGTTCATTTTCATTTCGAACGAACGAATTTCGAGATAAATTCGTTCATTTTCATTCGAACGAACGAATTTCGGATAGAGATTCGTTCATTTTTATTTCGAACGAACGAATTTCGAATAAATTCGTTCATTTTCATTTCGAACGAACGAATTTCGAATAAATTCGTTAATTTTATATTTCGAACGAACGAATTTCGAATAAATTCGTTCATTTTTTCATTCGAACGAACGAATTTCGAATAAATTCGTTCATTTTTTATTATTCGAACGAACGAATTTCAGATAAATTCAGTTCATTTTTAACCTCAAGTTTGAACGAACGAATTTCGGAATAAATTCGATTCATTTTTCATTCGAACGAACGAATTTCGGAATAAATTCGTTAATTTTTCTATTTCGAACGAACAGGAATTTCGAATAAATTCGTTCATTCTCTATCTCCGAACGAATGAATTTCGAATAAATTTGTTCATTTTCATTTCGAACGAACGAATTTCCGAATAAATTCGTTAATTTATTATTTCGAACGAACTTGAATTTCGAATAAATTCGCTTTCATTTTCATTCGAACGAACGAATTTCGAATAAATTCGTTCATTTTTCTATTTCGAACGAACGAATTTCGAGATAAATTCGTTCATTTTTATTTCGAACGAACGAATTTCGAATAAATTCGTTCATTCTTTAACTCTCGAACGAACGAATTTCCGAATAAATTCGTTCATTTTCATTTCGAACGAACGAATTTCGAATAAATTCGATTAATTTTTATTTCGAACGAACGAATTTCGAATAAATTCGTTCATTTTCATCATTCGAACAGAACGAATTTCGGATAAATTGCGTTCATTTTTCAGCCTTCGAACGAACGAATTTCGAAGATAAATTCGTTCATTCTTTATCTCGAACGAACGAATTTCGAATAAATTCTAGTTCATTTTTCATTTCGAACGAACGAATTTCGAATAAATTCGTTAATTTTTTTATTTTCGAACGAACGAATTTCAGAATAAGATTACGTTTCATTTTCACATTCCGACAAACGGAATTTCGAAGATAAATTGCGTTCATGTTTTAATTTCGAACGAACGAATTTCAGAATAAATTCGTTTCATTTTTTATTTCGAACGAACGAATTTCGAATAAATTCGAATATTTCGAACGAACGAATATTCGAAATTCCAGATATTCGAATGACGAAGCTTATAATTCAACATCATAGCTTAATATCTTTCAGCGCAACTACGAAGTGAGCGGCATATCAACAAGTTGAATTCTTGCTTCTAAAGCTTTATTTCCACACTACAATTGAAGTTAATAAGGCACGACTCACCTCTAAACCTAGTTTCGGGCTACAACGCAATGAATGCTGCAAAGTCAACTTTTTCACTCTAACTTAGCCTAAAGAGCTTATTCGAGGAGCCTAACCTAACTTTGTCTTCCACCATGAGCCAAGCCAGATTCGGGTGGGGAGCCGGAAGCTCCATAGTTATCTCCAGAGAGGTGCTTTCGCCTCTATGGTTTAAATGAGAGGCGCATGAAGTTCTGCTGTAGCCAACAACGGGGCTCGGCTCCCACCGACACTAGCTGGCTTATGGAACAAGCAAAATTAGAACCCGATATATCATTTTTTTACTTTTACTTTATGTTACACGCCTGCAAGCGCATTTGGCAACAACACAACATGTAATCAAAAAAACAACCAATATATTGAAGCTTCTTACGTTACAAGTTAGACAACTGAAAAGGAATCTGTTTCCTCCTACTATGTAAGGTAACGATCTAACATCTCTTCTACAAAAGCGCACTTGAATTTATCAGAGATATACTAATTACTCTACTCATATTTGCATACTCCAACCCGGAGCAGGCAGGTGAAGAAGTTCTGCGTTCGACGCAGGAATTTCGCGTAAATTTCAAAAACAACCCTTACCCGGTTGAAGAGTTATAGGCTGACGAAACCGGTGTTTCGTAAAATGGATTAGGCTGAAGGATCGAGAGAAAATATTTTTCCAAACTGGAAGCAAACGTTGACGCAGTGAAATTCCATCTCCAGAAGCACAAAAAGTTATGGACGAAAAATCGGCGGTGACACCCACCCTGGATCTTTGAAAATGACTTGCATGAGTGTTGGGTTCACTTTACATTGGCTTTTTCAGGGACGTTTCTTTCCGGTTGTCACCGGTTTTCCCCAATGATGGAGGTTCCATACTTCACCTGCCCAGAAGGTGAAGGTTGGTGAGTACAGATCTCATGGCTCCACCCAACGAAGCTATGGTTGAGGTGTTAACATCATTCATGGCAACCGGCGGCATGAAAAAAATGGGAGTGGCCAAGTGCTGATTGCCATGTGGCTCCCTCTGTTAGAACCGCCCCAGTAGCCTCATCCCAGGACGGTCTTAATTTGTGGTGACAAAAATTTAGCTCCTTGCGTTCGGAAAAAATGGAACAATGGAATAGTGAAGAAAATGGAATTTAGTCTTGAAAGGTATGTCGATTCCTTCACACATTAGAGCTGATTTTCATATTTTGGTCAAGCCCCGTGATCAAGCTCGGGTATTCAGAATTGGAATAACGTTCGAATATTCACCTCTGCGAATGATCAGAAATTTGAATAATGTTCAAGATAATCACCTTATTGCTGAGGTGTCAATTCCGAATAATATTCGAATAATTCACCCACTTTCCTCGAGATTCAGTCCGAATTCGAGATAATATTCGAATATTTAAATCTTTCCAGAATAATCGAAGATTCGAATATATTGATTAGAGATATTCACCTTTTTCGAATAGTCGAGAATCAGAATAATATTCGAATATTCACCTTTTTCGAATAGTCGAATTCGAATAATGTTAAGATTACTTCACCGGCTTTTGCGAATAGTCGAATTTCGAATAATGTTCGAATATTCACACTTTCGAATATGATCGAATGTTTGAATAAAAATTCAGTTCGAAAAATTCAAATATCTTCTTCCGAACTCGAATATTCGGTCCTCACTCTAATAGGGAGGAGTTGTCTTGCCTTTCGCGGCACTGAATTCTACTCAGGACCATTTCCTTAGCACTGGGTCTCATGACGATCTCGAACTGCAAAAACGGGACAACTCCGCTCTCGGTGTGTAGAAGGGAGCCCTCTCCCGTGTCAGAGGAACTGGTGGGTGTAGTGAGAGAGATAGGAGAGGGGAGGGAAGACAAAGGAAGTAGCACCGCGCGCACACGAACGTGATGAGTCATAAGAATTTCGTCTTGACACGGACGATACTCCCGCATCAGGAGCTACTTTCTAATCGGCAGATATTTTATCAACGGAAACTCCACAGCTTAGACGGGGGGACACTAGAATTTTTCCATAGACATGGATAGAACCACGAATCTTGATACCGCTATCAATCAGTGTAGTGCCAGAAAGTCGATAGAAATATTTCGATTCATAGTGTTTTGCAAATCCGTCATTCGACGGACGATCACTCATTTTAGGTCTTGTATCCTGGGGCCAATATTCGCCAACTCGCCCGCAGGTTGCCACCGGGTAGTCAGAGGAGTAAAGCAGAGTAAAGGTATGAGTAACTACACTCCAACCTACATTCAACGTGTGCCGCCCTGGTCCTGGACCTTCGGACATACAGCTGAAAAATAGCCACTTCGCGATAGGTCTTTGTCTTTTTTTTTTTTACGGTGATGTCAGTACAAAACGCGCGCTCCACGGCCACCTCTCGCCTCCCTTGGCTTCCTCGCGACCGCCGGAATTTTTCGAATAGCATAGCTGAAAAATGGCCGCTTCGCGATGGAATCTTTATCTTTTTGCAGTGATATCGATACGTAACACAGTTTGCATTTCCATCTTACATGGTGTTAGATGGGTTGATCTGCTCCTCTGCCGCGGGCGGTATCATCCCTTCCGCTTCCCTTCGACTACCCTCGGCGGGTTGTTGGCGAATACCACCCCTGGGTGCCCTAGTTTAGGATGGTACCTCAACTTGTATCAATTATAATAGAGAATGTTTGTGTTCAAGGCATAGTCCAATCTCGAGAATAATTTTTGGTATTATAGTTTGGCCGCCGTGTATAACAAGCCTGATAAGCGCATCTTAATTTGCAGAAATGAGCGAAAAAAGCGAGGAAACCCTCGAGACCACAGACGATTATAAATTGCCACCGGCACAAAATTCTCACGGTAAACAAAATTGATGTTAGTGAATTGATAAGGGGTAAGGTATAAAAGAAATGGAGAGCGGTGTGTTTTCATTCACACACCGTCATTCTGAAGAGGAAGGCGGCTGAAGCTGTGAACAGGCGAGGGAGAAGGGAAACAGCCTCATCGGCGATAACGTTATCACGATATCGAGCCCATGACATGGGAAATTTTGGAAAGAAAATCTACAACACTTCGGTGAGAATTTTGTGCCGGTGGCAAATTATAAACTTGTCTCGACCACGCCCACCGACAAGTTTTCGAGCTCAAAAGGGACGAGATGCGCGAAGGATTTGATTCGAAATCTATGTTCTTCCATTTTTTATCAGTCCAGCTTTACTTTGTGGTCCGATCCTGTGCGATGTTTCCGAATGACAAAAAACAGGCTTGAGACCACTCGTCTACGAAATGCTCTCTGTTTAAAATCTTTGATGGGCCATACCATCGTTCGTAGTAGGTTCTGAGAGTAAATTCCAAATACCGTGCGGTACCGATTGCCACAAGGGCATGAAATGATGATATCAGTTGCATTGCTATATCAGACCGACCGACTCAAACTCTTAAATGAAAATTGCAGTGTTTTATGGCTCTGTGGCAATCGGTACCGCACGGTATTTTTCGTCTAGTGGTTCTGAGCGATTCTTGAGATACTTTTGTAATCAGCTTGAAATTCTCTCTAAGACGAACATGAGAACAGAAAACCGATTCTAAGGTTGGACTGCGCCTTCAAAAAACCGGGATTGCACAAAAAACTGGGTATTTGAGGCTTAGGATTGCACAAAGAGTCACAAAGTGCACAATGAGCACAAGGGTTGCTATTTTAGCCGCATTGTAAGAAACTATATATGCTGCCTTCAAGCGTGTAATCAACAGCAAAAAGAATCTTCGGCCTCAAAAGTTTAATTTGTGAATCAATCAGTCTGCCTATCTTACTTTATCTAATTGCAGGAGCCCACGGCATATTCGAAGTGACTCATGACATTTCGAAGTACTGCAAAGCGGATATTTTCAGTAAAGTCGGCAAACAAACGCCGTGTTTCGTTCGATTCTCCACTGTTGGTGAGTTAACAATGCACGTACTTAGCACTATCGAGGAGTTACAGTTCGGTCGGTTGGCGAGTGCACATTGCCGCCGGTGGGCGCCGGCGACCGCCGGGGGCCGGCAGTCGCCGGCGGTTTCGAGCGTCTTTTTTGCAAATACCGTTGCGGCGAAAAGTTGAGACTCTTACCGAAATTGTAATTCAATGTTTATTCTCATGATCAGTAACACTAATTGGTAAGAGAAGATAAATTTCAAAAACAAAACTTCAAGTGTCTTTTTTTCAGATTCTTAATTTTCATCAGACTTTGGCCAGCAAAAAATCTTTTCTTATGTAATTGTTTCTGATTTTTCATCACTATATGAATGTAGATTCAAGTTACTGTTACGTGCCTTCATTAGAGGACACTTAACGAAAAAGTCAGTGAGATATTATGCATCGAATAGCGATTCTTACGGGATTTGACTTTTCAGCAAGACTTATGCTATCATATTCCAAGAAAGAAACGGCATTCGAGTGTTATTTGTGCTAATATCAGTTTCAGGTTTTCCCGACAATTTTTCAAAGTGGGATGTTCCATCGTCTTAAAAAAAATACGAATACGAAAAGTTGCGTGGTGATGTGCCATTTTCATCCTCCTAGAAAGTAAGAAATCGATTTTCAACGTAAGCAAACTTTACATAAATAGAGTCCATTTGGATATTTGCTCATGTTCGAGTCTTTAACCGAGAGCATAATTACGCCCAAGTCGCTGGCACTGTTTGTCACCAAAGGCAACACTGGCCGCAGACACTTTTGCGCCCCGATGTTGAGACGATTTATCCGATTACTAGAACTTGTGTGTATCCAGCTAAACTGATTTCTCCTCCTAGCATCAATTTAAAGTGGTAGGCAGCATCGGGTTTCCAAAATTTTAAAGATGATTTTTAAGAACTTCTAGACCCGACGAGGTCCCATTTTCTGTCCCATATTATGTTGGAAATTCGAAAATAGCATCAGCAGCTGTAACAAAAAATAGAAATCTCTTGGGCCATTCACTCATCTCTGAGTTTTTAGATGAGGTTATAATCGAACCAGGGTGGGGCTCTACCCGACGAAAGGCAGCCCATGCCGTCGACATTTCTCATCTCCTGTGTTGGTGCAATTTTCTCGATAACTAGAACTCTACCATTCTAACAGTGAGCAATAATATTTTCAGACACCCAACCTCAGAATAGAAAAAGAAATTTGGAAGTTATATCGCAATTTTGAAAAATTTAAAAATTTCGAGTTTTTCAGCAGATTTCCTCGAATTGGCGTCGCGTTTCTTCTCTTTCTAGGAAAGCTGTGAAAACCAGCTAACATTGACTGTGCAGAGGACGTTTCGTAGACAGATATCCCAATTTTTGGAAGAGCCGAAGAATTTTTCGTTTGTTTTATGTTAATCAAAACATGACTCTTCGGCCGAAAACAACATTCTAGTTACTTCTCACATCTCCAGTCGGGCTCATATGGGCTATAGAATCGAGAAGTAGTCGCCAGTTTAGTATACACCCATACATCGACACTTTAAACGAGAAAGGGATTAAATACGGTGGGTCAGATATTTGAGCATTTTTGGGCTCAAGAGAAATTGAGAGCGCCCGATGAGGCGCTCTGGCGTGGGCGGGGCAAGTGGGGCGGGCCCGGCCCCACCACTCGTCGCGGACGAGATTGTCTCTAGACTGGCTCCTTCTCCTTTGTATTTTCCACGTTATTCAGCAGTATTCCACTAAACTCCAAAGTTCTAGACGCTGCTCAACAGTTCTGTTTCCTTCTCATGACTATCCTGTAGAAGGAACGCTTATCCCAAATGCATTGATTTGCTAACTCATGAAAGTTTGCATGTTTACATGTTACCATGAAACATTTCTTGACTTGCAATTTAATGCTATGCATCTTTCCGCAGGAGTGATTCGATGAAAAGGTAAGTCTCTTTCTCTAATTTCTTTCTCTCTCCATTTTTTGAAACATACCAGTGATTTAGAATTCGTGTATAACTCTATTCACCCAATGTTAGAATCTTTTAATGTTGTTTAACACTCTGAACCTTTTCATTTTCCGTTGTGTGGCCTAACAATTGATCATAAATCTCAAAAGTCGATTGTCAATATTGTAACTTTAATTAATTTTTCTTCCTCGAAACAAAATATTAATTTGTAATATCTTCGGTTTACATGGTTTTCACGCCCTCAAGCGAAGAAAAATATTTTTTTTTAAATAATTGTATTGATACATACCATCCGGATTTTTTCTCCATAGCTTGACTCAATTTTATATTTTTTCTATTTATCCAGCTACATATCATTCCATATTGAGAAATTTGTGAAGCCTCTCGACAACTTTTCATTCTTCGAGTAGCATAATTAAAACTTTAAAAAATCATACGTATCTCTTATTTTGCTAATACCTCTCCAGTGAATTTTCTAGAACATTCGAGTGTTTTCTAGAACATTCTTCATTAGCATTTTATTCATCAATTTTTAAAAAATCAGGCGGTGTTCAAAAACTCAGGTAAGCGTTAGTTTTGTTAGACCGTAACATTTCTATAGATTTACACATATAATTCGAGTGAAGAAATTTAGTGAGTGTTAATAAAGAATATGAGAACTCGGATCTATTTTCTAAGCTCTCTCTTGATCCAATCAATTCCTAACCTGTCTGAAAAAGCTGTTATAAAACTGTCTGTGATTTACAAATCAAATTTTCAAGCAAAAACGTAGAGGAACTTTCATATAAAACTGAAAAAAGGAGTTCGTGTAAAATTTTTCGCCCCATATTTCTTTCAAACATTTCAAAATAGATTTTCGCTATGTTTCATTTATAAACGCTTATAAATGCATCTAATTATCAGGAACATGTAATCGAATTTTTTTGAAAACTGTTTTTACCTTAAATCATTTATTTTTTTTATTTGCATTTATTTTCGTATCGAAAAATGATATTCATAAATTGGCAGAAACCCTAAAAAATAAAGGAGAAGAACAACGTTCTGGTTGATTTCACCAATTTTTACCCTTATTTCAGTTTTTTTGTAAATAATGAAGCGCGCTTTGGTTTCTTTAAAAATGCAGTCTTAATATGGACAGAATTTCTTTCTTTCCTAAAGTCGAATCTTTTTTTGTAGTCATCCAGCTAGGCAGACATGCCTGTTTTGATCTGTATTCTCAGGCTTTGCATTCAGCCTAATAAAGTTGGCTCATATCGGTCGATATCTCCATCATTGGATGGCTCGTAGCCTCAGCATATCCATTGGACACAAGACAAGTAACCCAGGATCGTTAACCTGTCCCAATGGCAATTTGCAATGGAAGTGTGGGTAGCAGGGTCATCCGACCACGGACATCAACGATAATTCAGTAGATTGAATACTAAGGCTGAGAACAAGATTTGGAATCGAAAATTAACTGTTTTCCTCAGCGAACGACAAAAAACAGACAAAGGAGGAAAAGGGGTGTTTTTCCAGAAGGAAAAGAGATTGTTTGGGAGATCAAAGAATAAACGAATCATAAAATTTCGCATCATCATCACAAAAATTCAAGAACTTCGTTGCTGAAAAGTTTCTGTCTTTTTTTCTGATTTTTTTTTGAATTTTCCAGGGTAGAAGAAACATGTAATGTTGAAAAATCCTATCTGGATATGGGATGTATTGAACAATAAAGTAGCATTTTCAATCGGAACAGTAGATTTTTTTAATAAATACAAAAATTTTGTTTTTTTTTAAATTCAGCTCAAAATTTGTTTTTTCCCAAAAGAGTTTGTGAACTGATCCTCCAAAAAAGTCCTGCAGCAAAAAAAGCTAATGTCATCTAGAACGTAACATAATATTTTTTGAATTTGAAATGTTATTTTTGATTTTCCGATCTTCTGTCAGTGGAAGGAATAGCGCTTCCATCTAAGCAATCATTCTTGAATAAGGTATGCACGACTCTTTTTTTTTCTTGTCAACTCAACAGAAACCTTGAAATCGAAGTGAAATCGATTTTCAGAGCATTATAAATATAAATAGATATCAGTTTATTAAAACGAAGGCAGAATACAGAACCAGAGAATTAATATTTATTAGTTTGCAAAAGCGATCGGATGGACGTAAACGCTTTTCCATACCGATTTTCAAGTTGAATAATTTTTCAGTTTGATTTTTTTCTCTTTGCATTTTCATGACTAATTTCAGGAAATATATTCACTGGATTACATTCACTCGAAAGAAAGCAAGAGACTGATTCGGGGAAATTAACGTAGCGAGGACCGTTCGAAAAAAACATTTTCTCATTCGGATTACAAAACAGGATTTCTCTGAGAATTTTTAAAAAGAAAAGCAACGAAGTTCTTGAATTTTTGTGATGATGATGTGAAATTTTATGATTCGTTTACTCTTTGATCTCCCAAACAATCTCTTTTCCTTCTAGAAAAACACCCCTTTTCCTCCTTTGCCTGTTTTTTGTCGTTCGCTGAGGAAAACAGTTTATTTTTTCAATTCCAAATCTTGTTCTCAGCCTCAGTATTCAATCTACTAAATTATCGTTGGTGTCCGTGGTCGGATGACCCTGCTACCCACACTTCCATTGCAAATTGCCATTGGGACATGTTAACGATCCTGGGTTACTTGTCTGGTGATGTGTTGTGTCCAATGGATATGCTGAGGCTACGAGCCACCCAATGATGGAGATATCGACCGATATGAGCCAACTTTGATAGAGATGTTTGATAAAGTTCGTCTGAGGCCAGGGGTGAAACGAACTTTGTCAACTTCTCTTTCTTACCTTACCTCTTTTGATTAACCTACCATGAATTTTCTGAAGATAGGGTCTAATGTAATTGTATAGTTGGCGATCATGTAATTGTCCATACTTGATGTATATTCCTATACATATGAACTTTATATACGTATTAGTATAATTTATTTATTAGGCTGAATGGAAAGGCTGAGAATACAGATCAAAATAGGCATGTCTGCCCTATCTGAATGAGTACAAAAAAAGATTCGACTTCAGGATAGAAAGAAATTCAGTCCATGTTAAGACTGCATTTTTTAAAGAAAACCAAAGCGCGCTTTCATCATTAAAAAAAAACTGAAATAAGGATAAAAATTAGTGAAATCAACCAGAACCTTGTTCTCCTTTATTTTTTAGGGTTTCTGCCAATTTAGGCATATCATTTTTCGATGCGAAAACAAATGCAAATAAAGAAATAAATGAAACAAGGTAAAAACAATTTTCAAAAAAATTCGATTACATTCTCCTGGGAATTAGATGCATTCATGAGCATTTATGAATGAAGCACAGCAAAAATCTATTTTGAAAAGTTTGGAAGAAATTGGGGTCGAAAAATTTTTACACGAACTCCTTTTTTCAGGTTCATATGAATGTTCCTCTACTTTTTTGCTTGAAAATCTGATTTTGTAAATCACAGACAGTTTTTATAACAGCTTTTTCGGACAGGTTAGGAATTGATTCGATCAAGAGAGAGCTTAGAAAATAGATCCGA
The DNA here is from genome assembly GCA_029168955.1 of Aplectana chamaeleonis. Taxonomy (NCBI): domain Eukaryota; kingdom Metazoa; phylum Nematoda; class Chromadorea; order Rhabditida; family Cosmocercidae; genus Aplectana; species Aplectana chamaeleonis. The sequence goes on from JAPDOI010001362.1 coordinate 12,279, forward strand.
GTTCTCATATTCTTTATTAACACTCAATAAATTTCTTCACTCGAATTATATGTGTAAATCTATAGAAATGTTACGGTCTAACAAAACTAACGCTTACCTGAGTTTTTGAACACCGCCTGATTTTTTAAAAATTGATGAATAAAATGCTAATGAGGAATGTTCTAGAAAACACTCGAATGTTCTAGAAAGTTCATTGGAGAGGTATTAGCAAAATAAGATATATGTATGATTTTTTAAAGTTTCAATTATGCTACTCGAAGAATGAAAAGTTGTCGAGAGGCTCCACAATTTTCTCATTGTGGCATGATATGTAGCTGGATAAATAGAAAAATATAAAATTGAGTCAAGCTATGGAGAAAATATCCGGATGATATGTATCAACACTACTATTTTTAAAAAATTATTTTTCTTCGCTTGAGGGCGTGAAAACCATGTAAACCGAAGATATTACAAATTAATATTTTGTTTCGAGGAAGAATTCAATGTGTAGAAAATCTATGTAATCAATACTCTTCGTAAATTAATTAAAGTTACAATATTGACAATCGACTTTTGAGATTTATGATCAATTGTTAGGCCGCACAACGAAAAATGAAAAGGTTCAGAGTGTTAAACAACATTAAAAGATTCTAACATTGGGTGAATAGAGTTATACACGAATTCTAAATCACTGGTATGTTTCAAAAAATGGAGAGAGAAAGAAATTAGAGAAAGAGACTCACCTTTTCATCGAATCACTCCTGCGGAAAGATGCATAGCATTAAATTGCAAGAAAGAGATGAAAAGATAGATGCAGAGGAAATAGAAGTTGATAAAATTCGTTTCGCCTCTGCCCGCAGACGAATTTTACCAAACAATTCTGCCGAGGCTCTTCAGTGAGGAACAGAATTGTCGATGAGAAAGCATATTGAGTAGGAAAAAATTGAGCGAGAACTGTTGGTAAAGAGCTGCATGGGATATTACGATTAAAAAGAGGCAAGAAAAATGGTGGAAACAAGAGGAAAAAGGGTCCAAGAGTGGGGAGGGGGGAAGAATTAATGAGTCCAATCAAAATGGGATCGATAAAGTCAAAACATGTCAACATTCAAGCAAATGGTGGTATGGGGAGGAATCGGAATCAAGATTAGAGTGTAGCTATCTCAAACGTTCATAAAATAGCAGAAAGAACTTTTTTAATGTTATTGTGATCATCTGGCAGAAGAAATTTATATGAAACTTTTTTGTTGCGATAGATACATTTGACTATGTTCACAGAAATGAATTCTGACGAGTACCCATTATACAGGAAGTGAATTTTTCAACTCTTTTAATTTATCAATGAAAAATCCACCTCAGAACAGACATTGGCTATCCTCAAGGTCTCCGTGTATATTGTTGAGGCCTTGATGATGACAGAAACTGCTGAATCTGACTGCGGAAATTTCTTAACGAGAAAATCGAAGTCGTCCGTTTTATTGTATAAACTAGTCAAAATTCCGTTACTATCTATTTTTATATTGATATCTAAGTAGTTGGTGTGAAAATTGTCCCTATGGGTTCTTTTAATCTCTAACAAATTATTGTAAACAACAGCTAATATGTCTTCTATATAATTGTCCGTTTTGTTATGGATGATTAATAGGTCATCCATATATCTATAAGGCTCAAACAAAACATTACGAACAAAAAGACAAAGTTTTTGAAAATTTGAACTCCATCACTGATAAAACCAAGTCTGCTAGGATGGGGCTAAAATTACCGCCTTGTGGAACTCCTTGTTTCTGTTTAAAAACGACGCTACCGAATAAACAGTAGCTATTATTGAGAAGGTAGTCAATGTAGTAAATTAAGTCATGTTTAGTATAATATCTGTAACTATTGTTTCTCGATTGGTCGTCCGTGTAGAAAGATTTGAAACCATTACTTGCGATGAACTTTTTATCAGCATTTTTAAAGCATATGTTGACCAAATAACTCATACAGCCAATAATAGTAGTATGAGGTAGGTTGGTGAACATATCAGTGAAATCTGCCGAATAAAGCTTCGCATCGTTATTTTTAAATGAGTTAAGTTGCTCCGCAATATTTATGCTTGCAATTGACCAGTATGTTTTTATTGTTTTGTTCCGAGATTTAACTATGTTAGCGTAATTAACAAAATGCTTCTTCAGTGTTGTGAATACTACACATAATTCCTGAGCGAGAGGTTTCAAACTGATATTATGTGCTCCTGTTATACATCTAAATTTGATGGGATTTTTGTGTAGCTTTGGTATGGCATAAATCAATGGAAGTGAACAATCCACTACGAATTTCAACTTGTTCTTCAGGGTGAAAAACTTATGCTTAAGAATTATTGAAACTTCATTTGCATTTGGAACGGCTTCATAAACATCATTGTTATTTCCATACACTATTGTATTGTTGACTTCATCAAAAGTAATTCCCATCTCTTTCATTAAAAACATAAGATAATATTTCTTACAAATTAGTCCATAGTTATTGCTAGCCTTATCCAATGGACAAAATATGAAAGCCTTTTGCAACCTTTTTGACAACTTCATATGGAAACTTCCAAGTATTTTCTTTAAGTAACTCTCCATGAAGAAGTGGTTTTAATTTTGTCCTGTATTCTGTGTCTAAAAGGACATGACACGGTTGATTTTCTCGCCGTTTAGCTTGAACTTATTAATCAAGTGATTGACAACCTCTAGTGTGGTTTGATCAAAAATAGTTTTAATATCTTGTCTATTAGACTTATCGTTGAATCTGAACTTAGTGCCTTTGTTAAGGATGTTACGGAAAACAACATCGTCAATTATATCCAAATTACCTGTAATTATATGTCCATTGCTAGAGCAGATATAATTATGATATTTATCACTATCTGTTTCACAAACACACGACATACTCAAAACATCTTTAATTTCAGTGGTAGTCAGAGTTCTCAGAAATTTATTATAATTGTAAATTCTAGCAGAAATAGGATTGCTGTAAGTAAATATTGGTCTAAAGATTTTTTCATTGTTATCTACGACCCCAATTATGTTTTTGATGGTGAGAGAATTAAACATTTTATTGAAATTCACTTTGTCAAATATTTTGTTAGCAAACGGAATCTTGATAAGATGACCTTCCAATTTATGTATTTTTGGTTTGCACATATTGATGTTATAATGCAGGCTGGTTAGCAAACAGAAGACAAGGAATCTATATTTTTGTTGAGTATTCTTCAAAAATTCTGCTGAAAGTGATGACTTCAGAAGGCTTCGAATATTTTTCTTATCCAAGGACTTCAGTAATCTATAAATTTCCATCGCTTTATCGGAATCGTTCTCATGATTAGTAAGCTAATTGAGAATTTCCTTACATTTTTCTCTATTTCTGAACTTTTTGTTTTTATTTTTACCTGTTTTTCTTTCTTTGGTGATTCTGAGTGAAGAGAAGGGATCGCTAAATTTGTATCAAAGCGGATTTGTGACATCAGTGATATTACCATAGCACTTAATATTATCATTAAGACCAAACGGGTGAGCAGTCATCAACAGTTTGATCCAGTATAATTTTTGTTTCGAGCAGAACGCTTTGATCTTCATTTGAGGCTAGAGCATCTAGAATATGGACAGAAAATCCTGAGCGACATTTTTGAAAATGATGGTACAACAGCGTAGGTTTCTTAAAATTTTCAATGTTATTCATATGCTCTTTAATTCTAAATTTGAGACTTCGCTGTGTAATTCCAACATATTGTTTTTCACAACAATTGCATTGCAAACAATAAACTACTCCTTTTGTATTACAATTACTAGTGGGAGTATGATAAGTATTTATTATGAATTTTGTAGTGTGAGAGCAGATTTGATTCTCAAACCTGATGAGACTGCAAATGCTACAGATATTTTTACACTTTTTACCTATGGTGTGGCTTCCCAAGTCTTTAACTGTATAATGCCCATTACCTACCTTATACTTAGTGAAGCTGGTAACCTGAAAGTAATTGCTCTGACTGACTTGCATGGAGTTTTTTGACTGTTAAATCCACATCACCTAGGAAGCCAAGCCTAAGTGAAGGGGGGAGTCCACCTTAAGGTTGGTGTTCCGAAAGGCTTCGGTGGGGCTGCCACCAAGGGAATGACGGGCCCTTTTTGTTCAAACGAACCAGTGTTACCGGAAGCGTGCAGAGGAGACGCCAACCACGCTACTCTACACCCCACATCAGCAACAACGCCTATTTTTAGTAAGAGGTATGGCCCTCCTTCAATGTGTGAGTTGATTGTTGCAGGGTTTCATCACAACCCATAACATGCAAGACAAAAAAAAAGAATAAAATAAAAAGGGCAAATTTAGTTGAGGAAGGGAAGCTCAAACGCATAGGTAAATCATACAGTATCTCACCACTGAAACCAAAGATAAAGTACTATTTTTGGTCGATGTATGGGTGTATACTAAACTGGCGACTACTTCTCGATTCTATAGCCCATATGAGCCCGACTGGAGATGTGAGGAGTGTTGTTGTTTTCGGCCGAAGAGTCATGTTTTGATTAACATAAAACAAACGAAAAATTCTTCGGCTCTTCCAAAAATTGGGATATCTGTCTACGAAGCGTCCTCTGCACAGTCAATGTTAGCTGGTTTTCACAGCTTTCCTAGAAAGAGAAGAAACGCGACGCCAATTCGAGGAAATCTGCTGAAAAACTCGAAATTTTTAAATTTTTTAAAATTGCGATCTAACTTCCATATTTCTTTTTGTACTCTGAGGTTGGGTGTTCCGAAAATACTATTGCTCACTGTTAGAATGAGTGGGTTCTAGTTATCGAGAAAATTGCACCAACACAGGAGATGAGAAATGTCAACGGCATGGGTTGCCTTTCGTCGGGTAGAGCCTCACCCTGGTTCGATTATGATCTCATCTAAAAACTCAGAGATGAGTGAATGGCCCAGGAGATTTCTATTTTTTGTTACAGCTGCTGATGCTATTTTCGAATTTCCAACATAATATGGGACAGAAAATGGGACCTCGTCGGGTCTAGAAGTTCTTAAAAATCATCCTTAAAATTTTGGAAACCCGATGCTGCCTACCACTTTAAATTGATGCTAGGAGGAGAAATCAGTTTAGCTGGATACATACAAGTTCTAGTAATCGGATAAATCGTCTCAACATCGGGGCGCAAAAGTGTCTGCGGCCAGTGTTTCCTTTGGTGACAAACAGTGCCAGCGACTTGGGCGTAATTATGCTCTCGGTTAAAGACTCGAACATGAGCAAATATCCAAATGGACTCTATTTATGTAAAGTTTGCTTACGTTGAAAATCGATTTCTTACTTTCTAGGAGGATGAAAATGGCACATCACCACGCAACTTTTCGTATTCGTATTTTTTTTTCAAGACGATAGAACATCCCACTTTGAAAAATTGTTGGGAAAACCTTAAACTGATATTAGCACAAATAACACTCGAATGCCGTTTCTTTCTTGGAATATGATAGCATAAGTCTTGCTGAAAAGTCAAATCCCGTAAGAATCGCTATTCGATGCATAATATCTCACTGACTTTTTCGTTAAGTGTCCTCTAATGAAGGCACGTAACAGTAACTTGAATCTACATTCATATAGTGATGAAAAATCAGAAACAATTACATAAGAAAAGATTTTTTGCTGGCCAAAGTCTGATGAAAATTAAGAATCTGAAAAAAAGACACTTGAAGTTTTGTTTTTGAAACTTATCTTCTCTTACCAATTAGTGTTACTGATCATGAGAATATACATTGAATTACAATTTCGGTAAGAGTATCAACTTTTCGCCGAAACGGTATTTGCAAAAAAGACGCTCGAAACCGCCGGCGACCGCCGACGGCCGGCGGTCGCCTGCGCCCACCGGCGGCAATGTGCACTCGCCAACCGACCGAACTGTACACTGTGTCAACAGTCGCTCACAATAGCTGAAGAACTTTTTTTGTTGCATGAGAAAACAAATGTTATCATACAAACCAGTAATGTTTTTGTTGATACCTCTTGATCAGCGTGACGAATTCCCGCGGTTCCGGTACCGGTTCTATTGTTATCTTTGTAGAGTGTAGTCTTATCGCGAATTTAGACGGTGAATTTTTCTGACCGGAATGGTCAGAAGTCTTCTCGTAGGTTGTACTTCAGTAAATGAACGGGGCTGCGGAAGTAAGCTCTGGTACATCCCTAGTAACCTGTTGATTTCGATTATCGCCAGCAGCGGAGCGGTGGGCCTCGGTGAAATATAACTAGTGATAAGGAGGTTTTGACGAAAAGGCCACCGCTTCGCGCTGTGATAACCGAAAACATGAGTTCACTTGAAATGGTTCAGAGTCCAGATTTTCTCGCGCGATCGGAATATCGATGGCCAGCAGGGATGTGCGCAATTACGACTAACGACTAACGGGCTTTTTAGGTGTTACGTCTAACGACTAAATAAATGAAATTTTTTTCGTGCGCAATCCCAAAAAAACGTTAGAAAATCAGTAGTCAATCACACCGCGCTACAATCCAAGGATTACATGAGTATTGAAATATGTGTAATCTTCATTTCCACGTTAAGCCTAGTTTTGACTGCATGTGGTCGCTGCGGCCATGCGAGGGACAACTGTTCCTTTTTCATCGCGCGTAAAGGAAAGCCGCTCCAATAGTGATCGCTTCGTAGCAAACGTCCTACATCGCTGGGTCGCGGCGACGAAATCCTATGCTTTACTGCATCGCTGCTCGAAAAGCGATTCTCATTGGTCGCTGACCATCGCTCCATCGCGGTCAAAATGGCAGCGATGGAGCGATTGCCAGTGAATAACACGTTTCGTCTAGTGAACATTGACCCTTTCACATGACAAGATCAGTCTTTTCGAGTTGAAACGCGTTATTGATAACTACCAGCCATTGATTTCACTGATTGATTGAATTTCATCGATCATCCGTGAGGCGATGCACTATGAACAGAATCGCTGCCGCTGCTACATCGCTGCAGCAGCGGGTGCAAAATCGCTGCGATGAAAAACAGCAGCGATGCAGTCAAAACTAGGCTTTAGTCGCAGTCGAATTATCACCATCGTAGATGCGAAGCGGTTGTTTTTCGTAAAATTCAGCCATGAAAATAAAGATATCACTCTAGAAACCGCACCAGTGCGAGTAGCGGGGAAATGAAGGCTACTTCCCTGTTAGTTGTTCGAGGTTGGTGGTACTAAACAAATAAACCTTTCACTATTTATTATTTCTACTGGCCCTGCTTCGCAGTCCTGTAACCCCCACATTATGACCCCAACCGAACTTTGCGCAAGGTTAGGCGCAGCATTTATGCGACTTCGTGCCGGTCGCGCGACTTTATGGTAGGCTCACTGAACCAGTTCCGGCACCGGCCGGCTCCAGCGGAGATTTTTACAGAGGACCGTATCAGTAGTGATAATATGGATCGGTGCCTGCAGACCACAACTGCTCACAGATGGCAACTGCAATACTCGACATAGGCCCGTAGTAAACCCACCACTCAGTCAGGATTATCTGAATGGGTGATAAGATGAGCCTGAAACGATTAAGACAGGGTTCAGACGAGTCCGAAATCGTATCGAGCGATAGATTGCATTCAAGCGGTCGGTCTTGCAAAGCCATGATGATGGGGGTATGATTATACCTGTGATGACAGGAACAACAGGCCATTATTCTCTACGTGGTCGTTAACGGATCGACCAACTCCATGCTCCGTTTCTCAATAAATGAAATGCTGTTTGTTTCGTGGAAGCTGAAATTGATAATAATACATTGATAAGCCGAAATCTCAGCTGAATTATTTAAGTTACTCCTTTGCTCCTTAAAACAGTCTCGAGCGCACTCCTGACCTGGCACGCTGTTTCTCCCTTCTCTTGCCAAGAAGTCAGTCAGATCTGACTGAATCGATTCAGTCAGATCTGACTGAGTGATTCAGCTTAACTTGTTTGATGCCGACTTTCTCTGTTTAGCCTAGGTCGCTATCCTACAACACGTACGTCTGAAATGTGTGCGGCTCATCTGAATTCTTTTCAGAACATGGATTCAGATAGGCTGAACTGAAATTTTCGCCGGCTTTACTACGGGCCATAATCTCCATGTTCTCCATTCTTCGAACCTCGGCATCGTATAATAAACTTCTTAATGCTATGCCAAGGCGTTAGGCGCTTGGTAGGATAGATATACGAATTAAATGGCTCTCGAATAAGTTTTTTAGGCCTTAGAAGAGGACGTGAAGTCAAAACATCAGGCCGTTAGTAAAGTTCCACCTATAAACCTTGTTTGGAATAGCAGTAGAAAATCTATTTTCGACTCACCGTATTTCCTCTAGTAGAAGTACATTAAAAAGAGAGGGCTGAAAATTAGAAGTACACCATTTTTCGCAGTATACCTCTCTTAGTAGCACATTCGAAAATAAGATAAGGAATAGAAATTTAGATTCTAAAACAGTGGTACGGCCAAGAAAAAGAAAACATTGACGAGTGTGCAAGCGATGACTCAGTGAGACTTGAATAGCTGACTTTTCATGGCTGTTGATCTCGAAAATCATACTTTTATTATTATAATCCCCACTAACAATAAGAGAATCCAAAAATAAGATTGAAAAATAGAAATACGCCTCTATTAGCAGCACACCTAGCAAAGAGGCCTGATGATTAAAGTATCTGGTTCCGAGCCAGATTTACTCTATTCCCTCGCGCGCTTGTGCGGAGCGAGGGTAGAGAAGGCGAGAAAGTGTGGGGAGAAGACGCAGCGTATGCGCGAAGACGCACGCGATAAACGGAAATAAATTTCACTCGGAAACAGGGAATACATGTACCTTCAGGGGAGAAAATACGGTATTTTTACATTCGCCGCCCGTGATCCATGTGTAGAAAATTTTGGCAAATTACATGGTTAACCTCTAGACTAAAAATAATGGTCCAGATTTTTCGTGTATGCTACACGGTAGAAACGATGATTTTCACTTCCTCATTCGAAACCAGGATGCCTGTAGCAGGCGCTTCGCGCAGGGATCGCATCTTTTTTGGAGAGTGGACGGACTGCGTCAGCTCTTAACAAACATGTGTTAGCGGTATGGTATACTTTAACGCTGTCATGAGCAAGAAGCATGCAATCTAGCACAAATCGCGGCGGCACCCGCATCAAAGGCATCGGTCGTCGTAGGTACAGTTATTTCGCGTCTGTCGCAGCGTCGCCTCGCGGAGGGCTGACCTACCGCGAATGTGCCGAAGCCTGTCGCTGTGCAGAGCGACGCGACTGCAAGTCGCAAAAGTATACTATACCCCCAATCTGTGAATTCTCTGCTCGCAGCGACGACCACCGCAACCGGCTACAAACACGACTGTACCTCGGTGAATTCTACCGCAGACTGCGCCTGTAGGTGTCTGTCTGCGGCACGTAGTGTATACCTGCTGCGAAACACGCCGAGATAAAGAATGATTTTAGTTAGCTGTTAATTTTAACGTGGTTTGTAGACTCCCCAAATGTGAGAGGAGGACCCACATTTTCATTTGTTAGGTTCTGAATTTTGAAAGAATGCAGTTTTCTTGGGACACTCTGATTGGTATCTATTACAGGTGGAGAGGCCGGATCAGCGGACACTGCTCGCGATCCTCGAGGTTTCGCTGTAAAATTCTACACCGAAGAGGGAAACTGGGATATGGTAGGTTCTATTACCAACAAGGGTAATGGCTCTGGGTCGCAGTGGACATTTCTAATTGATGGGTGGAATGGAGGGAGCGAGGGGTAACTAGAGATTTTCTGTGTCCACAACTCCCTAGCATTAGTGCAGTACATGTTTAACAGCCTAGTTTTTCTCATTTTAAGCATCCACAGTGAACCAAAGGCATAATCTTTTAGGTTGATGCAAAAGTTTCCGGGCTTTTCATGACTTTGAATAATTTTTTTTTCAAAAACAAACAAGGCTCACCAAACAAAATAATTTCCATCACATTCAAGGATCCTTAGCCACCGATTGGGCAGATCATGAATTCTCGACGCGTAGAACTCTGGCTGTTTCGAGTCGAAGTATCCTTCTAAGGCCATTTTGACTTCGTCATCGTTAATGGACTGTTTTCCATCCAGGAAGTGCTGCATCGAGCGGAACATATGGTAGTCGGAAGGGGCAAGATCTGGGCTATATGGAGGATGAGGAAGAACTTCCCAGCCCAGGTCCAGCAGTTTCTGTCGGGTTATCCGAGATATGTATGGCCGAGCATTGTCGTGAAGAAGGCGAACAGAAACTGCTGGGCCTGGAGTTCTTTCTCACCCTCCACATAGCTCAGATCTTGCCCCTTCTCTGATTACCATCTGTTTCGCTCGATACTGCACTTCCTGAATGGAAAACGGTTCACTGACGATGACGAAGTCAAAATGGTCTTAAATGAATACTTCAACTCGAAGCAGCCAAAGTTCTATGCTTCGGAAATTCACGATCTGCCCTATCGGTGGCGAAGGATCCTTGAATGTGATGGAAATCATTTTGTTGGGTGAGCCTTGTTTGTTTGTGAAATAAATGTTTTTTATTCAAAGTCGTGAAAAGTCCGGAAACTTTTGCATCAACCTAATAGTTCACTAAAACGTATACATCTTCAGACGAAGCAGAGGTGGTCGGCTGGAGATCAATATGCACAAACTCAATGCCACACGCTCGTCTTCAGTTGAGCGAGAGCGGTCGAATCGCAACGAGGTTGATCTTCCTCTTCTTTGCAGCCACTGAGAGGGGTTTCGTCACAAGTTGAGAAACTGGGCGACCAGCACTGGAATTCGTCCACAAGTCTATTGTACTGAGCGTTGTTGGCTTCTTTGGACAACGAAATAGGTGCTTAGTGTCGTGGCCTTGGTTTCCACAGTCCGGGCACACGTCAGGCCGGCTATTGTCAATCCTGTGCAGGTAAGACATAAGCAATGGAGAATGTCCGCAGTGTAACGAAGCGAGGATACACCTGGCGCGCCTACCGAGCTCGGACTCGGTATCAGATACCCTGGGCTGCACATCACCGAGAATAGGGTTAACGGCCGCTTTGGCGAGATGATCCTCCACGAACCGGGTGTGCTCCGCGCGTAAGAGACGAAGCCGTTCTTGATTCGAGTCGGTCCATCTCTGTACATTCACTTTGTTCGGAGCATCGGCAAACGGCACTCTGATCGATCTCTCTCTAACGGGATTTAAAAGTCTTCTCGGCGGATGATTAGGCTGCTTAAGGACATTAATGAACATCTGCTGAGCCTTGAGCTGACAATGCTCTTTCACTGGCAAGATACGGGCCTCGGCGTGAAGGTGCTCAATCGGTGAGCTTTTTGCACATCCAGTGGCTACTCGAAGTGCAGCATTCAGAATTCGCTGCACCTTTGTCCAGGAACTATCCGACACGATGTGCTGCCAGACAGGTGCAGCATACTCCAGTGCAGGCTGCAGAATAGCTCGATATGCCGTCAAGATTGTCTCTCTGCTGCAACCCCAGGACGTTCCTCCTAGAGCTCTCAACACATTAAGCTTTGCCTTGATAATTGCCTGCTTCTGTTCAGCTTTTTTACGAAACTTCAGCGGTGGGTCCAAAACGAGGCCCAGCGGTTTGGGAAATTTTTTAAATTTCCCAAACGAGGTTGATGCACATTGATCTCCAACCGTCCGCCTCTGCTTCGTAAGGAGATACAAGGTCTGTCCGAATGAGACTGTCCGCCCACGCGGTCGGCGTACGTGTCGACCTTCGGTGAATTAGGCATTTTTCGTATTTGAAAATCGATAAACAGGAATATTAGACGAATATTGACTAATATCCAAGTCAGCTGATTGCAGTCGGGGCAAGGCTCTTTCAAGAGCTGCCTTCGCTTCGGCCGCGTGACACGCACGTGGACCGCGTGGGCGGACAGTTTCAGACTTTATACGTTTTGGTAAGCTAAACCATATACCCTCGTGAGTGAAATTTGTGAGGTTCAAGCTAAAATTAATTGTACAGTAGAGCACTTTCAGGTAGGAAACAACACTCCGATTTTCTTCATTCGTGACCCCATCCAGTTCCCGAACTTCATCCACACTCAGAAGCGAAATCCCCAGACCCATTTGAAGGACCCGGATATGATGTGGGATTTCTGGGGACTACGCCCTGAATCCACGCATCAGGTAGGAATATTTAAATACCTTCCTAGAAGAAAATATCAGCTTTTTCTAATTCAGGTTATGTTTTTGATGTCGGATCGAGGAACTCCTGACGGTTTCCGCTTCATGAACGGCTATGGTTCCCATACTTACAAGCTGGTCAACGCCGATGGGGAACCGGTTTACTGCAAGTTCCACTTCAAGGTTTGTCCACGACTTTTCTTTCATGAATTATCGTTAGACTGATTTTATCCGAATTTCTAGGCTCAGAAGATCAAGAATCTCATGGCAGATGAAGCCGGTCGTCTAGCCGGAGAAGATCCGGACTATGCCATCCGGGATCTTTATAATGCAATTGAGCGAGGCGACTATCCGCAATGGAAATTCTGTATTCAGGTGCTGCCAGAGAACGGGCGTTTTTAGTCAAGACTTTGAAGAACTTTTTCCAGGTAATGACGTTTGAACAGGCCGAAAAGTGGCCAATGAATCCATTTGACGTCACAAAAGTCTGGCCTCACGGCGAATTTCCGCTGATCCCCGTTGGAACAATGACTCTCAATAGAAATCCGAAAAATTATTTCGCTGAGGTCCGTTTTGCTTCCTACATCTGAATTATCGTTCCTTGCCAAGTCACTGACTTTGGTATCCAAATCCTTTACGATTCCAGGTGGAGCAATCCGCATTCTGTCCTGCCCATGTAGTGCCGGGAATTGAGTTCTCTCCGGACAAGATGCTCCAGGGCCGGCTGTTCTCGTATACGGACACGCATTTCCATCGACTCGGCACTAACTATATCCATCTGCCAATCAACTGCCCCTATCGAGCACGAGCGCATAACACTCAACGAGATGGACCCGCTTGTTATGATAACCAGGGTGAGCTAGACCCTTTAAATGGCGTGAATATGTGCTTTTCTTTATGGTGGATTTTTTTTGTCAAAAACTCGGGAACTTCTTTCATGGTACACATTATCTTTCATCATTTAAGGTAATGCTCCTAATTACTTCCCGAATAGTTTCAACGGTGGAGTGGAATGCCCAAGATCAGCCGAAAGCAAATGGCAAGTGACCGGGGACGTTGCCCGTCACGAGTCCATCGATGACGACAATTTCGAGCAGCCAAGATTGTTCTGGACGAAGGTGAAAGGCCACCTTTTTCAATTTCATCATTTTACAGATTCGAATGAAAATTTATATAAATCGAAATCCGATCGAGATAAAAGGTCTGGTTACTCTTCGGTGATTCGCTGCCGCTGGCTTTTGTGGCACGCTTGGAAGGGGTGAGATTTCGAAATTGACCAATATATGACACACCTACCGCGGAAGCCAGCGGCAGCGATTCGCCAAAGCATAGATAGACCCTCAATCTCATGGCACGTCAAGCAAAGCCATCGGCTGAACCATGAATTTCGCTCAACAATTTTTTAGGTGATCGGTTGAGTCTGAAGAGGGCGCGTGAGGGGGCAGTGGCAAGAGGCGCCACTGTCACGCACCCGGTCGAGTGATCGGTCCTGGCCCTAGGCCAACCAAATATTCCATCCCTCTGGGGTCGGTGGGTTCGTACCAGACTTGTCTGGCAGGATAAGAACACTGACTTGAACATCGGATGGCCCCCGCAGGTCATTGTTCAGGCCCAATATACACTCAAAAGCCTCTACGATTCTGAATGGAAGTCAAACGTGTGGCGCATCCCCGGAAAAAAATTGATATACGCCGAGAACTTCACCTTCATCCTTTATTATTAGGTGCTCAGCAAAGAAGAACGTGATCGACTAGTTGAGAACACTTTCTCGACAATGAAGGACTGCAAACCCTTTATACAGGATCGCGCTATACAGAACTTTGGCAAGGTCAGGTTCAACTCATCAGACAAACTAAGATGAATATCAGTTTCTATTTCACTGTATACTTCTTTCTAGGTACACCCCGATTTTGGAAACGCACTCCGAAAACTGGTCGACAATTACAATGCACACAAGGTATGTTTATACTTCCATTCCCAAGGGAATCCGACGTGTATTTCCGAGGAAACCAAAATTGACCATTTCCAACACATTCAGATCTACCATAATTTCCAACTTCTTGGGAATATTCTTTGTGCACCAAACGTGTGAAAATTTTCAGATATAAAGAACTCATTTTCATCATTTCTGTTCCGGCTCCGGTTTCTTCTCACTTCAGACCCCTAAAAAATTCACTAGCCAAATGTACATGTGTGACAGCTCTCGGCAGCTAAGGCCCCCGATAGACTTGGTCGAAAAACCTGCTGAGTCCGACTGATTCCGAATGTGTCCGGGGCGGAAAAACCGTCTGCAACCGACTGAGTCCGGTTGCCCCCATCGCCAACCAGTTCCTCTGCTAAACATGCAATTTATAGTGACGATTATAACCTCTGCTGTGAATCGGAACGTGTTTGGTGGCTAGTTTTTCTTGTTTTCAACATCTCTTTGTCTTCAACTCGTAAACCATTTTTAAGAATCATCATTGGACAGATGGGGTGAGGACGATTACGGTTGGGACGCAGCGGGACTCAGTGGGACGCAGTCGGTGCATTGGCCCCGCCCTTGTACGCATGAGAACCATCAATATCGACCGGGGGGATTGCGGTGGGCATCAGACGGTCGCAGTCGGACTCAGTGGGTTGTTTTCGCACCCGTCTCCCACGAATTCGGTGCGTATCGACCCGGTGGGACTCAGTAGATCCACCGGCTATGACGGGGACCTAACTCCACCCACCTCCTTTGCCGTATTACACCATGTAGAGCGCGCTCCAAAAGCAGTGTATCCATTCAGGTATTATTCTTCCTCACAGTATTTCTTGATTCTCTCTGCTGAATAATGGAGAAATTTGCCAAGACTGAGCACCCCTTCGCAATTAGTTTCTCAGAAAATCGCCGCATTCAGTGTGTGTCAAATATGCATTCAACTCGAGTGACCACTTTCATCGAAAAGCTCTATCGCAAGAGCACGTGCTCTGAGGCCGGGATCATACTTCTAGCGACGAGCGACGCGACGCAGTGCTTTCCATCAATATCGACCGAGAATCGATATGCGTGAGATGCACTGTCGCTGGTCGCGGGAAGTATGATGCCGGGCTAAACAGGAGCATGTGCTGCAAAATTGAATCACAGGAACACGTGCTGCAACATAGTCCAGCGCTATTGTAGCAGTACGCCGACACGTGACGCCGCCGCCACACCGACCAGCGACTCGGCCATCCCGCCGAGCACCATCTGGGGCCGCCAGCGGTTGGACGAGGCCTACAGCGGCTGGGCGGGCCAGGTACTGCAAACTTGGGTAATTTAACCGGTGACGCTGCTGACATCTGAGTCCCCCTCAAGAGTGCGTCGTATGCATTCCCTTTTTCGAAAATAGTTTTGGCTGTGCTGCGTTATGCCCGAAATGGGCGGAGCGGGGGCGGAGTCGGCTGTCACCAACTGCTCAGGTGGCCGGTCGTAAACGGAGGCGCGAGGAACGCAATCATAGCGTTGCACTCATCACGACAGCGTCGACGAACTAACGAGCCATTCAAGCCAATTGACAAGGAGGAAAAGGAGAGAAATTAAAGTGTGGTGAGATAGGACAATATAAACCGTAAAGGAGTTTGGGTATAGTAGACTTGGAACTGAATCGAATAATAGTTGAGGAAGAATACAGGAGTAAATAGAGTATTCGGGATTTGAATATCATATCTGTTCGGGAGTTTCACGCCTGGAATTTTGAGAATATGTGATTTACTTAGCAAGGACTGCTTTAGACTTCCCGTAGCGATTTGGAAAACCATGTCGTCGTTGCTGTAGGTCTGTGACAGCACATAAACTCAGTCACACTCACCGCTCGTCCGCCGCGGCAGATGAGCTCTCCGGACGGTCCGCGGCGCCTGGCGGCTGATCCGCGGCACGATTGATACTGGGACGGTCAAACGGCCCGTGCGCGGGGCTGTTTGTTCTCGAGGGGGTGGCGCCGGGGCGCACCGCCAATGCACCATCGCAATACTGATCGATGAAAAGCAGCCACATATATGTTTGAGTGGTTTTTGGATTGAACGACTCCACCACCTCATTCCCCGCAGTCTTAGACAATTTTCCAGCCGCTGACTTCGACTTTATCGTATTTGTAACTTCTTCAAACCGTTATATCTACATGCACGCTAATTATTCTTTCTAGATGCCATCGCAACAACTTCTAGGGCAGAAAATTCCCGATGGTAAGTAAATTTTCATATTCTCGTTCATTTTTGAGATTCTCTTCTGAATTTGTTTTTCTCATTCAAATAATTTTCATGATTGTTTGGTTTGGTAATTCTCCTCATGTTTTTTTCAAGAATAGTTCCGGTTTGATACCGACTTTGATCGATTTCGGCATGAAACCAGATCTACCCTAGAAAAACCAAACAATCATATAAATCACTGGAATGTAAGGAAGGAAAACAAAAGAGAGAATTACAAAAATAAACGTGAAAATGAAAATTACCTACCACCGTGAATTTTTTCTCCCTAGAAGTTGTTGCGGAGCCATCTGGAAGGATACAATTGGTGTGCATGTAGATATAATACTAATATATGAAGAAACACAGAAGGACGGGTTTGGTCACAGAAGCCAAGAAAATTGAAGAAAATGAAAAAAACACCTACAATCAGCTTATCGGCTACGGCGCCGGAATATCGTCCGGCTCGAGCGCGTGCGGCCGCGAAGCGTCTCAATACGCAATTGCGGAGTGGAATTTGGACGCAGAGAAGCACAGTACATGAACTCTGTTTTCCATCGAGTGGGATATTCTAGTAGAGCACCGCTCCCAATTAGATGGAAACAGTCAGTTCGCCCACCCCCAATCGACTCATTGGCCGTGAGACAGATTTTCGGCATTGTTGCACGCTCTTTCGCGCTAGCTTTCTTATCTCCTCAGAAAGCATCAGTATCACAATTTCGCAGGGTTGCTCTACCGTACGACTTATTTTCAGAGGTAGAACAGCTCAATTTACATGTAGAACTGGTTTCGATGTGCATTCGTAGACTTGTTCAGTTTATGGCATATTGCAATGCATGCCCATGGTAACACAAACAACTGATTGTGCAATAACTATGTGTTACAGGTCTTCAGTCTAAACTAATATTACAAAGTTGTTGCTTAAGAGTCATAAAAGATGAGCTCTCGATTTCGAGAATTTACAGCTCATGATCATACATTAATCATTTGTTCATAATCATAATTATACATCACCGATGTCTAAAAGATTGAATAAAATATAATATTTTCACAATACTTCAGCGATACATGTCACAGTTGTACAGCTAAACTATCGAAACCAGTTATGCATGTTAGTCGAGCTGTTCTACTCTTGAAATTAGCTCTTACGATGGAGAAATCCTGCAAAATTGTGATATTGAAGGGCTTTCTGAGGAGTATGGAATGCTAGCGCGAAAAAGCGTATCTCAATGCCAAAAATCTGTCCCACGGCCAATGAAACGGTTGGGGTGGGCTGGATAACAATATTCAAAAGGACTGTCCGCGGCGGCTCTCAGGACGATCCGCGGCGCCTGCAGGACGATCCGCGGCGCTGGCAAGATGGTCCGCGGCGCATTGCCGGCGCATCCGCGGCTTCGGTGAAGGATCGTCCGGTCGTCGGCCGCGGACGATCCTGCAAAAGCGCCGCGGATCGTTCTTGGACTTCTCTGAGAATGACCCACGCTTTAAAAAAATCTGCTGTAAATCTCTTAGGCATTT
Organism: Aplectana chamaeleonis; assembly: GCA_029168955.1. Classification (NCBI taxonomy): domain Eukaryota; kingdom Metazoa; phylum Nematoda; class Chromadorea; order Rhabditida; family Cosmocercidae; genus Aplectana; species Aplectana chamaeleonis. The sequence goes on from JAPDOI010001362.1 coordinate 30,077, forward strand.
AGCCGATTCCGAGTATGGAATACTGGAGCACTGTCATTACCCTACAATATATTAAAATCACGCCCTGGAACTCAATGGTACGTGAAAAAGCCTCCCTTGTTAGTGAATTCCGTTTTTCTTTTTTTTTCGTCTCATACTTGATTCACTCGAGGGTTTGGATAATGTTCTCTTTTTTCACATCGAGTTTCTCGAATTTTTGGGTCATTCGGTGTAACACCGCTGTTATTCAAATTTTTCTATATTTTAAAAAAATTGAAAAAAGAGTATACAGTTCTCCTCCGCACTGCCGTTCAGTCCGCAAAGTGCACCCTGATTGCGAAATCTTGCTGCGGCGCGGTTGCGAACATCCTCAGACAAGGATGTGGGATCACCCGGGCGCTTTTGGCCTTTGGTGCCCGGGTGATCATACCGCCCGGGTGATCGCACATCCCTGTCTGAGGATACTCGCAACCGAGCCGCAGCACGATTTCGCAATCAAGTGCACTTTGCGGACTTAACGGCAGTGCGGAAGTGAAGAATAGATTGAATGGGAAAAAAATCAATTTTTTTTTCGCGGAGGGGGGGGGCGCACTCTACCGACCGATCCCATTTCCACGCCTGACCCTGTTGGCCACCGATGAAAATTTTCCAGAATATTCATAGAATTCCTAGAAAAAAATTTATTAATAGAAAAAGAAAAAAACGATCTGAAAGCGAAAAGTCTTCGAATTGTGTCATTATATAGTCGTATCTATTCTACTCTTGATTCTTTTTCTTGTTATTGGGTTTTCTTTGTTCTCTACATAAATCTCTGGCGTTTCTGTGTAACGATATTTGTAAATTCGAAATTTTTGATAAGACGGCCAAGCGTGTCTCAGGAAAATCTGTGAAGTTCTTTTTGGAAGTTGTAGTATTTGTAATAGAACCAAATTACATGTATATAGAAATATAGAGGGACATCTATCATTAAAAGTGTACATAATATTTAATGATGATAATCATAATACAAGATTGAAAATCAGATGATTCTAAAACCAGCATCCCTTGATAAAAATGGGTCCATTGGCTTGCACAGCTCGTTAGTTGGTCCAAGCGGCCGTAGTGAGAGCGACGCTATAAATGCGTTTCTCGCACCTTCGTTCGCACCTCCGTTTACGACCGGCCACCTGGGCAGTTGGTGACAGCTGACTCCGCCCCAGCCCCGCCCACTTCGGGCATAACACTTACCCCCCCCTCGAGTTGAATGTGTATCAAGCACGCATTGAATGTCTTATTTGTTGGGACATGTGCTGTAATTTGAAACACAATAGGAGCACGTGCTTCCCTCGCAGCACGTTCCCTGACTGTGCTCGAAACTGCCCTGTCTTCGAATTGAATTCATACTCGACGCGCATTAAATGCGGCGATTGTCTGAGTCAGCAGATTTCGTGTGGCCAAATCTCTCAAGGGAATGTTTATTACATTTGTTTTTTTTCGCAGACGAACATTAAATCAAGCACTTTAGGAAGCACGACCACGCATTTAACCGGCTGTATACATCAACAAGTTATCAACATTGCTAAATACTTAACACTGTCAGAATGTTCGTAGGGCATATCAGCCGCAAATTTTCCAGAATAAATTTTTATTTGCAGTGTTTTGCAATGTACAGTTTCTGTTAATCATATCGCTGTGGAAGCAAATGTTGATCGTGAGGAAATGTGACATCTATCACGTATATTGTAATCGAGTTTGTAAGATCTTCTGACGAAAGCAAGAGATCCTCGACAACCAACATAGAACCCGACATCCTGAAAATGCGTCCTGGTTCACTCCATTCTTATTCTTGACATTTTTCATGGTTTTATGGGTTCGATGAACGGATCAGTTGCCATCCATCAATGTCACTATATCCATTTCCCGCAAAGGTTTAACGTTGGTCTAATACAGTGCGTTGCAAACGTATGCGACATACCCCGATTTCTATGGTTCCGAACTTCGCGTGAAGTTATGTTGTCGGATACTACCGATTTCTGGCTTCCTTACGGATCGAAGCCCGGTGAGTAAATGAGCCCAAATAATCGGCCCTACGAGCAAATCCAAATAAACGGCCCTACATCAACCAGGCATCGATTAGTGTGCAAGGGTGGACGCGAAGTTTCGCCAGAAAACAAGTCGATGTCGACGGTGAGACCTCAGGAAGATCAGGTGGTCTTCAAAGATTTTTCGACACTATGGACACGAAACTAAAGGAAAAACAAACAAGATGCCGAGCTTGCCGCGTCATCTAAGGGTTCCACTTGGACACCACGAGCGGTTCGTTTTGTTTCTTACCTCACACATGGAAAACGTTATATAATGAACATGAAACCTTTCTCCGGTTTCTCGACAGGTCAACGTAAACAGATAAGGGGTGGAGCAATAGAGAAATATTACAGTCCATTACGAGGATCTGACATGTGCGACAGCTACTCTGCTGACGTGGACCGGCTTTAAAAATCGGGAAAATGTTGTACAAGTACGAGTAATATGAGTACAATAAGAACAGATTGTGCATTGAAAGGTGAGCTTATTTGACTCCAAATGAAGAAGAGGAAACGCTCACCATATACTATGGCTTCATTAATTTGGCGGCAGAATCGCGTCTGAAACACTTGACGTTAGCGGCGATATCTCCGACTTAGTCAGCTTCAAGTAAATCGGGCCTGCACGATTTGTAAGGAATCTAGATGGCAAGGAAGTTTCTGCTTTTTGGAAGGTGATCTTATTTCTTCCATCTCTAGTGATGGATGGAAGCCAGGAGAAGAAGTTATTCAACTCTCACTTTAACCACGCCTTTGAGAATCTTGTGCATACGTCAAACAGAGCTTGTCGAGTTTCTATGAAGGGAATACCAACGGGTATTTTTCTTCTATGCGTACTAGGTGTTGCAGAGAAAGTGGACGTTCCCATTCTAATAAAAAACTTCTGTGTGTAAATATTTTGTATTCTCTCGAGAACCTCTATATCTTTATTTTGAGATGGATCGAAAACTATGGAACCTGATTCAAAAAAGGGTCGTCTGTAGGTGGTGCAGGCTAGGAAGAGTTAACGTCGGCATTGATCCGGAAGAGACTTCGCGTTCACTGTTGAAAGTTGGCTCAAACACGGTGCCATATGCTATAACATAGGTGCACTGAGTTTGCGCCAACCTCCAATGGGAAACGCAAAGTCTCTCCCGGATCCGTGCCGATGTTACCTTATTCCCGGTTCTTTGGGTAAGCTCTAACACGAGTCCTATCCATCTGATCCGCCGAAAATAGGTCTCTACTCGTCAGCAAAGATGATTTGAAAGGTAATCTATCAATTGAATTCGTTCAACAAAAAAAAACAGAAATAGCCTATCGCCCTCCAATCTGTCGGCAAGTTGATGCAGGGGTGCTGCTGTTGTCTCTCTAAAATGTGGCCCGGCCGATGACAGACTCGCAGCACACAGGATTCGTGCGCGTTAGGGTTGAGCTCCTGATTTCGTCCGCAGACCCCCCCCCCTCCTCAGCAATGTAGTTACAATTGTAACTGTTATGCTATTCGGGGTCCTTCAGCGAATAGGCATAGTGGCTATTGCAAGAAAAAAGAAAAAAAAAGAAGAAAAAGAGAGAAAAAAAAGAAAAAGAAAAAAGAAAATAAATAAAAGAAATCTAATTCTGGGTGCGGACATCCGAACCCATTCGACATACAAGGCCCACTTAAGTCTGTTCCCGCTCAAAGATGCGAGTTCCGCTAATCATTTTGTATTATTTACGCCACCAATACCTGTTCTACATAAATTGCATGAAGCGGTGCAATTTGGTCTGGGCTGCATTCCAAAAACTTTCCCAAAGCAAAAGGTTGCCATGGACACGTACCCACGGCGGCGTGGAAACGATTCGCAGTTGTGATTCGTAGCTATGGGAATCAAATTTGTCCATGGATAGGGAGACTATTTGTCCTCCCACATAACCGTGAAAACATTCATGGAATGCAACCCTGTAAACATGGGAAAATTGAAACGAAATCCACCGCATTACCTACTATGTCGTGAGATTTGTGCAACGGTCACTTTCGACAGTATTTATATCAGTTTTCTGAGATTTCATAGTTTTTTTTTTTGGAAAATATGACCTGGGGTTTTCGAGTGAGCTGCATCGATTGACGTTAGCAGAATATTCACTAGCTTCACGCGAAGCGAACTACTGAGATCGTGTACGTTGAATAATCTTGCAAGGCACTGTACTATGTGTAATTTGAGAAGGACAGCTACTTTCACAACACGTTCCAGATGGAATGTATGTTGCTCTCGAGAATCATCAGCGAAACTGATCTGGTACCAGTGTTTAAACCTCGAGGGACTTCACAACCATAATTTTTCAGGGATGAGCGCCATTGTACGGTTTCGAATATCCAAGAGACAACTATTTCAACGTGCTTAGAGTTCTTGATATAAACCCATGAAGAAACATAAGGCTATTTGCCAAGATGAGAAGAAGCCATTTGAACGGTAGGGACTCATTCGGGGCTTAAAGGCACAGTCCAAGCTCAGGGACGAAATCTGAGATTTCCACATTGTTGTGAAGTAGATCCATCCTATATAACACCTGCCAAGTGCGAGCTCTCAAATCCTGCGGATAAGCGAAAGGAGCCCACCTCGAGAAGCCACTTTGGCACGCCCCTTTTACGATCTTTCGAGCTCAACATTGGCGAGATCAGCTACGATTTTCGATGAATATCACCAATCTTCTCTTCACTATCAGCCTCTCTATCCATTGAGGTCCGCTCGTATACATCGTTTGCAACTGACGGAAGTTACAAGCTTCGGACAACTCGTCCACCATGCTTTCTTAGCTCAATTTTCGAGGGACCTTAACTCCGTTTCTGAGAGGTCTTGTACGATTTCAGAGATATCATTGAATTCAGCGTGGGATCGTCTTCAAGATAGGTAGGAGAACAGAAAAGCGATTCTGAGGTTGGACTGTGCCTTTAAAGGCAGCGCACACGTTAAAATTTGCTCCCGTGTTTTTCACGGATTATGAGAGGTCTGGAGCGCTAAAAAGCATCTACGCTGAGAAAAATGGAGGAAAGTGATCGGAAATACGTTTTCTAGGCTCAAAAATATCCAGTGTTATTGAACTGAATCACGAGAGTGGAGGAATTGGCCACTGCGTGGAAATATGATCTCTCAATCGAAGCAGACGATCTCTCGCGTTGTCTCCCACTTGGCTGTGCTATTTCTATCGTTGATCGTTTGCTTCCTCAAGATCGGTTATTCAATGTGTTCCCGGTCAAAGGAGGCGAAATACAGCTGTGGCGGGTAATTACAGGGGTAGGACTCGGTTACCACTCATGTGAAGTAGTTGTGAATCGTTTTTGAAGAGTCGAAATGCGTGAGCGTTATGATGCAAGCCATACGGTTCGGTTTGCATTGCTATCTCAACAACGCTTACGAGCGTGTATGCTGCCTTTAAAGGCAGTGTTCACGATAAATCCCATTTTTGAGTATTCAGTGTGAAACACTACGCTGGCAGATGCTGAAGGGGATAAGGTCAAAGAAAGCATCGCAAACGGGCCAGAAATCGATAAAAACCACGACGAACTGAAGATTTCGAACCGCCCCTTTCTAACAAGCTTATGGCGCCGCTGACGTGTCGGTGGCGAATTGCCAAGAAACTCCGCCACGTCCAGCCTGATCGACTCGCGCACATTTCGCCACTATCGCGCGCTTTCGAAAACTCGTCTCGTCGCGCTGAACGTTTGAAGCGGCCATTTTAGCATATTCTGAGCGCTTTTCTTCGCTGTTTCTTCACTATTCGATAGCTCACGACTGGACAACCCCAGTTTTGAGTCGAACTAGAATACGATGATCATCGTGAAAACCGCCTTTGATGTCTATTTCAGTAACCTAACCACTCAAAATCAGGACTAAAATCCCCCCCCAAACCCAGTTCACTGGGCCAATTCCTAGTCGGGCCAGATATAATCACATCTATTCTTCGAAAAAATTGAGCAAAAAAGTTTCCACCATGGCTCGCTTCGACACTTTAAGATATTGAGCCTATTTCTAGAAACAAAAAAACCTGCATTTGCATTTTTGCGGCAACTAGTGAAGCATCACAACAACGTCCCCCTTTTCTTCGCAGTTGGACCTTCAGAAACTTCTCGTCCCAACAACTTGTCCTTGATCATTCCTTTTCGCTTCAAAGCATCCCGCACAATACGAGCATTCATTGAGTACGACTCGGCGGTTTCACGCTAAGAAAAACACGAAACTTATTTGAGACTGGAATATAATCTTCAAAAGATGAAGTTAGAGAAAGTCATAAAAAACACTTACCGCTTCAATCTCCTCTTCCTCCTCTCCCTCCATAGTTGATACAGTTACGGATCCCATTTTACCTTGATTTTTTACATTCCTCTTCATGATAATCTGTAAGAAAACTTCACGCTTTCTAGTAAAAAATGAAGACCACCTGATAGTTGACATATAGTTATTTGAAACTCGTGCTTGAAATTACTGCTTGCGACGAACTGGCCATAAAGAAGTCAAATACCTGTCCGCAGACAACCGCTGATGCAGCGCGCAGCCCAATTAGAGTCGTGCTGGGACGAATATTAAAATATTAAACGTGCAAAGACCCTGAGATCCCCGCGCGATTTTTCTTTCACTGTGTGTTGCCAGAGCAGCTGTCTGCAACTGAAGATGTGAATTTCGCTCTAGGATGAAATGCATCTGCATACACCGACCGGCTCCGACTTTCGAAGAAATTGTAGACCACTCTCCTCTGAGGCGGCGTTCAGAGTTTTCGCGACACGACGCGATGACACATGCCAACGCGACGAAAAAATCGCGTCGCGCGAAAATCAAGGTGTGAACGGCGCGCGAACGCTAGGCGACTACGCGCAATTGCGAAATTTCCGCAATTTTCCGTACCCAAGCACAACTAATCAATATTTGATCTTATTCTGTCTATTGAAGTGTAATGTACCTTTTTTATCTTTTAGCTGTATTATTATGGCACATTTTTGTTTTCGTTGCGACAACTTGCTTCTTTAATGACGGAACAATCAAAAAGACATCGGGAGCAAATGATGCTTAGAATTTTTTTGGAGTTGATGGTATAGAATAGGGTTTCGGTGAAATGAGACCGATTTATGCTTGTCGTTTGTGAACCATAAAAAACTTTATAGCTCGTAAACTCTTCAAAACCATCACCCCCATCACACTGTCCTTAAATATGCAGACAAAATTGTTTTCATTACATCTGAGAACAATACAATAACCCATAACAATTTCAATCAACCTAGTCTTTGAAAAGGCTTGAGAGAATTAAAAACGCCCCTTGAGTCTCCGATGACGGAAGAAAAAATGATGACGATCGCTCCGCGACCATCGCATCACGTTGCATTTCAATAATCGCGTAGCGATTATAATTTGCGCGTCAAATTCGATGTATCGTGCCTCTTCACTGTGAACACCTAGCGACGGCGCGACGCAACGTCGCTTGATCGATACCTAGGCTAATCATAACGTCGCGTCGCGAATGAACTCTAGACGCCGCATGACGCGAACATGTGTCACGTTTGATATTTCCAGCTTGCTACAAAATTCGGGCTATCGCAGCGAAGTGGGGGGGGGGGGGCACTGTGGTAACACACCTGAACACGCCCATTTTTTCGTACCGCAACGACTCTCCTGATTTGGGAAGGGAAGAAACCCCGGCTATGCGCTCGAATTGCGCGGCGGCACGATCAAATGGGTGTAGCCAAATGCATAGTACTAAAATTTCCCCCCGCTCGCTGCGATAGCACCTTTTGTTTAATACCAACCTTTTTCGCTCGTTGTTCCTCGTTATTTCCACTGAAGCCTCCAACTTCCTGAGCAGAGAGCAGCGCCTCTCGGAAAATGAAAACCAACTTTAGGTTGAAAGGATGTTGATAGAAAAGAGGCACACCACATCCTTTGCAGTTTTTTCGGTACTGCTGTTCCAGTCCCTCTGGCCTAAACATTTCGTTTATTTTGCAATTGGACCAGAAAGGTTGCAGTTGGATAGAAAAATTGTCAACCTCTGTACGTAGACTGTGTCACCAGGGTTAGAAAACGTCTTCGCCGTCGTCCTTTCCGGATCTATAACTCTCGCGCCATCTCGTTTACGTAGGGGCATTCGCATCAGGAGACAATCACTGATCATTGCCATCTGAAAACTTGAATGTAACACTGATTTTTTAACAAACTTTCATTCTAGTCTCTTATAAACGATCCTGCCCCGCCTAATGGTTCGCCTGCTCATTTCATTGGAATTACTTAAGGTCAATGGCATCTTCTTCTTCTTCTTTGCAGCCACAGAGAGGCTTTCTTTGCAGCCACAGAGAGGGTTCTCGTCGCAGAATCAGAAACTCGGCCACTAGCGTTGAGTTCATCCACAAATCCATTGTCGTCAATGTAGTCGGTCTCATCGGGCAGTTGAACAGGTGTGCAATAGTATGTCCTTGACCACCGCAATCCGGGCACTCGTCAGGTTTGCTTTTATCGATCATATGCAGATATGACATCAACATTGGGGAGTGTCATCAGCGTAACGAGGCAAGGGTGCACCTGGCACGCCTGTCAAGTTCCATCCCGATCTCGCTGACCTTGGTAGATGCGACTCCCAAGGTAGAGTTTATGGCAACTTTGTTGAAGTGCTCCTTCACGAAAGGAGTATGCTCGGCGCGCAAGACGGAGGCGTTCTTCTTGTGCTTCGGTCCATCTCTGCACATCTACTTTCGACGGAGCATCAGCGAAAGGCTTTCTAATACATCTCTCTCACACCGGGTTTAGTACCCTTCGCGATGGATGATTCGGCTGCTTCACGATGTTAATCAACATTTGTTGCGCCTGGAGTTGGCAGTGGTCTCTAACTGGCAATATGCGAGCTTCGGCGTGTAAGTAATCAATTGAAGAGCTTCTAGAACAGCCCGTCGCGCTTCGCAGAGCACAATTTCGGATGCGTTGCAGCTTGGACCGCGATGAGTCAACACGATGTGCTGCCAGACTGGCGCAGCATACTCCAAGGCGAGTTGCGCAATAGCCTTATACGTGGTCAGGATCGTTTCTTTATTGCATCCCCAGGACGTTCCACCGAGAACACGTAGGACGTTGAGTCTTGTTTTCACTGTGGTTTGCTTCTGCTCAGTGTTTTTATGAAACTTCAACGAGGAATCCAACTCGAGTCCGAGTAGCTTAGGGAAACGGGCGCCCGGCAATTGAGTTTCGCCCCATTTCACTATAGGATGGGCACTGTGCTCCGCATTATCAGTGGAAAAGATGGTGACGGATGATTTAGAGGCAGAGACCGTGAGCATTCTACTGTCATGAAAACATTTCAACTCGATCAAGTAGTCACTGATCTTACTGGCGGCTTCATTCATGTCGCGATCCCGGCACAAAGTAGCAATATCACCCGCATATGCAATTACCTTGATGTCTTGAGGGGGAATGGGCAGATCTTCAAGGTATAAACTGAAAAATGCAGGCAATAAAACTCCTCCTTGAGGGACACCGGCGGCTAGGGGGATGCTATTGGAGACATGTCCCTGGAATAGCACATTTGCCCGACGTCCTTTAGTGAAGGCGGTTATCCACCGCTTCTACCAGGGCCTAATGGTGGGCTTCGACAGACTCTCTGATAGTGTGCCTAGATTGACAGTGTCAAATGCCTTTGTTGAGTCGAGGGCCACACCAGCAGTACGCTGAAGTTTCTTGGCATTGAAGCCGTCCAGAACATAGCTCACAATTTCCAACAAGGCCGTAGTGGTGGGAATGTAATTTACGGAAACTGCTGATGCTATTGTATGCTGTTATGCTCGGCAAGCTCCTCCACAACCAGTTTTTCGGCAGCTTTGGCGATGGGTGAGAGCAGACTGATCGGCCGGTACCCATTAGCCGTGAATGGTGACTTTGTCGGCTTCGGCAGTGGAATAATAAGATGAGCGGCTTTCCAATTTTGGGGTAATGTACATTGTACGAAACGAAGTATTAATCACGTCAACGAGAAGGGGCAGAAGTTCATTGGGCAGTCTCGTAAGGACTGCTGGACTCAAACCATATGGACGTACTGCCTTCGAGTTACTCATATCCTTGATCACCTTTTCGACCTGAGCGGGAGTGACTGCTTCATCTTCATCCATGATTGGCAATTTACAAAGTTCTCTATTCTGCTTTTCTCTCTCTCTTGGTTCCACCGATGAAAAAGTGTTTCCCAAAAGCATTTGCTGCCTCATTCCCTGACTTGTAGACCACCTTCAAATTCAATCGTGGAATTGTTGGCGGAGGTGAACTTTCCGAAGATCCTTTTCAAGGCCTTCCACGTTGCTGCTGCATCATTTCTGAAAATCATCTTCTCAGTGAACTTTTCCCAGATGTTCTCTTTGTATCTGTCAGACCCTCCTGATCTCGTTATCCAGCTCAGCGATATCTGGGTCAGGGCGATCTGCAGCTCCATTTGCGTCCCTTGTTATCTTCTGCAGTGTCTCCCTGGCGACATTGGGAAAGAAGGTCTTGACGCGACCTTCAGGGATCGCAGCTTTCACAGCCTTCAAGATAGCATCAGATAGGTGGCACTCCTTCTGGTGTACATCGCCATTTCACGGATAACCGGCCGCTTGGCGAAGAGCAACCTCCCTGAACAGGCTCCAGTCTGCAAGGCCTAAATTAAGATAAGCATGATGACAAACACCTGTATAGGGAGCAAGAGAGTTAGAGATCAATATCGAAAAAAGACGGGAATGTGATCACTGGGAAGAGTTGTGGATGTTGACCAAGAGCAAGCACTAGAGAGATTAGGAAGAGACAGGGAGATATCTGGCAAGAAGATCGACCGTTGGCAGGAAGACGAGTGGGCTGATCTGCGTTAAGAATGACCAGGTCGCACCCCTCCGCCCATTCTTCGACGTCATTTCCTCTAGCATCAGAATAGAGCGACGAGCAAAATGTGTGAGCATTGAAGTCGCCCGCAAAGACCGTTGAGGGAGAGAGAGAAGTCATAAAGCTACTTGACAAATGGGATAGGGTTGTAGGTTGGTGGACAGGATGTAGAGAGAAGAATATATATTGAAAAGAGAAAGTGGGTTTTTTAGAGGAATATGGATGGGGATATACTCGAGAGTGCAACCCTCTGAGTATCTGGCATTAAGTGAGAGGGAAGGGAGGATAGAATAAAAGTAGACTCCGCCCCCTTGAATGATCTAGGAGTATGATATACAGTGTAGCCCAGGATGTTTGGATGCCCACAGGTAGCAGAGGGAGAGAGTTTGGTTTCCTTCTTCTTCTTCTTTGCAGCCACATCGAGGGTTTTGTCATAGGTGAAGAAACTGGGCGACCAGTAGTGGATTCGTCCATAGATCCATTATGGTCAGCGTGGTAGGTCTCACCGGACAGCGAAATAAATGTGCTGTATCATGGCCGATAGTACCGCAGTCCGGACAGACATCAGATTTGCTGCTGTCGATTTTGCTGACGTAGGACATGAGCATTGACGAGTGACCGCAGCGCAACGATGCCAGTGTGCATCTAGCCCTTCTTCCGAGTTGAGTCTCGGATTCGCAGACTGGGAGCGGTACTTCTCCTAGTATAGGATTCACCGCCGCCTTCTCAAGATGACACCGTACGAACTTGGTGTGCTCCTCGCGCAAAAGACGGAGTCGTTCTTGCTGTGAGTCGTGCCGTCTCTGCAAGTTAACTTTGCATGGAGCATCGGCAAATGGCATTCTTTTGACTCTCTCTCTAACGGGGTTAAGCACTCTCCAGGACGGGTGGTTTGGTTGCTTAATAATATTGATTCGTAATTGTTGGGCTTGCAGCTGACAGTGCTCCTTCACAGGCAATAGACGGGCTTCGGCATGCAGATGCTCGACTGGGGAACTCTTTGCACATCCGGTGGCAATGCGAAGAGCGGCATTTTGTACGCGTTGCATCTTAAACCAGGAAGATTCTGAAACTAGATGCTGCCAAACCGGTGCGGCTTATTCCATGGCTGGCTGAAGAATCGCCTTATACGTCATGAGTATCGTTTCCTTGCTGCTACCCCATGAGGTACCGCCTAGGGCCCTGAGAAAATTGGGTTTGGCTTTAACGACAGTCTGCTTCTGCTCGGTATTTTTATGAAACTTGAGCGACGGATCGAGCACAAGACCGAGCAGTTTTGGAAATCGAGCAGCAGGCAGACGGTCTCCATCCCACTCTACCTCCGGATGAGCTCTGTGCTCGGATGGGTCCGTTGTGAGGACGGATACTGATGATTTTGATGCGGAGATCTTTAGCATCTTGTCGTCGAAGAACCTCTTCAGCGTCTTCAGGTACTCGTTGATCTTGGTGGCGGCTACCTTTATATCCCGGTCTCGACACATGATTGTTATATCATCGGCGTAGGCGACAGTCTTGATATCCTGTGGTGGTTCAGGCATATCTTCTAGATACAGACTGAAGAGAGCTGGTGATAAAACACCGCCCTGGGGGACTCCAGCTGCCATAGGAATACTGTTGGAGACATGGTTCTGGAAAATGACTCTTGCCCGTCGACCTTTGATAAAGGCCGATATCCAGCGCTTCTGCCACGGTGGTATTGACGACTCCAAAACGTTTCTTGACAGGATTCCTAGTTTAACCGTATCGAAAGCCTTGGTGAGATACAACGCGACAGCAACAGTTCTCAATCGCTTCAAAGCGTTGAACCCGTCGATTGCATAGCTAGTAATTTCTAGCAACGCAGTAGTTGTAGAATGCAGCCTTTTGAAGCTGCCGAGATGTCGTACGTTCGTGCCGTGGCAGTGTGGAGGAAAGAAGATCGCCTCCGTGCAAACCGACGTCATCCCCTCCACAAAGAGGGTTTTTGTCATGGGAGAGGTGCTGGCCGGCCGCAACTCTCCTTCGGATTCTCCTGCAAAGGGCCGGCGTGGAGAGGAATCCTGGACCCGCTCAGAAGTACCAATGCGCCACGTGCGGAGAGGATGTAAACTGGAGACATACCAGCGTCCAGTGCTTCGGATGCCAAAGGTGGGTGCATCTCTCCTGTTCGGGTCTCAGTTCTGTGAGGCATCATAACTCATCTTTTCGTTGTGTGTTATGCTCTCACCTTCCATATCAGATTCCTCTATCTCAAATCGCCCCCTTTCCATTGTGCACATCAATCTAAACGGCCTTCGTGCCAAGCTTTCTGAACTCTCTCTCTTTGCACGTACTTACCATCCAGACGTGATCATGGTTCAAGAAACCAAGCTCTCTCCATCCCCTACCTATCCTCATCCCAATATCCCAGGCTATACTTCTTACCATGCTCCAAGGTCATCTCTCGGCGGTGGAGTCTCTACTTTCGTTCTATCTTCACTTCCTCACACCTCATTCCCAGCATTCCCACGGACGGTACTCTCGAGTACCTCCCAATCCATCTCCCCTAAAAACACCCCTTTCTCTTTTCAACATATACATTCCACCTACAACTTCATGCCCTTCATCTTACAATCCTATCCCACTTCTCAAGCAGCTGAGCGACTGCTCCTCTCATCCTCGGTCGTTTTCGCGGGTGATTTCAACGCTCACACCTTTTGCTCGTCTCTCGGTCCTGATGTTAGAGGAAATGACGTCGAAGAATGGGCAGATGAGTGCGACCTGGTCATTCTAAACGATGATCAGCCCACTCGTCTCCCTGCCAGCGGCCGATCTTCTAGCCCAGACATATCTCTTGTCTCGTCCAACCTTTCTAGCTGCTGCTCATGGTCTACCTCGACTACTCTGCCAAGCGACCACGTTCCTGTCTTTGTCCACATCGATCTATCCAATTCTCTCGTTCCCTTTTCTGGTGTTCGCCAACGTTCTTATCTTAATTTAGGCCGAGCAGACTGGCGCCTGTTCAGTGAAGTTGCGCTTCGCCTATCGGCAGATTACCCGTGGAATGAAAGCGTGCACCAGGAAGAGTGCCATCTATCTGACGCAATCCGCAAGGCCATGAATGCGGCTATCCCTATCGGTCGCGTCAAGACGTTCTATCCAAATGTCAACAGGGAAATCCTCGACAAAATTAGAACGAGAGATGCGAGGAGAGCGGTTAATCATCTGGACCCCGTGGTTGCTGAGCTTGACAGTGAGATCAAAAAGGATTTGGACAGACACAAGAAAGAAGAGTGGGAGAAGTTCACCGGACAGATGGACTTTAAGACGGACAGTGCAGCTAACTTGGAAGGTTTTACGGAAGCTTTCGGGTAAAGCTCACCCGCCACCGTCTCCACTATCGAATTCGACAACGGCGTATTCAAATCAGGAAAGCGAAGCCGCTTATGCGCTCGGGAAAAGTTTCTCCATCACCAGTTCTAAAGGAGGTCCGCAGAATAGAGTGACTGTAAGAGAGCTGTGCCGCCTCCCGCTTATGAGCACGGCCGAAGCGTTTACTACGACGCAAATTGAGAAGATTATAAAGGAAATGCGGAACTCTAGAGCTATTGGTCCTGATGGGATATGTCCTGCTGTCTTGAAGAAGATACCCACTGACTTACTACCGCTCCTCACTGATGTGATAAACTCCTCGTTCATGTCGTGTACTATCCCGCAGAATTGGAAGATGGCAAACGTCGTTCCGCTGCCCAAGCCTGGCAAGCCCCAAGCTTCAGTCAAGGGATATCGGCCCATTAGCTTGTTGTCTTCTTTGCTAAAGTAGCTGAAAAAGCTGATCGTCAAAGACCTGGCCGAGCACAACGAGAGGCAGGTGTTTCAGCATGGATTCAGAAAAATGCATTCCACCACGACAGCTTTGTTAGAAATTACGAGCTATGCAATTGATGGTTTCAACGCGTATAAGCCGGAAAGAACTGTAGCAGTTGCCTTGGATCTCACTAAGGCTTTCGACACAGTGAATCTTGGTATCTTATCAAACAACTTACTGGAGTCATCAATCCCGCCATGGCAAAAGCGCTGGATAGCTGCATTCACTAAGGGAAGACGGGCTAGAGTGATGTTCCAGAATCATGTCTCAAACAGCATTCCGATTGCAGCTGGAGTCCCACAGGGCGGTGTATTGTCGCCTGCTCTCTTCAGTCTGTACCTCGAAGATATGCCCGCCCCACCCCAAGATATCAAGGTGGTCGCTTACGCTGATGATATGACTGTCTTGTGTCGTGATCGGGACATAAATGTGGCCGCCGCTAAGATTAACGGGTACTTGACCGCACTGAAAAGCTTCTTCGACCGCAAAATGCTGAAGATTTCTGCGTCAAAGTCATCGGTATCCGTACTCACAACGGACCCATCTGAACACAGCGCACATCCGTATGTCGTATGGAATGGAGATCGTTTGCCTGCCGCCCGCTTCCCAAAACTTCTCGGACTCGTACTCGATCCATCGCTCAAATTCCATAAGAACACGGAACAGAAGCAGGCTATCGTTAAAGCGAAGCTTAACGTGCTTAGAGCCCTGGGCGGTACAACATGGGGTAGCAGCAAAGAAACCATTATTACAACGTATAAGGCTATTCTCCAGCCTGCACTGGAATACGGCGCCCCAGTTTGGCAGCATCTAGTTTCGGAATCCTCTTGGACTAAGATGCAACGCATACAGAATGCGGCTCTTCGAATCGCCACCGGGTGTGCAAGAAGTTCCCCGGTCGATCACTTGCATGCTGAGACCCGCTTATTACCAGTAAGGGAGCACTGTGAGCTCCAGGCCCAACAATTTTTCATCAACATTGTCAAACAACCAAATCACCCTCTTGGAGAGTGCTAAACCCCGTCAGAGAGAGAAAGATCAGAAAGCCATTCGCCGATGCTCCCAGCAAAGTCAATCTGCAAAGATGGCACGACTCACAGCAAGAACGACTCCGTCTATTGCGCGAGGAGCATACTCAGTTTGTACGGTGTCATCTGTAAAGGCGGTCATTAATCCCATATTGGGGGTAGTGCCGCCCCAAGTCTGCACATCCGAGGCTCAACTCGGAAGAAGGGCCAGGTGCACGCTCGCATCATTACGCTGTGGTCACTCTACAATGCTAATGTCTTATGTCAGCAGGATTGACAGCAGTAAATCTGATGTGTGCCCGGACTGCGGTACCATCGGCCACGATACCGCACATTTATTCAACTGTCCGGAGAGACCTACCACGCTGACCGTAATGGACTTATGGACGAATCCGTTACTGGTCGCCCAGTTCCTCAACCTATGACAAAACCCTCAATGTGGCTGCAAAGAAGAAGAAGAAGAAGCCTTTTGAACCCGTGTTGAAACAATTGTTTCTCGTTATGCTCTGCTAAATTCTCCACAATGAGCTTTTCGGCTACCTTAGCGAAAGGTGACATCAAGCTAATGGGTCGGTAACCCTTTACTGACGACTGAGGTTTGCCTGGCTTCGGCAACGGGATGACGTTGGCTGTCTTCCAGTTTTGGGGAATAATGCACGAGCTGAATGAAGTGTTAATCACATCAACGACGAAAGGGAGGATCTCAGTCGGGAGCTTCTTTAGTACAGCAGGATAAATGCCGTCGGGACCGACAGCTTTGGAGTTCCGCATGTCCTTTATGATCTTCTCTACGTGCGCCACAGTGTACGCATCGGCCGTGCTCATGAGCGGGAGGCGGCACAGCTCTCTACCTGTCACTCTATTCTGCGGACCACGCCGTGTACTTGTGACAAAGAAGCTTTTTCCAAGAGAGTAGGCGGCTTCCTTACCCGTCTTGAAAACGTTATTATCAAATTCAATGGTGGATACGGTAGCTGGCGAGCTCTTTCCAGATAGCTTCCGTAGTACCTTCCACGTAGTTGCACTGTCCGCCTTGAAATCCAACTGTCCCGTGAACTTTTCCCATTATTCTTTCTTGTGCCTGTCCAGATCTTTTTCTGATCTCGTCATCGAGTTGAGCGACGACAGGGTCTAGATGGTCGGCTGCTCTCCTGGCATCTCTAGTCCTAATCTTTTGGAGAATTTCTCTGGTGACGTTTGGATAGAACGTCTTAACGCGGCCAACAGGAATAGCCGCCTTCATGGCCCGGCGGATTACATCAGACAGGCGGTGCTCTTTTTGATGCACACATTGCCGTTCCACGGATAGTCAGCCGCTAGGCGGAGCGCAACCTCGCTGAACAGGCACCAGTCTGCTTGGCCTAAATTGAGATAAGAACGTTGTCGAACACCAGAATAAGGAGCAAGAGAATTTGAGAGATCGATGTGCACAAAGACAGGAATATGATCACTAGACAATGTAGTCGAGGTAGACCATGAGCAGGTGTTTGAAAGGTTGGAATAGACAAGAGTTATGTCTGGGCTAGAAGATCGGCCGTTGGCAGGGAGGCGAGTGGGCTGATCATCGTTTAGTATGACCAGGTCGCACTCCTCCGCCCATTCCTCGACGTCACTTCCTCTAGCATCAGAGCCAAGAGACGAGCAAAATGTATGAGCATTAAAATCGCCCGCAAATATAGACGAAGATGAGAGGGAGCAGTCGTAAAGCTGCCTGAGGAGTAGAATAGGATCATAGGATGGAGGGCATGATGTAGTAGGGGGAATATAGATGTTGAAGAGAGAAAGGAGTTTTAAGGGGAGATGGACCGGGAGGTACTGAGAGTACCGTCCGTGGGAGTGTTAGGTATGAGGTGTGAGGGAAGAGTAGATAATACAAAAGTGGAAACTCCTCCGCCAAGATTTGACCTTGGAGCATGGTAAGAAGTATAGCCCGTGAGCTTGGTTTCCTGAACCATGATCACGTCTGGATGGTAAGTACGTGCAAAGAGAGATAGCTCAGAAAGCTTGCCACGAAGGCCGTTGAGATTGATATGTACAATGGAAAGGGGGCGATTGGAGTTTAAGGAATCAGAGTTGGTAGGTGAGGAGCACAAAACACATCGAAAAGAAGAGTTATGATGCCTCACAGAGCAGAGACCCGAACAGGAGAGATGCACCCACCTTTGGCATCCGAAGCACTGGACGCTGGTATGTCTCCTGGTAACATCCTTGCCGCACGCGGCGCATAGGTACTTCTGAGCGGGTCCAGGATTCCTCTCCACGCCGGCCCTTTGCAGGAGAATCCGAAGGAGAGCTGCGGCCGGCCAGCCCCTCTCCCATGACGAAAACCCTCTTCGTGGAGGGGATGACGTCGGTTTGCACGGAGATGATCTTCTTTCCTCCACACTGCCACGGCACGAACGTACGACATCTCGGCAGCTTTGGTTTCCTGAACCATGATACCATCCGGGTGATGAGTACGGGCGAAGAGGCATAATTCTGAGAGCTTGGCGCGAAGGCCGTTTAGATTTATGTGTACAATAGAGAGGGCGATTGTTAGATGAGGAATTAGGGTTACTGGAGGCGGAGCACAGAACACAACGAAACGAAGAGTCGTGGTGCCTCACAGAACTGAGACCCGAGCAAAAGAGGTGCACCCACCTTTGGCATTCGAAACACCGGACACTGGTTCCACTCCAAGTGACATTCTTGTCGCATGTCGCACATGGGTACTTCTTCCGAGCGAGTCCTGAATTCCTCTCGACGCCGGTCATTTGTAGAAGAGTCCTCAGGAGAGCTGCAGCCAGCCAGCACCTCTACCATGACAAAAACCCTCTCCGCGTAGGGATTGACGTTGGTTTGCACAGAGGTGGCCTTCTTTCCTCCGCACTGCCACGGCATGAGCGTACGACACCTCGGCAGCGTCAATGGCATACTTTGCCGTAGTCATGATCGACAGTCATGACACTTACATCAGCACAAATGGTGGCGGGACCAGCATAGGAGCAACGGCACTGGCAGTCGTACGAACGGTTGTCGCGTATCCGTCGCGACGGGCTGACATACTGCAAATACGCCGATGCCTGTCGTTGCCACTGTCGCTGTGCAGCACACTGCGACAGATTTAAAAGGCGGGGCTTTGGACAGGTGGTCGCTGTCGCTGTGCAGAGCGACGCGAACGCGTGTCGCAAAAGCATACTATTGGCTTAATCGTTCTTACCTATTTCTGCTAATCCCCTCCCCCAGCACCCTTAACGTCTTCCCCTTCTCCCCCCCCCCACTCTCCCTCGTGCACCACTGACCCACTTCCGCCCTCCATTTGCACCCATGAATGAGAGCAAATAAGATGTTTACACGGTAACGCAAAACGGAGCCAGCAAAGAAGTTGCAGGAGGAAACGGATACAACAGAAGGGTTGGGAAAGGGGGAAAACGGAAACGAAAAAATACGGAAATTTTTAGAAATCTGGCAATTCCTCACCAGCTCGGTATTTTACGATTTCCCCCGTATTTTCCCCTCGAAATTTCGGGTAACGGCAAACGGAAAACGAAGACACAAGAAGCCGAATGATGTAAACCAGACATCTCCACACACTTGGTCGCATCTCCCTCTAAGGCCCCCGTCATATTCGGTGGATCTACTGAGTCCCACCGGGTCGATACGCACCAAATTCGTGGGAGACGGGTGCAAAAAAAATCAACCCACCGAGTCCGACTGCGACCGTCTGATGCCCACCGCAATCCCCCCGCTCGATACTGATGGTTCTCATGCGTACAAGGGCGGGGCCAATGCACCGACTGAAACCGAATGAGTCCCGCTGCGTCCCAACCGAAATCATCCTCACCCCACCTGTCCAATGATGATTCCTAACAATGGTTTACGAGTTGAAGACAAAGACATGTTGAAAACAGGAAAAATTAGCCACCAAACACGTTCCGATTCACAGCTGAGGTGATAATCGTCACTATCAATTGCGTGTTTCGCAGAGGAACTGGTTGGCGATGGGGGCAACCGGACTTATTCGGACTCAGCAGGTTTTTCGACGAAGTCTGACGGGGGCCTAAATTAAACTAAAATACGCGATCCCATACTCTCGCATGCTTTGCCGAATTCTCTATCCCCTATTCCCTGATTCCACCGTTACTGTCCTCCACACTGACGCTTTCGTTATGTATGGTTGGCAATCGTATGGACTCACCTGACCACAGTTGCAATAGTATGTATACAACGGTTTCACGAAGTATTCTTCACGATCATCAATATCAACTAATCGCGACTCTCCCTAAATCATGTATCGAAGGCTACTCAAAATGTTTGGAACGGAAGGCTTTGAAATTACGCTTACATTTTTATCGTCTTCCACGTGTGATATTTCCTGGGCGCCATCATTCCCGAGCACGTTCAGAGACATTCAACCTCAACAACACTTTCCGTTTAGCCAAAGGGAGAACAGTTTTCATGTGCTTTGTATGGATTAGAATGGGCCATTTAAACACTGCTTAAACACCACTGCTTCTACGAATCAATTATAAAATTTTCGAATCTCTGTATAATAAATATATGATCGATCACTGCTCGAGATCGCCGCGTTGAACACATGTGGCACGCACGCAAGCGAGGAGGTAATGATCCTATCACTACCTCCTCGCTTGCGTGCGTGCCCCATGTGTTCGACGCGGCGATCTCTCGAGCAGTGATCGACGATAGGTGGGCGTGGGATCCAAGATGTTCAACCTACGCGTGGTGGATCTGTGGAGTCGACATATGGAGGCTCATCAAACAAGCATCAATCACTCCATGTGAAGTTTTTTTTTTCGTATTGGGAGTGTAACTGGCTGGCTGCTACACTCCTCTGTATCCTACTTCTACAAGCTGGCATTGAGAGGAATCCGGGACCGCGCAGCAAGACACCACGATATCCCTGCTGTCACTGCGGACTATCTGCTCAACATGCCAGCATTCAATGAGGCGGTTGCCTTGGCTGGGTGCACCTCAAATGTTCGGGATTGTCCAGCTATGATGACTACACTCATGCTTACTGTTGTATGTCTTGCTCTGTGAATCCTCCTAGGGTTCCTCAACATGGTCTTAGCATTTATCCACTCAATATCAATGGCCTGCGTGCCAAACTTGCTGAACTCACAGTGTATGTAGATCGCACTCAACCTGATGTCATTCTCCTGCAGGAGACCAAGCTTAGCGTTTCTTCCTCCTCCTCCTCCCCGTCTCCCCTGGTTATCTATCCTGTCATATTCCACGTACTTCTCATGGCGGTGGTGTTTCAACATTTGTAAAATCATCTATCCCTTCTCACCTTATTACTCTTCCCAATGATGATGTTGTTGAATGTCTTGGAGTTCATATTGTATTACAAAGTGGCCCCCTCGACATTGTCAATGTCTATATAGCCCCCCCCACAGCCTGCCCCATTTCATTTGATCCCACGCCTTACCTACTTGATGTCCATGCTGCCTTAACATCAAGTTCGGTTGTAATAGCTGGTGATTTTAATGCTCATTCCCCTTCGTGGTTTTCTCCTCTTGAGCCTGACAATAGAGGTGTGCTCATAGAGCTTTTTGCTGATGATTGTGTTCTTCTTCCCATCATTGAGGATTCTCCCAGTCGCCTACCGGCAGTGGGTAGGCCTTCCTCACCCGATATTACCTTTGTATCATCCTCGCTAGCTATTTCATGTACCTGGTCTACTGATGTGGCACTGGCCAGTGATCATGTTCCCATAATTATATTATTGGATCTGTCACTTAATAGTTTGCTTGCTCCGTTCTCTGGCTCTCGTTGTAAGTCCTATTCTAATTGTCGTAAGGCTAAGTGGGACTTATTTAAAGAGGTATTGCTCAGCCAGGCGGTCAGCTACCAATGGAACGGCTCAGTCTACGACAAGGAGAAGTTCATAGTGGATGCCATAGGACGTGCTACCAAAGCTGCTATTCCTACTGGACGTGTGAGGACTTTTCACCCAAACGTGCCTAGTGAAGTGCTTGAACTAATCACTATGAGAGATGACAAGCGAAGGTCGGACCCCAATGATCTAGCGATACAGCAGCTGTCGGAAAACATCACCGCATTGCTAAATGAACACAAGCAGCAACGCTGGAAGGAGCTCACCGAGTCGATCGATTTTGCCGTGGATGCAAGAAAAGCTTGGAACACCTTGAAGCAGCTTTCAGGCAAAAAGATGAGTACTGACCGCAACATGCTAGAATTTCCGTCTGAAAGATTCGAGCATGGATACAAAGCTGCTTGTCTCCTCGGCAAATTATTTGCATCTGCATCATCGCCTTGGGATAAACAACACAGACGAACAATGCGAGCAGTCAGGAAGCTCAGTCGACTGGATGTCCCTATCATCTCTCCCTACGCCATCGACAAGGTCATCAAATCGATGAAAAATTCGCGTGCTGAGGGACCTGACGGGATTTCGGCTGTTCATCTCAAACATATTCCTGATCCCTATTACGAACTGCTCTCTGATCTTATTCATTCGTCTTTCAGTTTTGGTGTTATTCCGGCCCACTGGAAACAAGCTGTCGTCATCCCCATCGCCAAGCCAGGCAAGCCGCCGGATAAAGCTGCCTCCCACCGCCCTATTTCCCTCCTCTCCCCCCTTGCCAAGCTTGCGGGAAGATTCCTCAATCCGCTCCTCCAAAGCAGTCTACAGCACAACACCCACCAGCATGTTTTCAAGAAGGAGCATTCCACAGTCACAGCCCTGACGTCGATCACCGAGCACATAATCGCTGGATTTAACCGCAAGACCCCGGCTGGTAGAACCCTCGTCGTTGCCATAGATCTTACGGCAGCTTTTGATAGCGTCAGTCTTCCGCTCCTCTCAAAATCCATTCTGGAATCGGACATGCCCAGTTGGTCTAAAAGGTGAATTAATAGCTTTATCAAGAATCGATCTATTCGTGTCAAGTTCGACGGACATCTGTCGTCTTCGGTTCCTCTGAAAGCCGGTGTCCCTCAAGGCGGAGTGTTATCCCCTAGCCTATTTTCGCTATTTCTATCTGATATTCCTGTTCCACCAACTGGTATTCATCTGTGCCTATACGCTGATGACATCACCATCGTAAGCACGGACTCAGTTATTGATCGAGCCACTGCTACCATGAATGACTACTTACGTACCCTGGCAGTGTATCTTACATCAAAGTCGCTGACTGTCTCTGCCTCCAAATCAAGTGCTACTCTATGTACAACGACTACTCTTGAACATCGGCTTCATCCCAGAGTCATGTGGGATGGCCACGAGCTGCCACTGTCTAAGCATCCTCGACTACTGGGAATCTTCCTGGATCCCTCGCTACGATTTCATGAGAATGCGCGTATACGTGCTGCCTCAGCCAACTCGCGCAACAACATTCTTCGCGCACTGGCTGGAACTACCTGGGGCAGCACGAAGGAAGTGTTACGTATGGCATACAAGGTGCACACCCACGTACTCGTGGACGTGCTTTAGGGTCTATGGATTAATTAAAATTGCAGGGCGGTGCCTCGCTGTGCTCAACAGCCTTAAAGGCATCGGAAAAAACGGTGTCTTATTTTTCTATTTTTCTATGTTTTCGAGCAGGCAAACTCTTGAGGTAAGCCATAATAGCAAAGAAACCCCAAAAAACTCCTGATTTGGATTAACGCGTTTAAAAACTTTGAAAAAAACTTTTTAAAAACATACACACACATGCACACATGCACACACACATGCACACACACACACACACACACACACACACACACACACACACACACACACACACACACACACACACCAAGCAGCGTATAGTTAGTAGGATAGGGCCATGGTGCGCCGGTCCTGGAATATGGTGCCCCTATATGGACCAGACATCTCTCTGAATCCTCTTGGTGCAGATTGCAGAGAACACAGAATGCTGCCCTCAGGCTTACCACTGGATGATGTCGTGCAAGTCGACGCCTATTCCGCATCAATCTTCATTAGGGAAACCGGCCTACTTTCCGTGAAAGAGCACTGCTTACTCCAGTCTCAGCAGTTTCTCTGCGGGTATTGTCAAGAGCCCGACCCATCCAAACTATCATCTTCTGTCGTCCGGCCCCAACCAAGAAACATACGCACGCCGCTCAATGCTTCCCTGTCTGATGTCGGTAAACAACGCTGGGCTACATCCGAGCTCTCCCGCAGAAGACTCCGATGGCGGAGCATACGCGCTTTGTGGCAGAGTACCTGTCTGATGCTCAGCCCAACCCAATTTATGGCGACGTGCCCCCACGAGTCGACGACAGCGAAGCCGATCTACCGAGATGCACCCGAACAATCCTCGCTGGTCTGCGATGCGGTCACTCCACATATCTAAAGGCCTACGCTCATCGGATTCATCAGCCAGTCCCTGATAGATGCCCTGATTGTGAATGTGCTGGACATGATTCATTGCATCTATTTTCATTTCCGGCCAGACCTACAATGTTATCTGCTCGAGATCTATGGTGCAAGCCGTGTGAAGTAGCTAGCTTCCTACGCGTTTGATGCGATGCTCTGTTCATGGCTGAGAAGAAGAAGGTGGGCGTGTGTACACAAGTCTGTTGGAACCTGCTCGTTGACACCCCTGCTTCTACTAGACCCAGCAGACGTTTGAGTATACACAGGGAACGCTCGAGCGATATAGCGTGCACAAATATATCGCGAAAGTATCCCATACATTGCATAAAGGTGCTGCCGTCCGGCACGCTAGGGCCTCTGGTCCATAACACCTTAGGATCTGTACTTAGGGAGTTCATGAAGTCTTTGACCACAAGCCACAATTGCGCCACCCTGAACTGTTGATCGCTGTCGAGTGATATCCGACAGACTGTGCTGTCTAGACTTTCAAGCTATTTCCATGCACCGTTTGCTTCTTCTTCTTCTGCAGCCTCAAAGTGGTTTTTGTCATAGGTTGAGGAACTGGGCGGCCTTCACAGGATTCGTTCAGAGGTCCATTGTTGTTAAGGAGGTAGGTCTCTTCGGGCACATGAACAAGTGCGCCGTGTCGTGTCCGGGAGCACCACAGTCCGGCATGCGTCTGGTCGGCTGCTGTCGATCTTGTTGGCGTAAGACATTAGCAGAATAGAGGGACCACAGCGCAGCGAGGCGAGAGCACATCTGGCTCGCCGGCCGAGTTGAGACTCGGTCTCGCAAACCCGAAGCGGCACTGCTCCTAAAATAGGGTTCACAGCCGCCTTGTCCAAATATCCTCGAACAAACTGGGTGTGCTCCTCGCGCAGAAGACGAAGCCTTTCCATGTTGGAGTCGGCCCATCTCTGTACATCAACTTTACGAGGAGCATCTGCGAACGGCGTCCTAATCGACCTCTCCCTAATGGGCTTCATAATTCTCTTTGCCGGATGATTTGGCTGTCTCAGAACATTAATATACATCTGCTGTGCCTGGAGTTCACAATGCCCTTAACTGGCAATATGCAGGCCTCCGCGTGAAGATGTTCTATAGGAGAGCTCCTTGCACAACCGGTAGCGATTCTAAGCGCAGCATTCTGTATACCGCTGCAGCTTATTCCAGGAGCTGTCTGACGCCAGGTGCTGCCACACTGGTGCCGCATACTCCAGAGCCGGCTGAAGTATTGCTCTGTAGGTTCTCAGTATAGTCTCCCGGCTGCTTCCCCATGATGTTCCTCCGAGAGCTCTCAGGATATTGCTTTGCCTTGACGACTGTCTGTTTCTGTTCCGCGTTTTTGTGGAACTTCAGTGACGGATCGAGTATAAGACCAAGCAGCTTAGGGAATCTTACTGCTGGCAAACGATTACCATCCCCTCTGACATCTGGGTGGGCACTGTGTTCCTTGGTGCTTGCTGTGAACACTGATACAGAAGACTTTGCAGCAGAGACTGTGAGCATCATATTATCAAGGAAAAGCTTGAACTCGACGAGATAGGTTCTGATCTTGTTAGCGGCTACTTGCAGGTCACGGTCCTGGCACATGATGGTGATGTCTTCGGCGTACAAAACAATCTTTATATCCTGTGGTGGCTCGGGAAGATCCTCAAGATACAGGCTGAATAGGGCAGGGGACAACACTCCGCCTTGCGGAACACCAGCTACGATTGGAATGCTATCGGATTCGTGATTCTGGAATTGAACCTTAGCCCGGCAGCCTTTAGTAAACGCTGCAATCCATCGCTTCTGCTAGGATGGCAGCGAGGACTTCAGCAGTTTGTCGGACAGCAGTCCTAAGTTAACAGAGTCAAACGCTTTGGTCAGGTCGAGGGCGACGGCCACCGTTCTTAGGGGCTTTCTCATGTTGGATCCGTCGACCGCAAAGCTCACGATCTCCAATAGAGCAGCAGTTGTAGAGTGAACTTTCCTGAACCCTTACTGATGCTGTTGTCGCTCATTTTACTCAGCCAGGTCCCTCACGATCAACTTTTTCAGCTAATTTGGCAACGGGAGATAAAAGGCTAATAGGTCGAAAGCCTTTTGCCGTACTATGGGACTTGCCTGGCTTTGGCAACGGTATCACATTAGCTGTCTTCCAAGCTTGGGGTAGAATGCAGGTCCGGAAAAGAAGTGTTGATGATATCTGCAAGCATCGGTAGAAGTTCCATGGGAAGCTTCTTCAGGATGGCTGGGGAGATACCGTCAGGTCCGATAGCCTTCGAATTCCGCATTTCTTTGATAGCCTTCTACTTGCGTGAGGAGTAAAGGCCTCAGAAGCGTTCATAAGCGGCAACCGGCTCAGTTCTCTAACCGTGACTCTGTTTTGCACGCCTCGCTTGGCACGTGTGATGAAGAAGTTCTTGCCGAGCGCATAAGCAGCCGCTTTCCCTGATTTGGAAGACGTTCTCCTCGAACTCAATAGCGGAGCTCATCGAGGGAGCGGACTTGCAGGAAATTTTCTTCAACACTTTCCACGTCATAGTTCCGTCAGCCTTGAAATTCAGCTTTTCAGTGAACTTCTCCCAGCATTCCTTCTTGTTCTTATCCAGATCCTGCTTGATCTCATTATCCAGCACAGCTATGGCCGGGGGTAGATGGTCCGCGGCTCTTCTTCTCTCATCTCTGGTTCTTATCTTCTGCAGTATTTCCCTGCTGACATTTGGAAAAAAGGTCTTGCCACGACCCTCAGGAATTGCTGCTTTCATGGCCTTGCGGATGGCACTTGTTAAATGACGTTCTTTCTGATGGACATCACCATTCCATGGGTAGTCCACCGCATGGCGAAGTGCAACATCTCTGAACAGGGTCCAGTCTGCTAGGCCTAAATTAAGATAAGTACGATGACGAAAACCAGAGTAAGGGGCAAGAGAGTCAGAGAGATCAATATAGACAAAGACGGGAATATGATCACTGGACAGAGTTGTGGATGTGGACCACGTGCAAGCATTAGAGAGATTGGATGACACAAGAGAGATATCTGGGCTAGAAGGTCGGCCGTTGGCAGGGAGACGAGTGGGCTGGTCATCATTGAGGATAACCAGGTCACACTCCTCAGCCCATTCTTCGACATCTTCCTCTGGCGTCAGAATCAAGAGCGGAACAGAACGTGTGAGCATTGAAGTCACCCGCAAAGACAGCTGAAGGGGAGAGTGAGCAGTCGTACAACTGCTTAAGGAGGGGAATAGGATTATAAGAGGGGGGACAAGATGATATGGGAGGAATATAGATGTTAAATAGAGATAAAGAAGTATTCAGGGGGAGGAGGACAGGAAATGTACTGAGAGTACCGTCCTTAGGAGTATTAGGGATAATATGAGAGGGTAAGGCAGATTGCACAAAAGTAGACACTCCGCCCTCAAGAGCAGACCTTGGAATGTGATAGGCGGTGTAGCCCGGAATGTTAGGTTGGGGATAAGTGGTAGATGGAGAGAGCTTGGTTTCTTGAACCATGATAACATCCGGGTGATGAGAACGTGCGAATAGAGAGAGTTCAGATAACTTGTTGCGAAGGCCGTTGAGATTAATGTGAACAATGCAGAGGGGGCGATTGGTAATTGAGGAATCAGAGTTGCTGGGGGCAGAGCATAGAACACAACGAAAGGATGAGTCATGATGCCTCACAGAACTGAGGCCCGAACAGGAGAAGTGCACCCACCTTTGGCATCCGAAGCACTGGACACTTATTTTATGCCAGGTAACATCCTTGCTGCAGGTGGCACATGGATACTTCTGCTCTGGACCTGGATTCCTCTCGACGCCGGCCCTCTGTAGTGAAATCCTCAGGAGAGCTGCGGCCGACCAGCACCTCTCCCATGACAAAAACCCTCTTCTCGGAGGGGTTGACGTCGGTTTGCACGGAGGCGATCTTCTTTCCTCCACACTGCCACGGCACGAACGTACGACATCTCGGCAGCAGCACCGTTTGCGGCTTTGCAGGAAACTCGCCTCAAAGAGAGACCCGTCATCAACGTCGGAGAGTACGTCATCTACTGCGATAACGCTGATGATAGGAGTGGGGAAGGCTGTGCGATAGCAGCAAGGAGGTACTACAATGGTGTGATTGAGAAATTCGGCTCAACGTCGTGAAGGAATGCATTTGTGCGACTGAGGGATCACAGAGGATTTAATACAGTTGACAGCAATGTTAAAAGGACATGGTGCGGTTGCGCACTCGCACTAAAACTACGGTAGAACCTGGCACTTTGCCAGATTTCGTCATCGATCGGCGCCACAGCTGATATTCTTGTGAGCACAGAGACGATGGGTGGCGCCGATCGATGGCGAAATCTAGCAAAGGGCCAGATTCTACCGTAATTTAGGGCGAGGCCGCAACCAACCATGTCCTTTTTAACATTGCGGTCAAATGTATGTATAGTGAGTGCGCTCATGGACCCACCGAAACCGCCGAAGACAATTCTAAGCATGCCTTCCACGAGGAACTCAATACGTTGCTAGCCAGGATACCTTGTCAACATGATGTTGTCGTGGGAATCGACGCAAACGGGAAGATGGGACTTGATCGTGAATCCGGAGTACTCGGCAAATGGTTCTACCCAGTGGAGCAAACATCGGACAATGGCCACCGCCTTGTCGACTTGTAAAAATGCAGTGGTCTAGTTATTGCATTCGAGATGAATCATCGCCGTCATCGGCTTACGTGGCAGGGACCAACCCAGCTATCTCCACGAGACCAGCGGAAACGAAAGTAGACAACTTCGAAACTACAGCTTGACTACGTTCTGACTAGGAATATTATTAGTTCATTCATTCACTCATTCAACGACTTTATTTTGGAAATGAAGAAACATAATATATGATCGATCACTGGACGAGATCGCCGCGTCGAACACACGTGGCACGCACGGAAGCGAGGCGGCATTGATCCTACCATTACCTCCTCGCTTACGTGCGTGCCAAGAGTGCTCGACGCGGCGATCTCTCGACCAGTGA
This sequence comes from Aplectana chamaeleonis, assembly GCA_029168955.1. Classification (NCBI taxonomy): domain Eukaryota; kingdom Metazoa; phylum Nematoda; class Chromadorea; order Rhabditida; family Cosmocercidae; genus Aplectana; species Aplectana chamaeleonis. The sequence goes on from JAPDOI010001362.1 coordinate 59,152, forward strand.
TCGAAGATACACGTATGTGAATGAGATTCTTTGTTAAAGGCATCGTACGCCCTGAAAGCCACTCACCGTTTTGAATTGAATCGTTGGCTAGGCCCGCCTGAGAACGTGGGGAGAGTTTCTCGGGTCACCGACGCATCATTGGGAAGATATGGGTGATCGAATGCCTCGAATTCCACCAAAAGAGGCCGGCCTTCTGACAGCCATGTGGCATAAAAAGAAAAAAGTTTGTCAACAGGCTATATCGCGTAAATGAGTGGAAGTCGATGTATTATTTGTTGATAAGCTACCTTCTTTTCCCATTCGAGGCCACATGGCTGTCGGGAAGCCGGCCTCTTTTGGTGGAATTCGAGGCATTCGGTCTCCCATATCTTCCCAATGATGCGTCGGTGACCCGACAAACTCTACCCACGTTCTCAGACGGGCCCAACCAATGATTCGAACTCAAAAAAACGACGAGTGGTTTTCAGCGCGTACGATGCCTTTAAAGTAAAAAAATGCATAACAACGGCAGAAGTATGTACGAAGGGGACAAAATATGAATCTTTTCCAGAGAATTTTTTTACAAATCGAATGACCTCTTGTCTCAAGAGACTTGAGGCCACCGCTTCTGGGCACAAGGAAAAGCACAACAAGCTGGAAAAACTCGTCACATTAGATTAACAGTAATACCCTTTTGATCAGGAAGAACGCTCACTCGTTCCTTGTAGTGACCTGAGATCGTACTTGGATAGTCCACTTCGAAAGATCGAAAAGTTTCCGGATTTAACGATTTCTGCAGGCAAATTGTTCCAAGTTCTGACAACCCTGAACGCAAAGGAATTCAATATGCTGCCCTTAGAGGTGAATTTCCGTTCAAGTTGGAATCCATATTTGCGAGAACGGACATGGTGGCGAGTAAACACGAAAAGGCTTTCAAAGGGAATGTCGCAAAAACCATGCACGATCTCAGAGCGCAGATGCAAATCAAATTCAGCTCTGCGATATCGTAGGGAAGCTTACGAGAACACTCGCACATGACAGGATGGGGGCCCTCTACACCATGTTACGTAAAGACACCTCTAGTCGCCGTCGCGTGGCTGGGACGTCGCGTTAGGCCGGGATCATACTTCCTGCGACCAGCGACGGCGACAGTGCAAACCAGGCATATCGATTTTTGGTCGATATCGATGGTAAACATTACGTCGCGCCGCCCATCGCCGAAAGTATGATCCCGGCTTTACGATGGAGCGCGCTCTTCATGGTACACATTCACCGCTAGTCGCATCGTGATGAGGCCCTAGCCGCGCCGCGCGACAACGACTAGTCTTTATGTACGTAACATCGGGTTGCAGATGGGTGTTATACTGTTAGTGTTCCCTGTAATAACTAATTAGTTGTTCTCTGTGATAACTAATTAGGGTTTTAAGTCCAGGATTGGATTAAACCCGGAAAATAGGCAGACAACTTTGGTTTTACCTCTGCTAAACAAAGGTAAATCCTCAGTTGCGTGGAGTAAACCATGACACGAACGCATTGAAAGACGTATGAGTGAAAATGAAACATAGGCATAGGATCTTGAAAGATTTGAAACACGAAAGTTGGGCTGAAAATCGCCTCCATCAATTCGTTCTCACTGCAGCACGAACGTTGTATCGGAGCGCAGTTGCGAACCCAATATCATGCCACGCACACTGCCTATAGCTTTCCATCTCCCGCTCGCATGCAAATACACCGAATGTACTCAAATTCTGAGCGCGAGAAGCGCATTATTTTTGTGAGCATTCAAATGTTAAAACCACGCCGCAATCGGTGACCGATGCCCGCGAGAGCGACAGAGCATAGGCCTCGGCATAGTACTCAGAGAAAGTCACGGCCCGTCCGCGGCGGCAGATGAGCTTTCCGGAGGGTCCGCGGCGCTTGGCGGCTGATCCGCGGCACAATTGATAGTGGGATGATCAAAGGGCCGATCCGCGGTGCTGTTTGTTCTAGGTGGGGTGGTTTCGGGGCGCACCGGCAGTCCACCATGTTGACACTGATCGCCCAGAAGCAGCCACCTACATTTTTCTTCTTCTTTGCAGCCACAGAGAGAGGTTCTGTCACAGGGTCAGAAACTCGGGCACTAGCACAGGGTTCGTCCACAGATCCATTGTCGTTAGTAAAGTCGGTCTCTTCGGGCAAATGAACAGATACACAGTAGTATGCCCTTGACTACCGCAATCAGGACACTCGTCAGGTTTGTTGTTGTCAATCCTATGCAAATATGACATAAGCATGGGGGAGTGTCCACAGCGTAACGATGCAAGGGTGCACCTGGCACGCCTACCAAGTTCCATCTCTGTCTCGCTGACCTTCGGAGGTGCGACTCCCAGGATGGAGTTTATGGCAACTCTGCTCAAGTGTTCCTTCACGAATCGAGTATGCTCCGCGCGCAAGAGACGGAGGCGTTCTTGTTGTGCTTCGGTCCATCTCTGCACATCTACTTTCGACGGAGCATCAGCGAAAGGCTTTCTGATACATCTCTCTCTCACCGGGTTTAGTACCCTTCGCGATGGATGATTCGGCTGCTTCACGATGTTAATGTACATTTGTTGCGCCTGGAGTTGGCAGTGGTCTCTAACTGGCAATATGCGAGCTTCAGCGTGTAGGTGCTCAATTGGAGAGCTTTTAGAACAGCCTGTTGCAATTCACAGAGCACAATTTTGGACGCGCTGCAGCTTGGACCAAGAGGTGTCCGACACGATGTGCTGCCAGACTGGCGCAGCATACTCCAAGGCGGGTTGCGCAATAGCCTTATCATGGTCAGGATCGTTTCTTTAATGCATCCCCAGGACGTTCCACCGAGAGCACGCAGGACGTTGAGTCTTGTTTTTACTGTGGCTTGCTTCTGCTCAGTGTTCTTATAAAACTTCAACGAAGGATCCAACACGAGTCCAAGCAACTTGGGGAATCGGGTGGCCTGCAATTGAGTTTCGTCCCATTTCACCGACCTTGATGTCTTCAGGGGAACGGGCAGATCTTCTAGATATAAACTGAAAACTGCAGGCGATACAACTCCTCCTTGAGGGACATCAGCGGCGATGGGGATGCTATTGGAAACATGTCCCTGGAATAGCACATTTGCCCGTCGTTTAGTGAAGGCAGTTATCCACCGCTTCTGCCATGGCTTGATGGTGGACTTCAACAGACTCTCTAATAGTAGGCCTAGATTGACAGTGTCAAATGCCTTTGTTAAGTCGAAGGCCACACCAACAGTACGTTGGGGTTTGATGGCATTGAAACCGTCCAGAACATAGCTCACAATCTCCAACAAGGCCGAAGTGGTGGAATGTAATTTACGGGAACCATGTTGGGCAGTTGTAAGGCAGTTATCCACCGCTTCTGCCATGGCTTGATGGTAGACTTCAACCGACTCTCTGATAGTAGGCCTAGATTGACAGTGTCAAATGCCTTTGTTAAGTCGAGGGCCACACCAACAGTACGTTGGGGTTTGATGGCATTGAAGCCGTCCAGCACATAGCTCACAATTTCCAACAAGGCCGTAGTGGTGGAATGTAATTTACGGAAACCATGTTGGTGCTGCTGTTGGCTGTTATGCTCGGCAAGCTCCTCCACAACCAGTTTTTCGGCAATTTTGGCGATGGGTGAGAGCAGACTGATGGGCCGGTACCCTTTAGCTGTGGATGGTGACTTTCCCGGCTTCGGCAGTGGAATAACACGAGCCACTTTCCAATTTTGGGGTAAAGTACATGTACGAAACGATGTATTTATGACGTCAGCAATAGTGGGCAGTAGTTCACTGGGCAGCCTCTTCAGGACTGCAGGGCTCAAACCGTCTGGCCCTAATGCCTTCGAGTTGCTCATCTCCTTTATTACGTTCTCGACCTGTGCAGGCGTGACTGCATCATCTCCATCCATGAGAGGCAACTTAGAGTTCCCGTACAGTTATTCTATTCTGCTTCTCTCTTCTATTCTTTCTTCTTTGCAGCCGCAGGAAGGTTTTTGTCAAAGGTTCAAGAAACGGGCGACTGAAACCGGATTCGTCCACAAATCCATTGTTGTAAGAGTGATAGGCCTCTTTGGGCATTCGAATAGGTGTTCAGTTGTGTGGCCACGGCTACCACAGTCCGGGCACTCGTCCGGCTTACTGCGATCGATCTTATGCAAGTATGACATCAGCATAGGGGAATGACCGCAGCGTAACGAAGCAAGGGTAATTCTAGCCCGCATACCGAGTTCCATCTCGGTGTCGCTGACTATGGGTGGTGCGACCCCCAATATGGGATTGACGGTCATCCTACTCAAGTGATCCCTGACGAACTTGGTGCGCTCCGCACGTAAAAGACGCAGACGATCCAGTTGGGAGTCCGTCCATCTTTGTATATTAACTTTCTCGGGAGCATCCGCAAAAGGCCTTCTGATATGTCTCTCTCTCTCACGGGATTCATGATCCTTCTTAATGGGTGGTCAGGCTGCTCGACAATGTTAATAACCAGTTGCTGCGTTTGGAGTTGGCAGTGCTCTTTAACTGGCAGAGTTCGGGCTTCAGCATGAAGATGTTCCATCAGTGCTTTTAGCACACCCTGTGGCAATCCGAAGAGCAGCATTTTGGACTCGCTGCATCTTTGTCCACGATGAATCCGATATCATGTGCTGCCATACCGGTGCAGCGTACTCCAACGCCGGCTGCAATATTGCCTTGTAGGTGGTCAAAATTGTCTCCTTGCTACTTCCCCACGACGTTCCTCCCAGAGCTCGTAGGACGTTGAGCTTTGCTTTCACTGTAGCCTGTTTCTGCTCAGTATTCTTGTGGAACCTCAACGAAGGATCCAATACTAGGCCGAGCAGCTTAGGGAAACGTGCGGCAGGCAGACGAGCGTCTTTCCAATTCACAACGGGGTGAGCGCAGTGTTCCTTAGGGTCAGTGGAGAAAACTGATACAGATCATTTAGCGGCAGAAACAGTGAGCATCATATCATCGAGAAAGCTCTTCAGAACGATGAGGTAGCTATTGATCTTGCGTGCAGCTACATTAATGTCTCTGTCCCGGCACAAGATGGTGATGTCATCCGCATACGCAACGACTTTGATGTCACTTGGGGGGACAGGCAAATCTTCCAGGTAAGGACTGAACAGAGCAGGCGATATAACTCCTCCTTGAGGGACACCGGCAGCGATCGGGATGCTATTAGAGACATGTCCCTGAAACAGCACTTTTGCTCGGCGCCCTTTGATGAGTGCAGTAATCCATCGCTTCTGCCAAGGCGGGATGGTGGACCTCAATAGCTTCTCAGACAGTATGCCCAAGTTGACAGTGTCAAACGCCTTCGTGAGAGAACGCCTAGAGGGAAACAGAATCGAGTGACTGGAAGAGAGCTCTGTAAATTGCCACTTATGAATGAAGCAGAAGCAGTGACGCCCGCGCAGATTGAAAAGGTGGTTAAAGAGATGCGCAACTCGAAGGCTGTAGGGCCGGATGGCATTAGTCCAGCGGTCTTGAAGAAACTGCCGACTGAGATTATGCCAATCCTGGCCGACGTCATCAACACATCCTTTCGCACGTGCATCGTACCCCAAGACTGGAAAATGGCAAGCGTCGTTCCGTTGCCTAAGGCAGGTAAATCACCATCGACGGCTAAGGGATACACGCCAATAAGTCTGTTATCACCAATCGCAAAGGTCGCTGAGAAACTGGTCGTCAAGGTTCTTGCCGAGCATAATAACAATCAGCAGCACCAGCATGGTTTCCGCAAATTACACTCTACCACCACGGCGCTGCTGGAGATTGTGAGCTGTGTTTTGGATGGCTTCAACCCGACCAAGCCTCAACGCACTGTTGGAGTAGCCCTGGATTCTGCTTCTCTCTCTTGGTTCTAGTGATGAAAAATGCTTCCCAAAAGCATTTGCGGCCTCCTTCCCTGATTTGAAGACTCCACCTTCAAATTCAATCGTGGAATTGTTGGCGGAGGTGAACTTTCCGGAGATCCTTTTCAAGGCCTTCCACGTTGCTGCTGCATCATTTCTGAAGTTCATCTTCTCAGTGAACTTTTCCCAAGTTTCCTTCTTGTGCCTGTCAAGGTCCTTCCTGATCTCATCATCCAGCGCAGCGATGTCTGGGTCAAGATGATCTGCAGCTCTCTTTGCGTCCCTTGTCCTTATCTTCTGCAATGTTTCCCTGGTGACATTGGGAAAGAAGGTCTTTACGCGGCCTTCAGGGATCGCAGCTTTCATAGCCTTCAAGATAGCATCAGATAGGTGGCGCTCCTTCTGGTGTACATCGCCATTCCACGGATAGCCGCTTGGCGGAGCGCAACCTCCCTGAACAGGCTCCAGTCTGCAAGGCATAAATTAAGATAAGAACGATGACGAACACCTCTATAGGGAGCAAGAGAGTTAGAGAGATCAACATCGACAAAGACAAGGATGTGATCGCTGGAAAGAGTTGTGAATGTCGACCAAGAGCAAGCATTAGAGAGATTGGAAGCGACGAGGGAGTTTAATTACCCAAGTTTGAGGTATCACGCTTTCGAAAGATGCAACAGAAGCAGAAGGAAGAACTGGCCAGAATGGTTGATCAAGCCGTGAAAGACGCTATGGCTGGTCTGGCGGAGCTGATCGCGAAGGCGATCTCTGATGCTCTTCAACCTGTGCTGCGAACGTTCTGCGATGCTATGGCCGAGATCGCGGCGATGAAGAGTGGAACTTCTCCACCTACTGCCGTCGGTGACCAGCGTTCGAGTGCCGTCCCGGCGGCTAATTCACAGGTGAAGAATTCTGAGGTCGTAATAATGGGTGTTAATGAGGAAACCGAGCTCCAACCGCGTGATAGAAGGCAGGCCGATGTAGAAACTGTATCAGCGATCTTGGACCTGCTCCAAGCTGATGCAGTACCTACTCATGTCTACCGCATGGGAGTGTACGATGAGAGCAAACGCCGACCGATCAAAGTGGCATTTTAGTAATCATCACGATGCCATCCAATTACTACGCACCAGCCACAATCTGAAGTCCAAGGACGGAGCTTACAGCCGTGTTTATGTTAGGCCCTCTTACTCTTCTGAACTACGCGCCAAATTACAGAGATCGCTCGCAAGGTCGACGACACCGCCGTCATTTATCGTGGCCAAGTGATGAGCAAGAGTGCCATCCCAAAGGGGAGGCTGAGCCGTCGGTGGAGGTCAACGCTGCTTCATCGCAGTGTTCTCCGCCTCCCAGGGCGCTCACCCCCTCCCGGTACTCTCCTTCGCTTGACATGTGAAATGACGGGGAGTCCGGACCGCCCTCAAAGCTAATAAGACCTTGAACTGTATTTATTTCCAACGCTCGCTCGATCAGAAATAAACTTGACTCTTTACACGCTTTACTCGAATTCTCATCTCCCGATGTTGTCGTTATATGCGAGACATGGCTTACTGAGGGCGACCCGGATGCTCTAATAGCGCCATCCCATTCCTATGTAGTCTATAGATGTGATCGTGTATCGGGTACTGCCGGTGGTGGAGTAGCGGTTATTGTGAAGAAGTGTATTAAAATTGTAGATTTTGGGCATAGATCGTTCAATTTCCATTGTGAGCTTATGTTTCTCGATGTTGTTTCGGAATTAGGTTCCTGCTTTCGTTTAATTGCAGCCTACCGAAGGCCTGCAACGAGTAGCCAAGATTCCACCGAGATGCTCGAGACTATAGCAGACTGAGTGTACTGTGCAGTGCCCTTCAGTAGCTGTTGGTGATTTCAATTATCCAATTTCTCCTGAAGACTCTGGTATGTGTTTTACTGCTTCCTTTGAACATTTCACTCATCAATTCTGGTTTGTCTTGTTTGAATTCGATCCCACGCACGGGAAGTACGTGCTCGACTTGCTCCTGTGTAATGACCTCACTTTGATCTCTGAATGGGAACTTCAACCGAACTTTTCCACGAGTGACCACTGTAGCATAACCTTCAAAATTGAGTTTGAATCCGACGTTAGCCAAACAACAAAAATTGGATTTCCGTAGGGCAAATTGGGACCATGTCAATCTTTATCTATTGGATATGGACTGGGATATATGCTTTTCGGACTGCCTGAGCATAAATGAAATGTATGAAGCCTTTATCTAATACGTTCACTTCGTAGTAGAAAAATGCGTCCCCTTCAAAAAAGGCGGCCATAAGTCCAAAAACTTCTCACCGCATTTGCAAAAATTGGCTGCTAGGAAGCATTTCCTATGGCGAGATCGCTTTAAACCAGGTGGACGGGTGGCCTTCAATAAGTGCGCAAAGGACTTTGAAAGGGAATGCAAAACGCTTTGCGAAAAACCGTGAAAAACGGCTTATTTGTTCTGGTAACCGTAAAAATTTCTTCAAGTATATGAATACTAGGGTGAAGACTCGTAAGGGTATTTCCGCATTGAAAAGCGAGTCAGGTGAAATCATCGCTGATGATCAACAAAGTGCGAGGCCTTCTGCAATTTATTTTCAAAGGTTTTTGTTCAGGATAACGGTACCGCTCCTCCATTTCCCAAACGATGCCCGCATAATTTGCGATCCATCACCATTGACTGCGAATTGATTGTGTCAGCAATTAAGAAATTGAGCGACAAAATCTCTCTTACTCCAGATTCTTTACCTTCTTATTTTATAAAGAGAGCCTCCGTTGGATTGTGTTACCCCTCTTGTGCATCTTCAAACACAGTCTAGCAGTGGGAACCCTACCGACTGCGTGGAAAACTGCAATTGTCTCACCTTTGCTTAAAAGGCACCAGCAAATCAGGTCTCTAACTATCGGCCTATTAGTCTAACCTCCTCGGTGTGTAAAGTCCTCGAGATTATTGTCAAAGACTGTATCCTTTCCCACCTAACATCAAATAAGCTCCTCAATCCTGCCCAGTATGGTTTCCTGCCTGGCAAGTCAACATTGTCCCAATTGTTATCCTCGTTTCATGACTGGTGTTCGGCACTTAACGAAAACTGCCAGACTGATGTAGTTTATATAGATTATGCAAAAGCTTTTGACACTGTATGTCATAACAAATTGTTAATTAAACTCAAAAGTTACGGTATTTGCGCTGATATTTGGAACTGGCTAAAGTCTTTTAATATCTCGGACATTTTGTGTAAAACTGGCAATTTCTCTTCTCGTCCATACCCGATCACCAGTGGTGTTCCTCAGGGTAGTATTCTGGGTCCATTGTTGTTTCTTATGTACATAAACGACGCTCCAGATAGTCTATCAAGTTCTTGTAAGCTTTATGCGGACGACCTCAAGATCTATCGGCCTCTTAATGAGCCTGCAGTTGACTTTTTATGAGCTTCAATGTGACCTCGATCGACTAGCCGAGTGGTCGAAAGTGTGGCAGCTACAATTATCAGGAAGAAAGATGCAGCTTGCTGCATATTAACTTTCGTCATGAATGCCCCCTACGTTTAAACGGTGTGAAGCTTCCTGTGCACGAGGTTATCAGGGACCTAGGTGTTCTCATTAGTTCGAATCTTAGCTGGAACTCCCATTGCAGAGAAATCTCCAAAAGAGCTACCTCGGTGGCTAACTGTATTTTGAGATCCCTGAAACATCCCTGTCTTGTTCACTACAAGAAAGCATTCACCGTTTACTGCCGACCCCTACTGGAGTACTGTACTCAGGTTTGGTCACCTTCCACAGTGGAAGATGATGAGATCATTGAAAATGTGCAAAAACGATACTCTAGACGTGTGTTCACCAAAGTATTCCCAAACAGAGAAGTTCCAGATTATGCAGCTCGTTTGGATATGCTAGGGTTAAATACCCTACGATATCGCAGAGCTGAATTTGATTTACATCTGTGTTATAAGATCGTGCATGGTTTTTGCGACATTCCCTTTGACAGCCTTTTCGTGTTTACTCGCCACCATGTCCGTTCTCGCAAACATGGATTCCAACTTGAACGGAAATTCACCTCTAAAGGCAGCATATTGAATTCCTTTGCGTTCAGGGTTGTCAGAACTTGGAACAATTTGCCTGCAGAAATCGCTGAATCCGGAAACTTTTCTATCTTTCGAAGTAGATTATCCAAGTACGATCTCAGGTCATTACAAGGAACGAGTGAGCGTCCACTCTGATTAAAAGGGTATTACTAATAATCTAATGTGACGGGTTTTTCCAGCTTGTTGTGCTTTTCTTTGCCCCAGAAGCGGTGGCCTCAAGTATCTTGAGACAAGATGTCATTCGAATTGTAGAAAGAAAAAATTTCCTCTGCAAAAAAAAAAATCATATTTTGTCCCCTTCTCACTTCTGCCATTGTTATGCATCTTTTTTTTTACTTTAACAAAGAATCTCATTCACATACGTGTATATGTATGTTTCTTTATTTCCACAATAAAGTCGTTGAATGAATGAATATCTGGGCTAGATGATCGGCCGTTGGCAGGGCCTCGATTACGGGGCACTTACCACCCGACCGAGCGGCGGCTGCTGCGAAACGGTATCGAGCGCGGCTGGCGCCCTCGTCGTCTTGCGTCTCTGCATAGGTTGAGTGGCAGGCTGCCAGCTACGGGCGGCGGCGGCTCCTGTTTCATCATACCGTGCGGGGGAAGCTCCAATGATGGCTGGAATTGTGAGGACGGTGTCAAACGACACTTCTTGAGTTATGGGGTTATTAACAAGGGGAATACAATGAAGGGAAGTGAATCAAGCAGTAATTATTAGAAATAACTCCGAATTATAACGGATTCTGTTGTTTTGGAATTTCTAAGGACTCAGGCTCCTGTCTTCTTTGTTGAGTAGTTAGAAAAAAGTGTTTGAAATTTCGGTTTTATCTGAGATTATCGCAAGCGAAATTGAAAAATATTTAATATTTTCGGATTTCCCATCTAAATTTAACTGAATTGAAAATGCTTTTCTGCTATTGTTACCCAGACGCATTCGAAAATGTTCTATCTGGATTCAAATAAGACGGCTCACGGTGCGGTCTCGAGAAGATCCGAAAATTGCTGGAGGGAATGAACACTGGCCATCTGCAGAAGAGGCAGACAACCGCTAACACTTTTTAGGCACTACCGTTCCATTTCCTTTTTTTCGCCGGAGGTGCAGATTAAGTTGATTTGTGATTTTCATAAAGCTGCACATATTTACGAAAGTTATGGAATTAAACGCGACCTTGAAGAGAACAGTAAAACAGAATAGAACACCCCTATGTAATTTGAAGAAATAATTGGGAAGGAGCAAGATAATAATGATTTGAAGTTGTGAGGCATCCATCCATGATAATGCTAAAATATGCATCCGAAAATAAGTGCGAAGAACTGCACAGCTTTATAAAACAACTATTTTGATTACAGTATTCAAATTTTATCATAAGGAATTTTTGGAAAGTTTGAGAAAATTTAGTAGGTTCATTTTTAAATTCAGTATTCACAAAAAATGGTGATCGCTGTTAAGCTACGAACATGAACATTTGAGTCAAATGAAACTTCCATGACGCCTTGTCGTCAACTTCCTTTGGTTCAACACTATTTTGTAACTTCTGCTTGCTTCACTTATTTTGCTCCTTGTCACTCCTTCTCTCTTTCTGTCCTCATTCTCTCTTCGGATTACGTGCTTCCTTAATATGTATAAGTTTATTACGAGTGCATAAGGCAAACATGAAAAAACGCAATCCACGCAAACCATTCTACAACAGATCTTCAGAAGAAAAAAAAACTTGAATAAGCACTGAACATGAAGCGTAATGAGGTCAGTCACGCGGTTTAATTTCCGGATTCTGTTTTTTTACATTAAGTTTACCATAATTTTGTTTCTACTTGGTCTTCCACTATTCTCTGCTTCTCTTGACCTCCTTCCTTTTAATATCCATTCATCTCCATCCTTTTCTTCCATTCCTTATTCTTTTTTCTTTATCTTCAGCTAATTGCTGCTTTTTTACCTCTCCCTTCACTTAGTTGCTCGTCCTCACAATCCAGCACATCTTTTATCCTATTGTTTTCCTACAACCTGTTCACCTTCTTCTTCTGTTTTTTTCTTCTCTTCTCCGTCAATTTTATTTTTGTTGCCCTTCTTTTTCTACTCCCTTTTTTCCTTCACCTTCAAATGCTTTCTCTTTCTGTTCTCTTGTCCTTTTTTCCTTGTTTTTCATCTCCCTAGATTTGTCATATCACATAGGTGGCGATACAAGGAACATTTGTCCTCTGTTATCGCTCCAGCCGCGAAGCGGCTGGAGAGGTTTGGTTTTCACATCTAATTTCACTTCCACGGTGAAGAACGGAGTAGTAAAGGAAAATTAAAGGAAGGGAAAAAGGTTATGACGTACATGGTAGAGTAGAAGGAGGAAAGAAAGAGATGAAAGTGAAGAAAAGAAAACTAAATGAAGGAATTAAGGAAGGAAGGAAGGAAGAAAGAAAGACAGAAAGAAAGAAAGAAAGAAAGAAAATGATGACACGGAAAAAAAGAAGAGAAAAGGCAACACGGGAAGAAGGGAAAAAGAAATTGAATTTATTAAATAATGGGTAAAGACGAAGAAAAAGAAATAAGAAGAAGAATTCTATTCTTCATTACCAAATAAGGTTGAAGATGAAGAAGAAACTTTCGTTGAACCTGAATTTTCATCGTGTTCTGAACCTTGCTTCAAACCATTGGAAGTCAAGTGCTATCTCCATTTACATATGTACTGTGAATACTGGTTTGGATTTATACCCACATGCTAGATTTGTTTTGATTTTGAACAAACTTTTTTGTTTTAACATCATCATCAATTTCTTGAATCATTTCTTCTTTCTTCTTCTTTTCCCTCTTCCTTTCTTTTCTCCACATTTCTTTTTTTTTGTTCTCCATCATTTTTTTCTTCAACATCTCCTTTTCGTTAACTCATCCTTTCATTCAACCTCTTCATCTTCTTCCTGTTTTCCTCTTTTGTTTCAGTCGTTTTTCCTCATCTTCTTATTTTCAGTTTTCCTTCTATTTCCTCAACCTTTCTTCCTCTTCATCTTATTCTTTACCCTTCTTTCTTCTTCCTGCTCATCCCTTCTTTTTTGGTCCCATTATTTTCTCTTATTTTCCCTTTTCAGGCTTTTTTCCCTCTAATTATGTAATTTCGCATGAACCAGGAAGACATTCCTTTTATGAAAACATATAACTTAACATCCCGTAATAGTTTAAACGAGGGGGGGGGTGAGCTTCCTTTGATATTTCGGTTTGAAGAGGTGTTGGAATACGATTATATTATATGGAAGGATCCCAAACAAAAGAATTGGGATACAATGGAGATTAAAAAAGTCAAAATAAATAAGCATAAAACTATATTTACCGGTTTAAACGACTAAAATCTTCTCAGCGAGGAGCAACCAAGTTGCTATGGATATGAGTTGCTTGAGAATAAACACCAAAGAATTCGTATCTAATATTATTTCATTTTGCAAATGAAAATAAAATTTTCAAATATTTACTATTTTACATAAACATTTTTGGCACATAGCTCATTTTTTAGCGTGAAAGTCTCGCTTCACGTTGACGATATAAGCGTTCATGGAATGAATACTTAATTAAAATGTAAATGTTGTCAATTCAATCGATCAAAACGACCGTATCACTCTCTGAATGAATAAATCGATTCGAATATTATGATCTTCGGAATACGTGGAAAAGAGAAGTTTTTGGTCACGCTACGAGGGGAAGAACTATATATAAATACCTTCTGCCAGACGCTGTAAACTCCTAAATAGAAGAGAACATCGGGATTTCTTATCTGTAGATCGAAACTCAGAATAACTAAGCCATTCTACCAACAGTGTTTTCAAAAAGTTACACGTCTTCTAGGGACATTTTAAAACACTTGCTTCAAGAAAATTCAAGAATTAATTTGAAAAACAATCAAAGTACCGGCCACCTAGCCAGGGAAACACAATGACCTCAAATGGTCACGTGATATTCAAAATAATTACGAAATTCTCCGTCAAAGTCGCTGTCTCATCCTCGTATTGTACCCATCACACAGAGGAGCGGCTGGCGGCGGGCTCGTTCGACAGCCGGGCCGCTGATCACTCTCCGTCTCTGCGCGCTGACTCTCTTTCTCTGCCGCTGCACTCATCGCGCGAGAGAGAGAGGCCGTCGCGCCGCCGTGGGGTGGTAAGTGACCGAAGACGCAATCGACTCATTGACCGTGAGACAGATCTCGGCATTGGAGCACGCTTTTGGCGCTAGCCTTCTAATTTCTCAGAAAGCATCAGTATCACAGGATTGCTTTATCGTACGACTTATTTTCGGAGGTAGAACAGCTCAATTGACATGTAGAACTGGTTTCGATGTGCATTCGAAGACTTGTTCAGTTTACAGCACATTGCAATTCATGCCCATGGTACCATGAAGAACTGATTGTGCAATAACTAAGTGTTACAGGTCTTCAGTCTAAACTAATATTACAAAGTTGTTGCTTAAGAGTCATAAAATATGAGCTCTCGATTCCGAGAATTTGCAGCTCATGATCATACATTAGTAATTTGTTCATAATCATAATTATAAATCACCTATGTCGAAAAGATTGCAATAAAATATAATATTTTCACAATACTTCAGCGATACATGTCACAGTTGTACAGCTAAACTATCGAAACCAGTTATGCATGTTAGTCGAGCTGTTCTACTCTTGAAATTAGCTCTTACGATGGAGAAATCCTGCAAAATTGTGATATTGAGGCTTTCTGAGGAGTATGGAATGCTAGCGCGAAAAGCGTACTCCAATGCCAAAATCTGTCCCACGGCCAATGAGTCGGTTGGGGTGGGCTGGATAACAATATTCAAAAGGACTGTCCGCGGCGGCTCTCAGGACGATCCGCGGCGCCTGCAGGACGATCCGCGGCGCTGGCAAGATGGTCCGCGGCGCATTGCCGGCGCATCCGCGGCTTCGGTGAAGGATCGTCCGGTCGTCGGCCGCGGACGATCCTGCAAAAGCGCCGCGGATCGTTCTTGGACTTCTCTGAGAATGACCCACGCTTTAAAAAAATCTGCTGTAAATCTCTTAGGCATTTAGCCGATTCCGAGTATGGAATACTGGAGCACTGTCATTACCCTACAATATATTAAAATCACGCCCTGGAACTCAATGGTACGTGAAAAAGCCTCCCTTGTTAGTGAATTCCGTTTTTCTTTTTTCGTCTCATACTTGATTCACTCGAGGGTTTGGATAATGTTCTCTTTTTTCACATCGAGTTTCTCGAATTTTGGGTCATTCGGTGTAACACCGCTGTTATTCAAATTTTTCTATATTTTAAAAAATTGAAAAAGAGTATACAGTTCATCTTCAGAGCACAGTTGTTTAGTCCGCAAAGTGCACTTTGATTGCGAAATTTTGCTGCGGCGCTGTTGCGAACATCCTCAGACAAGGATGTGGGATCACCCGGGCGCTTTTGGCCTTTGGTGCCCGGGTGATCATACCGCCCGGGTGATCCCACATCCCTGTCTGAGGATACTCGCAACCGCGCCGCAGCACGATTTCGCAATCAAGTGCACTTTGCGGACTGAACGGCAGTGCGGAAGTGAAGAATAGATTGAATGGGAAAAAAATCAAATTTTTTTCGCGGAGGGGGGGGGGCGCACTCTCTACCGACCGATCCCATTTCCACGCCTGACCCTGTTGGCCACCGATGAAAATTTTCCAGAATATTCTCCCTAGAAAAAAATTAATTAATAGAACAAAAAAAACGATCTGAAAGCGAAAAGTCTTCGAATTGTGTCATTATATAGTCGTATCTATTCTACTCTTGATTCTTTTTTCTTGTTATTGGGTTTTCTTTGTTCTCTACATAAATTCTGGCGTTTCTGTGTAACGATATTTGTAAATTCGAAATTTTTGATAAGACGGCCAAGCGTGTCTCGGGAAAATCTGTGAAGTTCTTTTTTGGAAGTTGTAGTATTTGTAATAGAACCAAATTACATGTATATAGAAATATAGAGGGACATCTATCATTAAAAGTGTACATAATATTTAATGATGATAATCATAATACAAGATTGATAATCAGATGTTTCTAAAAACAGTATCCCTTTATAAAAATGGATCGATTGGCTTGAACAGCTCGTTAGTTGGTCCAAGCGGCCGTAGTGAGAGCGACGCTATAAATGCGTTTCTCGCACCTTCGTTCGCACCTCCGTTTACGACCGGCCACCTGGGCAGTTGGTGACAGCTGACTCCGCCCCAGCCCCGCCCACTTCGGGCATAACACTTACCCCCCCCTCGAGTTGAATGTGTATCAAGCACGCATTGAATGTCTTATTTGTTGGGACATGTGCTGTAATTTGAAACACAATAGGAGCACGTGCTTCCCTCGCAGCACGTTCCCTGACTGTGCTCGAAACTGCCCTGTCTTCGAATTGAATTCATACTCGACGCGCATTAAATGCGGCGATTGTCTGAGTCAGCAGATTTCGTGTGGCCAAATCTCTCAAGGGAATGTTTATTACATTTGTTTTTTTTTCGCAGACGAACATTAAATCAAGCACTTTAGGAAGCACGACCACGCATTTAACCGGCTGTATACATCAACAAGTTATCAACATTGCTAAATACTTAACACTGTCAGAATGTTCGTAGGGCATATCAGCCGCAAATTTTCCAGAATAAATTTTTATTTGCAGTGTTTTGCAATGTACAGTTTCTGTTAATCATATCGCTGTGGAAGCAAATGTTGATCGTGAGGAAATGTGACATCTATCACGTATATTGTAATCGAGTTTGTAAGATCTTCTGACGAAAGCAAGAGATCCTCGACAACCAACATAGAACCCGACATCCTGAAAATGCGTCCTGGTTCACTCCATTCTTATTCTTGACATTTTTCATGGTTTTATGGGTTCGATGAACGGATCAGTTGCCATCCATCAATGTCACTATATCCATTTCCCGCAAAGGTTTAACGTTGGACTAACACAGTGCGTTGCAAACGTATGCGACATACCCCGATTTCTATGGTTCCGAACTTCGCGTGAAGTTATGTTGTCGGATACTACCGATTTCTGGCTTCCTTACGGATCGAAGTCCGGTGAGTAAATGAGCCCAAATAATCGGCCCTACGAGCAAATCCAAATAAACGGCCCTACATCAACCAGGCATCGATTAGTGTGCAAGGGTGGACGCGAAGTTCCGCCAGAAAACAAGTCGATGTCGACGGTGAGACCTCAGGAAGATCAGGTGGTCTTCAAAGATTTTTCGACACTATGGACACGAAACTAAAGGAAAAACAAACAAGATGCCGAGCTTGCCGCGTCATCTCAGGGTTCCACTTGGACACCACGAGCGGTTCGTTTTGTTTCTTACCTCACACATGGAAAACGTTATATAATGAACATGAAACCTTTCTCCGGTTTCTCGACAGGTCAACGTAAACAGATAAGGGGTGGAGCAATAGAGAAATATTACAGTCCATTACGAGGATCTTGACATGTGCGACAGCTACTCTGCTGACGTGGACCGGCTTTAAAAATCGGGAAAATGTTGTACAAGTACGAGTAATATGAGTACAATAAGAACAGATTGTGCATTGAAAGGTGAGCTTATTTGACTCCAAATGAAGAAGAGGAAACGCTCACCATATACTATGGCTTCATTAATTTGGCGGCAGAATCGCGTCTGAAACACTTGACGTTAGCGGCGATATCTCCGACTTAGTCAGCTTCAAGTAAATCGGGCCTGCATGATTTGTAAGTGAATCTAGATGGCAAGGAAGTTTCTGCTTTTTGAAGGTGATCTTATTTCTTCCATCTCTAGTGATGGATGGAAGCCAGAGAAGAAGTTATTCAACTCTCACTTTAACCACGCCTTTGAGAATCTTGTGCATACGTCAAACAGAGCTTGTCGAGTTTCTATGAAGGGAATACCAACGGGTATTTTTCTTCTATGCGTACTAGGTGTTGCAGAGAAAGTGGACGTTCCCATTCTAATAAAAAACTTCTGTGTGTAAATATTTTGTATTCTCTCGAGAACCTCTATATCTTTATTTTGAGATGGATCGAAAACTATGGAACCTGATTCAAAAAAGGGTCGTCTGTAGGTGGTGCAGGCTAGGAAGAGTTAACGTCGAGCATTGATCTGAAGAGACTTCTGCGTTCACTGTTGAAGGTTGGCTCAAACACGGTGCCATATGCTATAACATAGGTGCACTGAGTTTGCGCCAACCTCCAATGGGAAACGCAAAGTCTCTCCCGGATCCGTGCCGATGTTACCTTATTCCCGGTTCTTTGGGTAAGCTCTAACACGAGTCCTATCCATCTGATCCGCCGAAAATAGGTCTCTACTCGTCAGCAAAGATGATTTGAAAGGTAATCTATCAATTGAATTCGTTCAACAAAAAAAAAACAGAAATAGCCTATCGCCCTCCAATCTGTCGGCAAGTTGATGCAGGGGTGCTGCTGTTGTCTCTCTAAAATGTGGCCCGGCCGATGACAGACTCGCAGCACACAGGATTCGTGCGCGTTAGGGTTGAGCTCCTGATTTCGTCCGCAGACCCACCCCCCCTCAGCAATGTAGTTACAATTGTAACTGTTATGCTATTCGGGGTCCTTCAGCGAATAGGCATAGTGGCTATTGCAAGAAAAAAGAAAAAAAAAGAAAAAAAAGAGAGAAAAAAAAAGAAAAGAAAAATAAATAAAAGAAATCTAATTCTGGGTGCGGACATCCGAACCCATTCGACATACAAGGCCCACTTAAGTCTGTTCCCGCTCAAAGATGCGAGTTCCGCTAATCATTTTGTATTATTTACGCCACCAATACCTGTTCTACATAAATTGCATGAAGCGGTGCAATTTGGTCTGGGCTGCATTCCAAAAACTTTCCCAAAGCAAAAGGTTGCCATGGACACGTACCCACGGCGGCGTGGAAACGATTCGCAGTTGTGATTCGTAGCTATGGGAATCAAATTTGTCCATGGATAGGGAGACTATTTGTCCTCCCACATAACCGTGAAAACATTCATGGAATGCAACCCTGTAAACATGGGAAAATTGAAACGAAATCCACCGCATTACCTACTATGTCGTGAGATTTGTGCAACGTGTCACTTTCGACAGTATTTATATCAGTTTTCTAAGATTTCATAGTTTTTTTTTTTTTGGAAAATATGACCTGGGGTTTTCGAGTGAGCTGCATCGATTGACGTTAGCAGAATATTCACTAGCTTCACGCGAAGCGAACTACTGAGATCGTGTACGTTGAATAATCTTGCAAGGCACTGTACTATGTGTAATTTGAGAAGGACAGCTACTTTCACAACACGTTCCAGATGGAATGTATGTTGCTCTCGAGAATCATCAGCGAAACTGATCTGGTACCAGTGTTTAAACCTCGAGGGACTTCACAACCATAATTTTTCAGGGATGAGCGCCATTGTACGGTTTCGAATATCCAAGAGACAACTATTTCAACGTGCTTAGAGTTCTTGATATAAGCCCATGAAGAAACATAAGGCTATTTTGCCAAGATGAGAAGAAGCCATTTAAACGGTAGGGACTCATTCGGGGCTTAAAGGCACAGTCCAAGCTCAGGGACGAAATCTGAGATTTCAACATTGTTGTGAAGTAGATCCATCCTATATAACACCTGCCAAGTGCGAGCTCTCAAATCCTGCGGATAAGCGAAAGGAGCCCACCTCGAGAAGCCGCTTTGGCACGCCCCTTTTACGATCTTTCGAGCTCAACATTGGCGAGATCAGCTACGATTTTCGATGAATATCACCGTTCTTCTCTTTACTATCAGCCTCTCTATCCATTGAGGTCCGCTCGTATACATCGTTTGCAACTGACGGAAGTTACAAGCTTCGGACAAATCGTCCACCATGCTTTCTTAGCTCAATTTTTGAGGGCCTTAACTCCGTTTCTGGAGAGGTCTTGTACGATTTCAGAGATATCATTGAATTCAGCGTGGGATCGTCTTCAAGATAGGTAGGAGAACAGAAAAGCGATTCTGAGGTTGGACTGTGCCTTTAAAGGCAGCGCACACGTTAAAATTTGCTCCCGTGTTTTTCACGGATTATGAGAGGTCTGGAGCGCTAAAAAGCATCTACGCTGAGAAAAATGGAGGAAAGTGATCGGAAATACGTTTTCTAGGCTCAAAAATATCCAGTGTTATTGCAACTGAATCACGAGAGTGGAGGAATTGGCCACTGCGTGGAAATATGATCTCTCAATCGAAGCAGACGATCTCTCGCGTTGTCTCCCACTTGGCTGTGCTATTTCTATCGTTGATCGTTTGCTTCCTCAAGATCGGTTATTCAATGTGTTCCCGGTCAAAGGAGGCGAAATACAGCTGTGGCGGGTAATTACAGGGGTAGGACTCGGTTACCACTCATGTGAAGTAGTTGTGAATCGTTTTTGAAGAGTCGAAATGCGTGAGCGTTATGATGCAAGCCATACGGTTCGGTTTGCATTGCTATCTCAACAACGCTTACGAGCGTGTATGCTGCCTTTAAAGGCAGTGTTCACGATTGGTGATTGGAGGTGGGTCGGCGAAGACGGCCCATGATACGTCGAAGCCGAACGAATACTATACGGAGGGTAGCAGGCGAAGTCGGCCCATCGTTTGGCGGAGCCAAACGAATACTACGCGTGGTGAATGGAGGTGGGTCGGCGAAGCCGAACGAATACTACGCGTGATGATTGGAGGTGGGTCGGCGAAGCCGGCCCATCGTTCGGCGGAGCCGAATGGATACTACGCTTGGTGAATGGAGGTGGGCCGGCGGAGCTGACCTATCGTTCGGCAAAGCCGTACGAATACTTCGCGTGGTGAATGGAGGTGGGTCGGCAAAGCCGGCTCATCGTTCGGCGAAGCCGAACGAATACTACACGGAGGGTGGCCGGCGAAGCCGGGTTCATTGTTCGGCAGAGCCGAATGAATACTACGCGTGGTGAATGGAGGTGGGTCGGCGAAGCCGAACGAATACTACGCGTGGTGATTGAAGGTGGGTCGGCGAAGCCGGCCCATCGTTTGGCGGAGCCGAATGAATACTACGCTTGGTGACTGGAGGTGGGTCGGCGAAGCGGGCCCATCGTTCGGCAAAACCGAACGAATACTACGCGTGGTGAATGGAGGTGGGTCGGCGAAGCCGAACGAATACTACGCGTGGTGATTGGAGGTGGGTCGGCGAAGTCGGCCCATCATTTGGCGGAGCCGAATGAATACTACGCTTTGTGATTGGAGGTGGGTCGGCGAAGCCGGCCCATGATACGTCGAAGCCGAACGAATACTACACGGAGGGTGGCCGGCGAAGCCGGCCCTCCGTTCGGCAGAGCCGAGTGAATATTACGCGTGGTGAATGGAGGTGGTCGGGAAAGCCGAACGAATACTACGCGTGATGATTGGAGGTGGGTCGGCGAAGCCGGCCCATCGTTCGGCGAAGCCAAACGAATACTACGCGTGGTGATTGGAGGTGGGTCGGCGAAGTCGGCCCATCGTTTGGCGGAGCCGAATGGATACTACGTTTGGTGATTGAGGTGGGTCGGCGAAGTGGGCCCATCGTTCGGCGAAGCCGAACGAATACTACGCGTGGTGATTGGAGGTGGGCCGGCGGAGTTGGCTCATCGTTCGGCGAAGCCGAACGAATACTACGCTTGGTGAATGGAGTGTGGGTCGGCGAAGCCAGCCCATCGTTTGGCTAAGCCGAACGAATACTACGTGTGTTGAATGAAGGGTGTCCGGCGAAGCTGGCCCATTGTTTGGCGGAGCCAAACGAATACTAAGCGTGTTGAATGGAGGAGGTGGGTCGGCGAAGTTGGCTCATCGTTCGGCTAAGCCGAACGAATACTACGCGGGTGAATGGAGTGTGGCCGGTATAGTTGACTCCATCGTTTGGCAAAGCCAAACGAATATTAGATGGGGGTGGCCGACGAAGCCTGCTCGCTGCGAGGATGCAAATGATACGTACCGATTTTGCGTGTCGCCACCTATGAGCGCAGCATGATTGGAGAATTGAAAACATTGAGCAGTTAAAAGGCTTTTTGACGTCATGTTTATTTGCTTGCTTGACCGTTTTTCAAAAAGGACAACTATACTACTGCCATCGTGGTATTTGGTCTTTGGAACGGCGCTGGCCCCATGGTTGTAGACTTACTGGTCAATTCACGTTGCTTTCACAAGCATGTTTAGGAGCTTGTACCCTACATTAAGAAGTGAAATTTATTGTTCCTTCGCGTGCGTATGTGTAGCTGGGATACAGACAGTGTGAGTGTGGGATAGTTGAGTAGCAGCATACGCGCACACGCGCGCGATACACCTTAGTGAATTCGACGCTAAAGCAGAGGGTTTGCAGCCTTCAAGTCAACTGGCTGCCCCGGGCTAGGGACCCGAAGGGTCACTAGTCATTTGTTCATAATCATAATTATACATCACCGATGTCCAAAGGTTGCAATAAAATATAATATTTTCACCATACTTGTTCAGCGATACATGTCACAGTTGTACGGCTAAACTATATCGCAACCAGTTATGCATGTTAATCGAGCTGTTCTACTCTTGAAATTAGCTCTTACGATGGAGAAATCCTGCAAAATTGTGATATTGAGGCTTTCTGAGGAGTATGGAATGCTAGCGCGAAAAACGTACTCCAATGCCAAAATCTGTCCCACGGCCAATGAGTCGATTGGCGTCTTCGGTCACTTACCACCCCACGGCGGCGCGACGGCCTCTCCCTCACGCAATGTGTGCAGCGGCAGAGAAAGAGAGTCAGCGCGCAGAGATGAAGGGTGGCCGGCAGCCCGGCTGCCGAACCAGCCCGCCGCCAGCAGCTCGTCGACGCGTTGGGTGCAATGCAAGGTTGTACAACGAATCCGGAGGAGGATTTCATCATTGTCTTGGCATATCACGTGGGCAGCCGATGTATTTGCCTTGGAAAGTGTTGCATGAAGCAGTATTCCTCCCATTTCCCAGTACAGTGTTGAACACTTCTAAAGCATTCTGAGCAGTTACGCAAATCTCTGCCTGCTTTTAGGCTTACGTACAGAGGTAC
The DNA here is from genome assembly GCA_029168955.1 of Aplectana chamaeleonis. Lineage (NCBI taxonomy): Eukaryota > Metazoa > Nematoda > Chromadorea > Rhabditida > Cosmocercidae > Aplectana > Aplectana chamaeleonis. The sequence goes on from JAPDOI010001362.1 coordinate 82,063, forward strand.
ATCTCTATTGGGAGCTTTGTATAGGTTGCGGTTTTAGTCCTGGTATCATATGATCGCTTTCAAGCTGATTGTTCCTTAGGTTATTTGCTGTGAAGAGTTCACCACCTCTCAGCTTCCAGGGGGACTTGTCGTCTACTACACGACTACCCCCCGACCAACATCGCCCAAGTCCCCCTGAAATCGACGTTTAGGTCCCCTCATTATGGAACCAGAGTGAGGAGAGGTGGAACAGTGAAATGAGAGAATTGTGGAGCCAGCTAAAATATCCACAGCGCAGATATGGAATCATTGTGGAACAATGCGCGGATGCCGCTGTTGAATCGCGGGATCAACATAGGCTAGATAATCGTCTGAGGCCTTTCTAAACAGCCAATAAACACCACCCAACTCTGCATTATTAGGCCTGGCCTTGCGGTACTGGGCCAGGTTTGAAGATTAAATGCCCTGGTCGCGCTTTTCCAAGTTTTGTATTCACTTACGACAGTATATCAACAAGCCATTTATCAACAAATAGAACAGCCATAGAATAGTCATTTTATCCATACTCCGCTCAACAATAACAATTCACTCCAGAACTCCGATCAACAATGAAAATTCGCCAGGAAGTATCATACATAATAATAAACGGCTAAGAGTTGACCGTTGACCATGGACCGGAGAATGTATGGTATACAGTTCGGAGTGCGCCAAACGGCAGGGGGGGCTTTCGGGTCCCTCGTGGAACTCCATCTCGCGCCTTGGAATGTTTGCCCGACCCAACTGGAAGTGCCTCACGCGCCGCGGAAAAAGTGCGCCACCCAACAGCGGGAAATCTCAATACCGAAATTCTGCCCGGACCCTGCCTTTAACAGCGATCACCATTTTTTGAGAATACTGAATTTAAAAATGAACCTACTAAATTTTCTCAAATTTTCCAAAAATTCCTTATGATAAAACTTGAATACTGTCATCAAAACAGTTGTTTTGTAAAGCTGTGCAGTTCTTCGCACTTATTTTCGGATGCATATTTTAGCATTATCATGGATGGATGCCTCTACAACTTCAAATCATTATTATCTTGTTCCTTCCCAATTATTTCTTCAAATTAGGAGTGTTCTATTTTGTTTTGCTGTTCTCTTCAAAGTCGCGTTTAATTCCACAATTTTCGTAAATATCTGCAGCTTAAAGGCAAGGTCCGGTCAAATTTTGACACTACCGAAATTTGGGTTAAAGGCAGTGTTCACGATAAGAATCGTTTTTCTGCTTTTTCGCTAATCTTGAAGACGGTCCCATGCTGATTCGAATGATGTTTTTTTAAATCGTTCAAGACCTTCTAGGAACGGAGTCATGGTCCCTCAAAAATTGAGCTAAGGAAACATAGTGGACGAGTTTTCCGAGGCTTGTAACTTCCGCCTTTTGCAGCCGATGTATGCGAGCTGACCTGAGTAAGGAGAGAACTTGAGAATAGAGGGAAGAACGGGGCTAATCACTGGAAATCATCGCTCATCTCACGATCTCGAGCTTTCATTTGTTCACGTCGGTGGGCGTGGAAAGTGCATCTGGGGGTGACGAGCTGACGGGTGTTCAACTTTGGGCCCGTAGGAGACCGTTCCGAGCTCATTTTTCTTAGTTTTTTCAACGTTAGGGTTGCGCTAGGCCCTGCAGCTGCCGATCTCCACCAAAAAAAACAGACATGGTTTTTATCGTGGACACTGCTTTTAAATAGATTGGGCTGGCCTAGCTGAACATCGTCTGCATCGTTTCACAAACTCTGAGTCCTTAGTTCTGGGAGAAAACAGCCTCAAAGTCAGGGATTACGGTATTCACAGCATGATAATCATGGCTGGAATGACCGATAGTTACACAGCACTTTTGAAGAACGCGTGGACAACCGCTAAAATATGGACGATGGCCAAACTTTTTCTGACTTTTCTGGATCATCGGCTAACGGAAGTGGCTGGAATAACTTAAAGAAGAACGGTTTTTACGCAGTTTTCGCATGTTCCTTGGGAATACCTGTAGCAAGAGCACCGATTTAGCGGGAAATCTCAAAATCGAAATTCTGCCCGGACTTTGCCTTTAATGAAAATCACAAACCAACTTAATCTGCACCTCCGAGGAAAAAAGGAAATGGAACGGTAGTGCCTAAAAAGTGTTAGCGGTTGTCTGCCTCTTCTGCAGATGGCCAGTGTTCATTCCCTCCAGCAATTTTCGGATCTTCTCGAGACCGCACCGTGAGCCGTCTTATTTGAATTCAGATAGAACATTTTCGAATGCGTCTGGGTAACAATAGCAGAAAAGCATTTTTAATTCAGTTAAATTTAGATGGGAAATCCGAAAATATTACATATTTTTCAATTTCGCTTGCGATAATCTCGGATAAACCGAAATTTCAAACACTTAACGATAAATTTGTTTCAAAATTGGTATCGTACGAATGCTATAACGGGTCTCAACTAAAAACTAATGTTTTGTTATTATATTTAGTAACATAAAACTGATTGTGAAGAGAGAAAGCGGCCCTTGCAGTAATCCTAAGACTTTAGTGTGGAATGTATAACGATCAAGTGCAAGAGTTTTGACACTTACAGTGTTTGGAAGACTTGCCTCTTGAACAGCTCTTATAAGAGATTAAGTTTTCTTTTTTTCTAGAATAATCTTTCAGTTTCTTCTGAGTTTATCACCATAAACATTTTTTCTAACCACTCAACAAAGAAAACGGGAGCCTGAGTTCTTAGAAATTCGAAAACAACAACATCCGTTATAATTCGGAGTTATTTCTTATAATTACTGCTTTATTCACTTCCCTTCATTGTATTCCCCTTGTTAATAACCCCATAACTCAAGAAGTGTCGTTTGACACCGTCCTCACAATTCCAGCCATCGTTGGAGCTTCCCCCGCACGGTATGACGAAATAGAGCCGCCGCCGCCCGCAGCTGGCAGCCTGCCACTCGACCTATGCAGAGACGCTAGACGACGAGGGCGCCAGCCGCGCTCGATACCGTTTCGCAGCAGCCGCAGCTCGGTCGGTTGGTAAGTGCCCCGTAATCGTCGATTGGGGTGGGCTGGATAACATTACTCAAAAGGACGGTCCACGGCGGCTGTCAGGACGATCCGCGGCACCTGCAGGACGATCCGCGGCGCTTGCAGGACGATCCGCGGCGCTGGCAAGATGGTCCGCGGCGCATTGCCGGCGCATCCGCGGATTCGGTGAAGGATCGTCCTGTCGTCGGCCGCGGACGATCCTGAAAAAGCGCCGCGGATCGTCCTTGGACTTCTCTGAGTCAGGAGAGCAGCAGGCAGCCAGCACCTCTCCCATGGCAAAAACCCTCTCCACGGAGGGATTGACGTCGGTTTGCACGGAGGTGATCTTCTTTCCTCCACACTGCCACGGCACGAACGTACGACATCTCGGCAGCCACTTACATTTTTGTATTGAACGACTCCACCACCTCGTCCCCCGGTCTTAAAACAATTTCTCAGCAGCTGACTTCGACTTTCTCGTATTTATGACTTTGCCAAGCTGTCATATCTACATGCATTCTAATTTTTCTTTCCAGATGCAGTCGCAACAACTTCTAGGGCAGAAAAAATTCCTGATACTAAGTAAATTTTCAGGTGCTATGTGGGAAGGGGGGGGCACTGTTGTATCGCACTTGGCCACGCCCATTTTTCCGTGCCGCAATGACTCCTGATTTTGGCAGGGGAGGGAAACCCCGGGTAGGTGCTCAAATTTAGTGCGGCACAGTACAATGGGCGTGGCCAAGTCCATCGCGCCATAGTGCCACCCCCCTTCCCACATAGCACCAATTTTCATATTCTCGTTCATTTTCGGGATTCACCTCTGATTTTGTTTTTTTTTTCAATTCAAATAATTTTTATGATTGTTTAGTTTCGTAATTCCCATGTGTTTTTTTTTTCAAGAATAGTTCCGTATTTCGAAAATGAGTGATAACACTATCAGACTACGTGTTAGAAGAGTCCGCAACCTCACCATGTCCTTCTTCCATTGCTGTAAACTATACAATGCGGTCTCGTAGACCTCCGACATTGGCAGCGGTCTTCTGCAGGAGAAAACGACGATCGAAAGTGATTAACCATGGCTTATCTCGCAGATGCCTCGGTCATTATCACGCGTCAAATAAGATGTAAAATGTGTAGGCACACACAACGCACGCGCCTCTACGCGCAAATTCTCTGATTTTGCGCGTAGAGGCGCGTGCGTTGTGTGTGCCTACACATTTTACATCTTATTTGACGCGTGAGTCCCAATGACCGAGGCGTCTGCGAGGATTAAGCCATGGTTAATCACTTTCGATCGTCGTTTTCTCCCGTAGGAGACCGCTGCCAGTGTCGGAGGTATACGAGGATTAAGCCCTGATTGTATAGTTTACAGCAATGGAAGAAGGACACGGTGAGGTTGCGGACTCTTCCTAACACGTAGTCTGATAGTGTTATCACTCATTTTTTCGAAATACCTGAGATTTGTCGGTGAGTTTTCTTTTCCACCCTTACATTTTCACCTGTTTTCATTGCTTCCACAAATGTACTCATATCGGTGAAAACACAGACTCACCGATCTATCACAGCTGTTTCGGATAAATGAGGGATACCACTAACAAACTACCGTATGTTAGGACGAGTCCGCAACTTCACCAGGTCCTACTTTCATTGCTGTTCACTATTTGTAGTTGTGCAAATTCGAATTTGTGTGGAAAAAACGAGATTTGCGAATTTTCGGTTCGGAACATCTTCGAACGAACGAAAAACAAAAAAATGAAAGTTGAAAAAAATCGGTTAGGAAAAGTTTTCGGAGGACAACGAACTTCGAGCCAATCAAAATTTATGTTTCTTTGAAATTTTGATTGAAATTTCCGATTCCTTTCGAAACTACGCAATTTCGGATCTTTCACTGGAACTGGGTTCGACGCTTTATTAACAACTCTCAGCCAGTATCAAGGGCGTGACTGCTTATCCCCTATTTCAAAGTGAATTTCACTGATGTTGATCGCTTGCGTCGGCGCGCGTACTCTGAGAGTTTTGGCCGAGATATAGCCGGGAAATAGCCCACCAGGTTCCGCAGCGGCTCCTGGTGGGCTATTTCGCGGCTTTTTTTCATTTTCTTCAATTTCCTTGTCTTCTGTGACTAATCCATCCTTCTGTGTTTCTTCATATATTAAAGTGTTATATCTACATACACACCAATTTTTTCCTTCCACATGCCTCCGCAACAACTTCCTGGGGAGAAAAAATTCACGGTGGTATTTAATTTTTTATTTCACGTTCATTTTTGTGATTCTCTCTTTCTGTTTTTCTTCCTTACATTCCAGTGATTTATATGATTGTTTGGTTTCCTAGGGTGGATCCGGTTTCATGCCGAAATCCATCGAACTCGGGATCAAACCGGAACTATTCTTGAAAAAAAACACATGGGAATTACGAAACTAAACAATCATAAAAAATTATTTGAATTGAAAAAACAAAACAAAATCAGAGGTGAATCCCGAAAATGAACGAGAATATGAAAATTGGTGCTATGTGGGAAGGGGGGTGGCACTATGGCGCGATGGGCGTGGGCACGCCCATTGTACTGTGCCGCACTAAATTTGAGCACCTACCCGGGGTTTCCCTCTCCTGCCAAAATCAGGAGTCATTGCGGCACGGAAAAATGGGCGTGGCCAAGTGCGATACAACAGTGCCCCCCCCCCTTCCCACATAGCACCTGAAAATTTACTTAGTATCAGGAATTTTTTCTGCCCTAGAAGTTGTTGCGACTGCATCTGGAAAGAAAAATTAGAATGCATGTAGATATGACAGCTTGGCAAAGTCATAAATACGAGAAAGTCGAAGTCAGCTGCTGAGAAATTGTGTTAAGACCGGGGGACGAGGTGGTGGAGTCGTTCAATACAAAAATGTAAGTGGCTGCCGAGATGTCGTACGTCCGTGCCGTGGCAGTGCGCGCGGAGCATACCCGATTCGTGAAGGAACACTTGAGCAGAGTGGCCATAAACTCCATCCTGGTAGCCGCACCTTTGAAGGTCAGCGAGACCGAGATCGAACTTGGCAGGCGTGCCAGGTGCACCCTTGCTCCGTTACGCTGTGAACACTCCCTATGCTGATGTCATATTTGCATAGGATCGATAACAGCAAACCTGACGAGTGCCCTGATTGCGGTTATCAAGGGCATACTACTGCGCAACAGTTCAATTGACCGAAGAGACCGACTACATTAACGACAATGCATCTGTGGACGAACTCTATGCTAGTGGCCGAGTTTCTGAACCTAAGGCATAACCCCTCTTCGTGACTACAAAGAAGAAGAAGAAGGCCGAGATCACACTTGCCGCGACGGCACCAGCGTATATCAGGCATATAGATTTTCGGTCGATATGGATGGTAAACATTGCGTGACGTCACTCGTCGCAGGAAGTATGATTCCGGCTTTAGTCATAAAAATCGATCGCAGACCAATATGGCTCAGTCCACGGTCGGCCTGTCGGAAAACGGTGTCAGCCGGTTTTTACACTAAAATTAATACGGGTGCCAGGCCGCCGTTTCCCAACTTTTTACACGGGCACAGTATTTTAAATTGTGCTCTGTTTCGCGTCGCTCGGGTAGTCCGTGTCACATCGTTTCATCGTTTTGTTAGTTGACAACCCCTCATCTAGCCGTGTTTCTCGACTAAACGCACCTCTAGCGCGGACAAGTTTTCCATGAGAAAACCTACCTCGTCGAGACAAGTGTGATGTGAGGTCCGTACCTGGTGTAGGGATCGATTGTCGCACCCATATTTCCTAAGGGTGGTTTTGGTCTTGAACCAGTATCTCAAGGATATGTCAGTGAAGCTGGAACCTATTGACGGCGTTGTATTCAGTGTGCCAAATGATGTCGCCAAGCTATCATCACTTGGGCAAGACGTCATCATGTGTTGTCCGGAAGAAGGGAATATGGTCGTTCCCTCCCAAAAGTTCCCAGTGAAGCCCTTGGACCCATAGTAGAATGGATGGGGCGAACGAAACAGGTGGATGCTGCTTTGGCCAGCGCACCTTGTAGATGTACTCATGGCAATAAGGAAAGTGACAATGGTGGAAAGGATGAAGAGCTTGCGAACTGGGAGAGGGTGTTTCTTAACGAGCTTCCCAAGAGTGTCTTAATCAAGGTGTTGAATTCTGCGACTCACATGGGGGATAGCCGCCTTGGTAGCTTCTGGCTCACTTTCTGTGGCAGAGATGATTTCGGGTTCCAACATATTCTCGGACAAATGATCAAGACTACCGCTCCTGCGACAACGAAGCGTGACATTGACCGTGGAAATGCCGAGAATTCCCATTCAAGATTCCATCAGGAGGAATATTTTGACACGAGAAGTTCACCTACTGGGTAAGCCACTGCGTGTTGCACGCTGAAATTCCCCGGTACGGTAGCGGGCAATCGCGTCGGGACCAACTCCGCATACAAATGCTTGACCCGCGCAGACTTGTGCGATTGGGGCGCGCTGGTGCCAAATTGATAATACCTGGCACGTCATCGATTGCAAAGCTGGATGAAAAGTCTTTGTTAGTGATGGTGATGTTAAGAATTTGGACTGTTGCGATTACATCGTTGTTTTTGGTATGGACAACCTGTTTTGAACCCTTATTCACAATCTGTAGTTATCAAAATCTATGTGCTGCCGAGCATTCCAGTACAGATGCTTCACGTTTTTTTTCTGCATGTCGCGCTCATCTCTTCCAAACGTCAGCTGGAAGCAAAAATATTCTGCAGTAAGTATTTTTGCTCACGTCGCAAATTTCAATGAGTTGATAGCTTCGACCATCCACAGGGGTGGAATTTTTTCTTCTTTTCATTATTGTGGAGAATAGGCACTTCGTTTTCATCTTTCAGGATCATGTATCAAGTAGGTGTCGTCGCTTCCAGTTCCCAATACCGGGCTCGCTGTCGTGATCTCCTCGAGAATATTGAGACCTTGGTCAAGCAGGAACATTAGGAGTGGAAATATGCTTGCGCTATCAATGTAGAACATTGCGTTTTGTACAAAAACTTTATAAAAACCACTTTTGATTCCGCAACACTAACCCGCAGGAAGCTCGTTGGCCACTAAATCTCCCAAAACACCGGAAAACGCATGAATGTTTGTAAACGGATTACTTATTCCAGCAAGTTTGGACTGGGACACGCTGCGATCTTGGCGGTACACCATTTGTTACCGAAGGGTCATGGAAAACAGAATAAAACCCAGTCGCAGTGTTGGATTTGCGCAAGCGCGCCCCAATCACATAATTCTGCGCACGTCATGCAATTTATGCGGAGTTGGTCCCGACGCGATTGTCCGCTACCGTACCGGGGAATTTCAGCGTTCGACACACAGTGACTTACACCTACTGGAGTCATCAACGACTAATTTGAGCAACCACTGTTGGGTAATTGAATGGTATGTGAAAACCGATACTACCGTGTGCATTCAAAAATTGGATGGTGCTTTCGCTAAAACCAATTCAATAGAAAATTTTCAAATCTGGTCATTACATGCATGAAATGTGACATAGATGAAAAAAGAGGAATTCAACAGGACAGTGATGGCGTGCTCAGGACGCATGTTTTCTGCGGATTAAATTATGATAACTGCTATGTAAATGCACCTGAGAATTCAAATTTGTGAGTATTTACATTAGAAGTTGGTAACTTATCCTAGTTGTGTATTTTTAGGCTAGAAAACGTGTTAAACAGAAAGCTTGGAACACACGAGCTTGTTTCGATGATTGGAATTATGTGAAGTAGCTTGCAGTTTTTGATCTGAATTTTCGTACGCCTGAATTGCCATACTGGTAAAAACAAAAACCTTCACGAGCTATGAACACTCTGTGTTGTATAGAACCTGATGACTGCATAAAACCTTAGTTTTGTGGAACTATCTATCAAGGGCAACTATGAAATGAAAACAATTACCCTTCGATAGCGATTTAGCATTATCAATAGCAAGGTCTAAAATAAAATGAGGGAGAGGTTTTTAGCCAATCGATTGTTCTAGAGTTGGTCCTAGATCAAAACGGAGTGGGTGAAATGAAATTTATTCTAAAAAAGCAAGATTGAATCAATGAAATGCTAATTCATATCATTTGAGTTGTGTTGCGGGGACATAAGGACATATAAGAAGGCTCTCTCAACAGCTCGAGCCTACAGGCACGCCCATGCCGATCATTTTTAAAAGTGATTAACCACCGGACTCAGATAGTCGGTGGTACTCGGATGCCACCGATGCGAAGCTCGGACGCTCCCTAAGCCACGTCTGGCCTGGAGGACGGGCGCTCACCGGCCACAGAGCCTTCTCGGACGCCGACCTCTACCAAATTTTGGCCGTGAGCGCCCCTTCACGTTATTGTAAGCCGTCGGTTTTTCGTGATGCTTTATGACGGATCGCGAAAGTTGTTAGGAAACAAGCCGAAAGGCCTGTTTCCTGCAAAATTTGCCTAGGGGCTTCAGTCACCCAGGTCTTCCTTCCTTTTTGGCCTTCTGAGCAATATCAAGACCTTGCTTTGCCCTTTGATGACCATGAATCGGCCGACCATCTAACCCCCACGCGTCTCGTATACAGCGCGGGTTTGCACTAATCCTTCAACATGTACTCGCGTGTTGGTTGTTTGACTGTTGTTGGTCTGCGTCCGGGTAAATCGACATAGCCGTCTCGCTAGGGGAGCTACCGGTCTGCGTCCCTCATCCCGCTCACTCCAAGGTGCTCTCACCGGACACGACACCTAGAAGTCGGCGTCCGAGTACCAGACTGTCTGAGGAGGCCGGCTGGCGTAACGCGTGCGACGCGAATTTGCGGCGCACGCGTTTGTACGATTGGAGCACTATTATACACTCGACCAGAATCGTTTACAGACAGGCGAAACGAAGCCTAGCTCTGCTTAATACCCTACAGACGAGCCTCGGGAAATAAAAATAATGCAATACGTGGTATGAACACTAAATTTCACACTTCTCTAAGGTTAAGAGGCGAAACTAGTCTCAGCTCTTTCTATTACAGAAGCAACATCACTAACGAGGGAGGGTTGCACACATACGATGGAGTTCCAAGATGCAACTTTGATATGTTCAAGGGGGAGGACAGTGCTTCAATATTCCATACTTAGAATCTGCTAAACGCCTCAGATTTTCAAAGCAGATTGGCAAAAGTGGACATTTCCATAGCTCTAGCAAGAGAAAAGGTGTACACGAATGACAATCTTTAAGACGTTCAAAAAATTATTTCAGATTGAGCTTAAAGCTTGTTTGTGGGGGTTGTTTTGGCTTCGTATTACGAATCTGGGGCCCATTTGTCAATATTTGAAAAATTTCATCTGATTTGGTCCGAAGATTGGAAGTGGGGGAAATTTTGCTGCCCAAACGCGACTTTTGACGATTTCGAGAATGCTACGATCAAATCGAATCAAAACTTGTACATAGGGGTTATTCGCGCTGTCTCTTACCCTAAGTCTGGCGAGGAATGGACCCCAGAGTTGGGTTCAGCGCCCTAAATAGCCCCAAGTTGAAAGTTTCGAGCCAATTCCGAAATTTTTTTTCTGAACGCCCCGAAAGATCCCTGATAGGGTGCCCTTACCTTTTTGTGACGAAATATAAATGCCATTTTCGGAATCCCCGCAGTCAAGTAGCCAATTTCAAGCACAGGTAATTTATTTACTATCACAGATCTACAGCAACGACAACATAGTTTTCTACATCGTCACCGGAAGGTGGCTAGCCTCCCTTGTAACATACATATATAACACGCGAGGCCAATCTCAACAGCTGTTAAAAATTAGTCTATTGCTCCTCTGTTGTGCTCGATTTATCCTCTTGAGACGATTTCCCATGATTTCCCATTGTCAAGTAGTAGAATGTGTGAAAAGCATTGAGCGAATAAGGAGTATTGAATGTTTTCTAATGAATTGTTTCTTATGCTACTTCTGAGGCAGCGAGGCTTAGCCTACCGTCGAAAACCTCAAAAATTACTACAAGTAATACCGGAACTTCGAAGGACAAGGTTTCAGTTTACGAGGTTTTCCTCTGCAGAAACGTTCCTCAAACCAAGTCTGCTAGGATGGGGCTAAAATTACCGCCTTGTGGAACCCCTTGTTTCTGTTTAAAAACGACGCTACTGAATAAACAGTAGCTATTATTGAGAAGGTAGTCAATGTAGTAAATTAAATCGTTTTTAGTATAATATCTGTAACTACTGCTTTTCGATTGGTTTCTCGAGTAGAAAGACATGAAACCATTACTCGCGATAAACTTTTTATAAGCATTTTTAAAGCATATGTTGACTAAATAACTCACACAGCCAGTAATGGTAGTATGAGTTAGGTTGTTGAACATATCAGTGAAATCTGCCGAATAAAGTTTCGCATCGTTATTTTTAAATGAGTTCAGAAGTTCGACTCTTCGGTATCGTGGTAGGTGCTCTCCATCAGAGCCTTTGCCTTTCTGTGTCATCTATACTCGTCTAGATCGCTTTACCTTTGCAGCAACAAGGCTTTCCCTCCAAAATCTGTTTCCAGTTGTTGGAAACAATGCTGCTATCTGACTGCAAGCAGTACTTCAATACAGATGATTTATATGAGATCCTACGTGTGGAAAAGACGGCAACGGCTGCTCAGAGTGAGTATGTTTTTGGAAGTCTCGAGTGCATTCGTGACTAAACCTTCTTTTGTAGTCAAGAAGGGTTATTACAAGCAGTCAATGAAATGGCATCCTGACAAAGCTGATGGTGAGGACGCGGCTAAGGAATCCACTGCAAAGTTTCAGATAATCACACGGGTATATCAAGTTCTGTCCGATAAAGAGAGCAGGACTCTTTATGACGAGTCAGGTACACTTTATTGAGAATGCGCGACCTTATTTTACTTTGGATCATCATTTTTTACTCTCCCTGATTTACAATATTAGAGTGATGCTTTCAGGAATTATTGATGACGAAAACGTTTTGAATGATGAGGAAAGCATAAATGTCTGGAGACAGGTGTTCAAGAAAGTCACGGAAGAGGATATAAAGAAATTCGCTGCACAATACCAAGGTATGTATATATTTGACCTCGAACTTTTCTCTTTGTGATATTGTATGACGTTACTATTCAGGGTCGGAAGAAGAGGTGGAAGATATTGTTACGGCTTACAATCTATGGAATGGAGATATGTCGAAGGTTATGGACTCAGTCATGTGCAGTACTTTCGAAGATGAGCCACGAATAAAGGTTCGTCACGTGAACAATCTGGATCTATCTGGCAGGCGTCTTCGCTAAATTGCGTCGAAGCGGAGGGTTGCCACAGAAGTGGAGTTGCCATTTGAGAACTCCCAAGTTAACAAAAGGTTTTGAGACATAGTGGGAACACAAGACATTGAGGGGCTGCTTCAGGGACGGGGGTGATAAAAATGGCACCCATGTCGAAATTTCGTCCGCAGAGGTTTTACTACCGTAGGATAAATCAAAGAAAGTTCCGCACCCTTGTCAGAATTTCGTGAAAATCCTAGGTCCCCAAAGCATAGCTAGAAACCGGAGGGAGACGCTTTTCAGCGCTCCATTATTGGATAAAGTTCCAAAATTTTTATCCTTTCAGAAACCCATTTAGCGAAAGATCCGGGAAAAATTGACCATTCTAAGAATTGAGGATAATAATGAGCGCCAACCACCCATTAAGCCTTGTCTGTAGTGCGCCAAGTTCCTTTGTCGTGGCGAAGGATAAACGCTCCTTTTCAATCGCGCATGAGTGTAAATGCTCCGTAAAAAATGTAAAATTGCGATCGTTTCGGGACAGACGTTGACGATCGCTGCGACGGGGAAAGTTCTGTGTTGTACTGGGTCGCTGCTCTCGAAGCAGTTGTCAAAGGCCGCTGATGATTGCTTACGAGCGATTTCGAGTCCTCACCAGCTGCCATCAATTAATAATTTGCCTCCATGACAGCCTCCACCCTTACTGCCAATGTGAAGAAAATAGGAGAATCCCATTCGCTGCGACAAACTGCAGCTGCGACTCAAGTCGAACAGGACTTCCTTGGACATCCAATACAAGGCTTCTTTTGCATCCAAAATATTTAAAAAAACCTATCGTCCCTGCCTCAAGTTACGGTACTGCGCGAGGTGGGGGAAAAGGCCAGTTTTACTCAGAGCGTTATTTCGTCAAATTTTTTACAACTTTCTTAGACCCCCCTTAGGAGCGTGCCTTGGTCTGTTTTTTGTAAAATTCAGAGGAGTGGAACATTCCATGTGAATTTGAAGGCATAATCGATTTCTTCATAAAAAATCTGATTCTAAACAGTGTACACCCGCTTTTAGGATGTTCCACCTGGTCTCCCGGCGGAGCTCAGAGCCCCCTCTACGCCTTCGCAGCTCAGATCCCCCTGTGGAGCTCCACACTCCGCGCCGAACCCTGCTTCAAACGCGCTTTCATTTTGTGCTGGGGCACTCAAAACAATAAAAACTTCTTGTTATCTTTCTTCTTCTTTGCAGCCACGTCGAGGGTTTTGTCACAGGCGAAGAAACTTCTTCTTTTTCTTATCGGCCACATCAGAGCTTCTCCTCATAGGTGTAAAAAGGCAGCTACATCGCACGGGTTCTTCCACATATCCATAACTGTTAGAGAAGTCGGCCTCACAGGACATGAAAATAAATGAAATGAATCGTGCCCTGGGTTGTGGCAGTCGGGATATTCGTCAGGGATCGACGAGTCGATCCTATGGACGAAGGCCTTGAGGTGTGAGGAGTGTCCACATCGTAGACCTGCCAGGATGACGCGTGTACGTCTGGGTAGGTCCGTTTCGCTGTCATCGATCAGTGGGGGCGCGTCACCAAGAATTGGATTTAAGGGAGCACTGGAAAGGTATTCTCTGACGAATCGGGTGTGTTCCATTTGCAGCAGTCTGACGCGATTGAGCTCCGACGTCGCCCAACGTTGACGATCCAAGACAGAGACTGCAGCATGAAGTGGCGAGCGCATATGTCGGAAATGGGGACCAGATGACAGTAGGGGGAAATTAGGGTGTGTGGAATTCCTTACAATTCCAACATGGAACTGCTGCGACTGGAGTTGACAATGCTGCATTACAGGTAGCAGCGAACACTCTTGATGTAGATGAGATACCGATGTGGATCGAGGGCATCCAGTGATCACGCGTAGAGCAGTGTTCTGTGCACGCTGAAGTTTGCTCCAAGAGGCTTCCGACGGGTGTCTTGACCATATTGGGGCTTCATATTCCAGCGCCGGCTGCACGATAGCCCTGTAGGTGGTTCGCAGGATTTCCTTAGAGCTACTCCATGTAGTGCCTGCTAGCGAACGTATAATGTTGTTACGTGTGTTGGCAGCAGCAGCTCGAATACGTGTATTTTCATGAAAACGTAGTGACGGGTCCAGGAACACACCGAGTAGACGAGGGTGTTTTGATAAGGGCAGCATATTTCCTTCCCAAAGAACCTTGGGATGCAGCTTGTGTTCGGCTGTCGCTGTAGTGCTCAAAGTAACGCTGCACTTGGTTGGAGAGACATTTAGCTGCTTCGATTCCAGGAACTTAGCCAGAAGCCAGACTGACGAGGTATTTATTCATCTCAGCAGTGGCTCGATCGGTGACAGGGTCAGTACAAATAATAGTGATGTCATCCGCATATAGACATAAGTGGATGTTTGATGACGGCTTCGGCACATCAGACAGGTACAAAGAAAACAGGCTAGGAGATAAAACTCCTCCTTGTGGGACGCCTGCCTTCAGGGGCACAGACTTCGACAAGTGTCCATCAAATTTCACACGAATGCAACGATTTTTGACAAAGTTATCAGTCCATCATTTGCACCAGTCAGGAATAGTTGAGTCCAGAATAGATTTGGATAGCAGAGGGATACTGACATTATCGAAGGCGGCGGTTAAGTCAACTGCCACGACTATACTTCTACCAGCTGGAGGTTTCATGTTGAAGCCAGCAATAATGTGTTCTGTGATAGGCGTGAGTGCCGTAATGGTAGAGTGGGCCTTCCTGAAGCCATGTTGATGCACGTTATGACGTAATGCTTCTTGGAGGTGCGGGTTAATGAATTTCTCCGTTAACCTAGCAATAGGGGACAAAAGAGAGTTGGGTCGATGGGAAGTTGCTTGATCTTCTGGTTTGCCAGGCTTGAGGATCGGTAGAACTGGGAAAAACTGGGCGACCGGTAGTGCATTGGTCCATAGATCCATTGTGGTCAGGGTGGTAGGTTTCACCGGACAGTGAAATAAATGTGCTATATCATGGCCGATAGTTCCGCAGTCCGGATAAACATCAGATTTGCTGCTGTAAATCTCGCTGACGTAGGACATGAGCACTGACGAGTGACCGCAGCGCAACGATGCGAGTGTGCATCTAGCCCTTCTTCCGAGTTGAGTCTCGGATTTGCAGACTGGGGGTGGTATTTCTCCTAGTATAGGATTCACCGCCGCCTTCTTAAGATGACACCGTACGAACTTGGTGTGCTCATCGCGCAAAAGACGGTCGTTCTTGCTCTGAGTCGTGCCATCTTTGCAAGTTAGCTTTGCATGGAGCATCGGCAAATGGCATTCTTTTGGCTCTCTCTCTAACGGGGTTAAGCACTCTTTAGGACGGGTGGTTTGGTTGCTTAATAATATTGATTCGTAATTGTTGGGCTTGGAGCTGACAGTGCTCCTTCACAGGCAAGAGACGGGCTTCGGCATGCAGATGCTCGGCTGGGGAAGTCTTTGCACATCCGGTGGCAATGCGAAGAGCGGCATTTTGTACGCGTTGCATCTTAATCCAGGAAGATTCAGAAACTAGATGTGCCAAACCGGTGCGGCGTATTCCATGACTGGCTGAAGAATCGCCTTATATGTCATGAGTATCGTTTCCTTGCTGCTACCCCATGAGGTACCGTCTAGGGCCCTGAGAACATTGAGTTCGGCTTTAACGACAGCCTGCTTCTGCTCGGTATTTTTATGAAACTTGAGCGATGGATCGAGCACAAGACTGAGCAGTTGTGGAAATCGAGCATTCATCTACATCCCAGAGTTCTCTGGTAGGGTAATCAACTGCCCCTATCTAAGCACCCTCGGTTACTCGGCGTCTTTCTAGATCCTTCACTGCGCTTTCATGAGAACACGCTCATCCGAGCGGCAACAGCTAACACGCGAAATAACATCCTCCGTGCTCTGGCTGGCACCACCTGGGATAGCACAAAGGGAGTTTTACGCACAACTTATAAGGCCATGATACAGCCAACACTGGAATATGGAGCTCCTGTATGGACCAGACATCTGTCGGAGACGTCCTGAAACAAGCTTTAACGTGTACAGAACTCTGCACTACGTGTCATCACTGGCTGCCCAAGGTCAACACCCATATCACATCTTCATCAAGAATGTGCAATACTTCCTGTCAAACAGCACTGCCAACTGCAGTCTCAACAGTTCCACATCGGCATAGTCAAGAATATCGCACATCCCAACCACCCACTTCTGTCATCTGATCCACATCACCGTAATATTCGCACACCGCTCCATACTGCTATTTCTACGTTGGATCGTCAAAGATGGGCCACCTCTGACACGAAAGAGGCTACAGCAAATCGAGCACACTAGATTTGTGTCTGAGTTCCTGTCCTGTGCCCCTCCCAACCCGATCCTTGGTGTTGTGCCTCCTACGGTTGATGAAAGTGAGGAAGATCTGCTCAGGCGCTCCCGCGTCACTCTGGCGGGTCTACGATGCGGTCACTCTTCATACCTTAAAACCTACGTACACAGGATCGACGAGTCGGTCCTAGATAAATGTCCTGACTGTCATAATATTGGGCATGATTCATTGCATTTATTTTCATGCTCTGCCAGACCTACTTCTCTGTCTGCTCGTGATATGTGGAACAAGCCGTGCGATGTGGCCACATTTCTACGCCTATAAGAAAAAACTCCACTGTGGCTGATAAGAAGAAGAAGAAGGAAATCGAGCAGCAGGCAGACGGTCTCCATCCCACTCTACCTCCGGATGAGCTCTGTGCTCGGATGGATCCGTTGTGAGGACGGACACTGATGGTTTCGATGCGGAGATCTTTAGCATCTTGTCGTCGAAGGACCTCTTCAGCGTCTTCAGGTACTCGTTGATCTTGGTGGCGGCTACCTTTATACCCCAGTCTCGACACATGATTGTTATGTCATCGGCGTACGCGACAGTCTTGATAACCTGTGGTGGTTCAGGCATATCTTCGAGATACAGACTAACACCGCCCTGGGGGACTTTAGCTGCTATAGGAATACTGTATGCTATAGGAATGTGTTGAGACATGGTTCTGGAACATGACTCTTGCCCGTCGACCTTTGATAAAGGCCGATATCCAGCGCTTTTTCCACGGTGGTATTGACGACTCCAAAACGTTTCTTGACAGGATTCCTAGGTTAACCGTATCGAAAGCCTGGGTGAGATCCAAAGCGACAGCTACAGTTCTCAATAGCTTCAAAGCGTTGAACCCGTCGATTGCGTAGCTAAGAATTTGTAGCAATTGTAGAATGCGGCCATTTGAACCCTTGATGAAACAATTAATTCTCGTTCTGCTCTGCTAAATTCTCCACAATGAGCTTTTCGGCTACGAAAGGTGACGATAACTCTTTACATTTCTGCGTCAAAGTCATCGGTATCCGTACTCACAACGGACCCATCTGAACACAGCGCACATCCGTATGTCGTATGGAATGGAGGATCCATCGCTCAAATTCCATAAGAACACGGAACAGAAGCAGGCTATCGTCAGCGGTGCTTAGAGCCCTGGGCGGTACAACATGGCAAAACCATTATTACAACGTATATATTATTCTCCAGCCTGCACTGGAATACGGCGCCCCAGTTTGGCAGCATCTAGTTTCGAAATCCTCTTGGACTAAGATGCAACGCATACAGAATGCGGCTCTTCGAATCGCCACCGGGTGTGCAAGAAGTTCCCCGGTCGATCACATTACCAGTAAGGGAGCACTGTGAGCTCCAGGCCCAACAATTTTTCATCAACATTGTCAAACAAACCAAATCACCCTCTTGGAGAGTGCTAAACCCCGTCAGAGAAAGAAAGATCAGAAAGCCATTCGCCGATGCTCCCAGCAAAGTCAATCTGAGATGGCACGACTCACAGCCGTCTATTGCGCGGAGGAGCATACTCAGTTTGTACGGTGTCATCCAAGAAGGGCCAGGTGCACGCTCGCATCATTACGCTGTGGTCACTCTACAATGCTAATGTCTTATGTCAGCAGGATTGACAGCAGTAAATCTGATGTGTGCCCGGACTGCGGTACCATCGGCCACGATACCGCACATTTATTCAACTGTCCGGAGAGACCTACCACGCTGACCGTAATGGACTTATGGACAAATCCGTTACTGGTCGCCCAGTTCCTCAACCTATGACAAAACCCTCAATGTGGCTGCAAAGAAGAAGAAGAAGACTGACGACTGAGGTTTGCCTGGCTTCGGCAACGGGATGACGTTGGCTGTCTTCCAGTTTTGGGGAATAATGCACGAGCAGAATGAAGTGTTAATCAAATCAATGACGAGTGGGAGAATCTCAGTCGGGAGCTTCTCCAGTACAGTGGGACAAATGCCGTCGGCACAGCTCTCTAACTGTCACTCTTTTCTGCGGACCTCGCCTTGTACTCGTGACAAAGAAACTTTTTACAAGAGAGTAGGCGGCTTCCTTACCCGTCTTGAAAACGTTGTTATCAAATTAAATGGTGGATACGGTGGTTGGCGAGCTCTTTCCAGATAGCTTTCGTAGTACCTTCCAAGTAGGTGCACTGTCCACCTTGAAATCTAACTGTCCCGGAAACTTTTCCCATTCTTCTTTTTTGTGCCTGTCCAGATATTTCTGATCTCGTCATCTAGTTGAGCAACGACAGGGTCTAGATGGTTGGCTGCTCTCCTGGCATCTCTAGTCCTAATCTTCTGGAGAATTTCTCTGGTGACGTTTGGATAGAACGTCTTAATTCGGCCAATAGGGATAGCCGCCTTCATGGCCCTGCGTATTTCATCAGATAAGTGATGCTCCTTCTGGTGCACATTGTCATTCCACAGGTAATCAGCCGCTAGGCGTGGCGAAACCTCACTGAACAGGCACCAGAATAAGGAGCAAGAGAATTTGAGAGATCGATGTGCACAAAGACGGGAACATGATCACTAGACAATGTTGTTGAGGTAGACCATGAGCAGGTGTTGGAAAGGTTGGAAGAGACAAGAGTTATGTCTGGGCTAGAAGGTCGGCCGTTGGCAGGGAGACGAGTGTGCTGATCATCGTTTAGTACAACAAGGTCGCTTTCCTCCGCTCATTCTTCGACGTCATTTCCTCTAGCATCAGAGCCAAGAGACGAGCAAAATGTATGGGCATTAAAATCGCCCGCAAATATAGACGAAGATGAGAGGGAGCAGTCGTAAGGCTGCTTAAGGAGTGGAATTGGATCATAGGATGGGGGGCATGAGGTGGTAGGGGGAATATAGATGATGAAGAGACAAAGGGAAGTTTTATGGGGGAGATGGACCGGGAGGTACTCGAGAGTACCGTCCGTGGGAGTGTTAGGTATGAGGTGTAAGGGAAGAGTAGGTCTTCTTCTTCTTCTTCTTCTTCTTCTTATCAGCCACATCGGAGTTTCTTCTCATAGGCGTAGAAAGGTGGCCACATCACACGGCTTGTTCCACATATCACGAGCAGACAGAGAAGTAGGTCTGGCAGAGCATGAAAATAAATGTAGTGAATCATGACCAGCAATATGACAGTCAGGACATTGATCTGAGACCGACTCGTCGATCCTGTGTACGTAGGCTTTGAGTTATGAAGAATGACTGCAACGTAGACCTGCCAGAGTGACGCGAGAGCGCCTGGGCAGATCTTCCTTTTTATCATCAACTGTAGGAGGCACGACACCAAGGATCGGGTTGGAAGGCGCGCAGGTCAGGTACTCAGACATAAATCTAGTGTGCTCGATTTGTTGTAGCCTCTTTTGTGTGAGCTCAGAGGTGGCCCATCTTTGACGATCCAATATAGAAATAGCAGTATGGAGCGGTGTGCGAATATTACGGCGATGAGGATCAGATGACAGGAGTGGGTAGTTGGGATGTGCGGCATTCTTGACTATGCCAATGTGAAACTGTTGTGACTGCAGTTGGCAGTGCTGTTTGACAGGAAGTACGGCACACTCTTGATGAAGATGGGATATAGGTGTAGACTTTGGGCAGCCAGTGATGACACGTAGTGCAGTATTTTGTACGCGTTGAAGCTTGCTCCAAGAGGCATCCGACAGGTGTCTAGTCCATATCGGAGCTCCATACTCCAGAGTAGGCTGTATCATGGCCTTATACGTTGTGCGTAGAACTTCCTTTGTGCTACCCCAAGTGGTGCCTGCCAAAGCACGGAGGATGTTATTTCGCGTGTTAGCAGTTGCGGCTCGGATGCGCGTGTTCTCGTGAAAGCGCAGTGAGGGGTCCAGGAAGACTCCAAGTAGCCGAGGGTGCTTAGACAGGGGCAGCCGATTACCTTCCCAGAGAACACCGGGATGCAGTTGATGCTCAGCCGTTGCAGTAGTGCACAGAGTAACGCTGGACTTTGAAGGAGAGACCTTTAGCTGCTTCGATTCGAGGAATTTGGCCAGGCTGCAGAGGTATTTGTTCATCTCCGCAGTGGCACGGTCGATAACAGGGTCTGTACATACAATTGTGATGTCATCAGCATACAGACATAGATGGATGTTGGGTGGCGGCTTCGGAATATCGGATAGATACAGAGAGAATAGGCTTGGTGACAATACTCCACCTTGAGGAACGTCTGCCTTCAGGGGAACCGACTTCGACAAGTGTCCGTCGAACTTCACACGTATGGAGCGGTTCTTGACGAAGTTGTTAGTCCATCGTTTACACCAGTCGGGCATATTACAGTTCAGAATCGATTTTGACAACAATGAAGTGCTGACATTGTCGAAAGCGGAAGTCAGATCGACTGCTACGACCAGACTTCTGCCGGCGGGAGCTATACTATTGAAACCGGCGATGATGTGTTCAGTAATTGACGTTAGTGCGGTGATGGTGGAGTGCGCCTTTTTGAAGCCATGCTGATGGACGTTCTGCTGTAGTGCGCCTTGGAGATGCGGATTTATGATTTTTTCCGCCAGCTTAGCGATAGGGGATAATAGGGAAATGGGACGATGTGACGTGGCTTCATCCTCTGGTTTGCCAGGCTTGGGGATGGGGAGAACAAGAGCTTGTTTTCAACGAGCAGGAATAATACCACTACTAAACGACGAATAGATAAGATCACTGAGTAACTCAGCACATTGTTCCGGCAAATGCTTCAAGTGAACGGCTGAGATGCCGTCAGGTCCCTCTGCCTTTGAGTTCTTCATTGATTTGATAATGGCAGTGACATTAGAAGCAGTAATAGCAGGTACGTCCTGGCGACTGAGTTTCCTGATCGCACGTAAGGTACATCTGTGTTGCTTATCGCGTCGTGAAGAGGCAGAAGCATAGAGTTTTCCAAGCTGGCAGGCAGCCTTATATCCGAATTCAAATCTGCCCGAGGGGAATTCAAGCATGTTGCGCGCAGGTGCAATCTTCTTTCCAGATAGTCGTTTGAGGATGCTCCACGCCTGTTTGCTATCAGTCGCAAAGTTGATGGATTCGGTGTACTCTCTCCAGCGTTTCTGCTTGTGGTCATTCAGCACTTTGGAGATCTCCTCGGATAATTGAGAAATGCAAGGATCGGAGGGGTCACTTCTGCGTCGGTCGTCCCGTTGAGTGGTAAGCTCCAGGGCTTCCTTTGGTACATTAGGGTGGAACGTTCTAACGCGACCGGTCGGGATGGCTGTTCTGGAGGCATCGCATATGGTGTCGACAAATTTCTCCTTGTCATGTACAGAGCCAGCTAGCGGATAGTTGGCTACCTGGCTGAGTAGCACCTCTTTAAACAGGACCCAGTTAGCCTTACGATAGTTAGTGTAACATTTGCCACGGGAGCCAGAAAAAGGTGCAAGCTGACTATTAAGAGAAAGATCCAATGATGTGCAAATAGGTACATGATCACTGCCCATTGCCACAGATGTGGACCAGCTGCAAGACATGACAAGAGAAGAGGAAACAAACGTGACATCTGGTGAAGAGGGTCTGCCCGTCGACGGGAGACGAGTAGGGGAGTCCTCGTTTAAAGGTATCAGTTCACGATCATCCGCAAAAAGCTCAAGTAGTTCTCCTCTGTCATCGGGATCTAGGGAGGAGAACCAGGAAGAGGAGTGAGCATTAAAGTCACCAGCCATGACAACAGATGAAGATGAGAGGATTGCATATACATCATATAGATATGGAGTGGGGTCAAATGAATTGGGACAAGAAGTGGATGGGGGAATGTAAACATTGATGTCTAGGGGACAACTTTGCAGTACAAGATAAACTCCTATACATTCAACAACATTATCATTTGGGAGTGCAATAAGATGAGAGGGAATAGATGATTTTACAAAAGTCGAGACGCCACCGCCACGTGATGTACGGGGAATGTGGTATGATGTATAGCCGGGGAGGCGGGGCTGAGAAGGGGAGGACACGCTAAGTTTGGTCTCCTGTAGGAGGATGACATCAGGTTGTGAGCGTTCAATGTACAATGAAGTTCCATAAGTTTGGCACGCAAGCCATTGATATTCAATTGAAAATGTTTAGACTGTGAAGAGGAACCCTAGAAGGCGAGTTAGTACAAGATATACAGCAATAAGCATCAGTGTAATCATTATAGCTAGTCAACCCCGAACACTTGAGGTGTACCCAGCCAAGGCAACCACCGCACTGGATGCTCGCATGTTGTGCCGACAATCCACAATGACGGCATGGATATCGCGGAGTCTTGTTTCGCGGTCCAGGATTCTTCTCAATGCCGGCTCGTAACAGTAGAATGCGATATTGGGATGAGGATTTGTAGAGGATGGAGAGCGCTTGGTTCCTTGAATCATGATCACGTCTGGATGGTAAGTACGTGCAAAGAGAGAGAGCTCAGAAAGCTTGGCACGAAGGCCGTTGAGATTTATATGTACAATGGAAAGGGGGCGATTGGAGGAAGAGGAATCAGAGTTGGTGGCTGAGGAGCACAAAACACATCGAAAAGAAGAGTTATGATGCCCCACAGAGCTGAGACCCGAACAGGAGAGATGCACCCACCTTTGGCATCCGAAGCACTCGACGCTTGTTTTCCTCCATGTGACATCCTTGCCGTACATGGCGCATGGGTACTTCTGAGCAGGTCCAGGATTCCTTTCCACGCCGGCCCTTAGCAAGAGAATCTGAAGGAGAGCTGCAGCCGGCCAGCACCTCTCCCATGACAAAAACCCTCTTCGTGGAGGGGGTGACGTCGGTTTGCACGGAGGTGATCTTCTTTCCTCCACACTGTCACGGCACGAACGTACGACATCTCGGCAGCTTCTTGTAATCCTTAATACAGGCTATAAAACGGCGAAATTCGCATGGTTCCTACGCGTGCTGGTGTGGAGCGGAGGTTAGAGATAGTGAGAGAGCGTAGGGCAGACGGAGGCTGAGGCATCGCGCTCGCCGCTCGCGCCTCGGATGATGTGAATTGCGACGTTTTATAGAGTGATTTTTCATCATGATCTGTGCCCACAAGTGATCGTAGATCGAAATGGAGAGCTCTTTAAAGATTCCCCTCGGTTTAGCTAGGCTGAAAAAACGGCTTTCGCCGCCGGACGATGCAAATCATGTGACACGACAGAATCGTTCTCATAAGATTGCACTCCGCCAAGCGTCGCGGTGGCGAAAGCGTAAACTTCAACGAGGTCAACGTCGATACAAATATGAGGAAAACTCATCCTTTTCTAGTGGACTTGCGACAGCATTCACCTTTTCCTGGGGATGAGACTGCAAAGGAGGAAGTGTTTGTTTATACATGCATTGAAAGAGTTCTTTTAGAAAGTGATTGACGAGAAAATCAGTGACGGTGTGCTAAAGGAGACTGCTAAATACAAGTCTTCGACGTCTAAGGTCTGTGTCATTACCATTCTGATTATCTCTCTATTGTACGATGGTAGAATTCTAGTTGTACGATGGTAGAATTCTAGGCTAGCATGAATAAACGACGAAGAAAAGCTGAGAAGGAGAGTGTTGAAGCAGAAGTAGCTCTCAGGGAGATCAAGAAAAAGGTAGGGTTTCTCATACCGATCTCACAGTTCCCTCGGGAATTCGTTTGCTCGATGAGCAGGGCTATAGCAAAAGCGTAAATCTTCAGGAAGGGGGTGGAAGTCTTCAAGAGCTGATTCTTCGTCGTCAGGCCGAACGCAATTCTGACTCCTTTCTAGATTCCTTGGCAGCGAAATACGATTCGTCTAACAAGCGCTCCAAAAAGTAACAGTTCAATGAGCGATCTCATTTCTTTGTACAATACGGCTGACTTAAATTTGCCATGCAGTGAAAGTATTCTGTGACATTTTCCATGTTTATTACGTGAAATAAATGTTGCATTACAAAAAGTTTGTGTTAAGCCCTGCTCCCTTCCTACATAAATCATCCACACAACCAAGAGAAAGACCTCTTACAACGCGATATAAGATAACGAAGAAGAAAAGTAATGTCAGTAATCACAGTCAACGCTCACAGAAACGAATAATTTCCACAGAAAAAAGTTACAAATAGAGGCAAAGGTTGAAAATTAAGGCGTTCAGCAGTCGACATTGCACGCTGAAATGAGCTGGCGATCCCTGATGAGGAAAAGTACGATGATACTGCTCATGCACGCGCATTAGAAGTCATGAGAGCAAACATTTAAAGAAAAAGTATTAGAAACAATGAAACGAAAATTTTTGGACATCTTAACGATTAGAAGATCACATAAACAAACGAGAAACAAACTGGACCGGTAACTATTGCGGAGTAGTTCAGTCAAATAAACATCCATATATAATATAAATAATCACTTTCTCTGTTGAAGGTTATTCGCCAACCACTCCATAGCTTCATCTAGTCCCTCTCCTTTGGAAGCAGACGTCTTGAAGATCTGGAACGTTCGATTCCGCAACGCCTCCAATCCTAGCGCTTTGTGCACTTCGGCTGGCGTCAAACAGTTGGGAATATCCTTAAATGATACCATTACACTTATTCAAACATTATCTTCTTCACTACAAAAAAAAACCTGTTTATTGGCCAAAACTGCCAGAATCGCTCCTTGAAGCTCATCTTCTTGAAGCATGGCCACTAACTCTTGACGTGAGATGCCAACCTTAAATAGGCAGTTAGACTCTGGTTCAGCTCAAGTGAACTCCTATTTTCGACTATCACAGCGCAGAGTGGTGGCTTTTTCGTCGGAATCTCCTTATCACTAGTTATTTCTCACCGAGGCCTACGCTCCGCTACTGGTGATAATCGAAATCGACAGGCCACTAGAGATTTTCCAAGGTGTAACTCCAACTTAGCAGCATGGTAGTGTATTGCATCAGCCTTCGACTAACCCTGTCCCTATCTGCTGAGTCAACGACGTAGATAATGGCATCCGTGTTCGCATAGTAGCATCTCCAGTACGGACGGATTGAAGTTTGTCCACCAAGATCCCACACCTTAACGAACCGATCTACAGGTGATATTACCTTATCAGTCCGACTTCTATGTTCCCGGGTTGATTAAAATAGTGTCTAGCTTTCCTAGTAAGAGAAAAGCACCATAACGCTTAGAAAATGGAAAAGGTTGTTTTTTTTAACATATTTAGTCGCTCCTTTCAAGCGATCTATAAATTACAGAACTACGCTTTTTATAGCGCCATCAGAGAAAATGAAAAAAAGAAAGCGCAATTTCTTTGGCTATTTCCGAACATGCACGTCTTATACTGCGTAATATATTTGTTATTATTATTATAGGAGAAAACTTGTAATGTCCACGTTATTTTTATAGGATGTCGCTGCTGGCACGCTTAGAAGCGAGAGGGATATTGGGCGCTTCAGAGTGGCGTCGCAGAGAAACTTTCTGACGCGGAGACGGCGTGAGTGATAGGGGGTGCTACGCAGCGTAAACCGTGCCGCGCAATGAAGGTGACAGTGCGCGAGCTGAGCGAGATTCGCCGCGACGGCAGCGACATCGCACCATGGAAAAGGTTTCAACTTTTTTTTTGGCTGTTACTCCCGTACCGCCGTATTTTATTCGCATTTGTTAGTGTTCCTTTGTTACTATCTGCCCATTCATTTTGTGTTAAAACATTTATTCTGTAAAATGAAAACCCAAATCGAACTAAAGACGTAGAAGAGGTAAGAGACGCAGAGACCTATGGCTATCAATCAGTAGATTTCGCCTCAGACAGCTGCGTTCTCGTGAAGGATTACACAGACCATACAGTCCATTTCGGAGTGACGTTCATATCAGCAGTGCCAGACAGCCGCTATTGCGCCACGCAGCGCAAGCAATACCGTGCTGAGATCACTAGGGTTATATTCGAGCTGCTTGCCACAACACCGGTTGTCTGCAGCAGTGCTAATTTTGCTCCGAATAAGTACAAAAATGTTGATAGAGCACGTTCTGTGTCTTTTCGAACAAATTTGTTGTACTTCGGGAAATTATATACTATCAACTACCGTATCACAACGAAATCACCTGAAACTTGAGATTCTTGTATTCGACCTGCTCAACATTGAATCCTATTGTCGGAATAGTTGTAACGACTTCTCCCACCTTGAATAGTATAAAAATAGCGAGACAAATTTCGTGAAAAATGATAAGATTTGATGAATACCTGTAGTCTATAAAGAATAGTTGTTTTTCCAGCACCATCCAATCCAAGGATCAGAATTCGCATCTCTCGCTGCCCGAAAAGGCCACGGAAGTAGCTGAGAACTCCGCCCATGTTCTCGACCTGCACATGAGCACAATGCCACTTTCTCGAACAAAACACTGACAAATATCATAAGGATGCTGGCTTGAATACAAAACTTAGGTGTCAGGCAGGAATCGAACCCGTATCGCATCGCTTTCCGGGCGAGAGTTAAACTATCACACTACCGAAACCTCTGCATTCCTCAGCTAATTCACACATGAACTGTGCAGGTATAACAGCAATCACCCGATAACGGATATGATTTGGTTAGCACAAATCGGCATTAAATCCAGTTAGGCTGAGACCTTTAGAAGTCCAAATTCTGATGTTTTTGAATATTTAATGCCTTTTTTATGGCATGGTGTACGATCACAAGTTATCAAAAGCTTGCTGGTAAAAACATCAAAATTCTGCTTTCAAAAAGGCAGCTTAACTGGATTTAATGCCGATTTGTGCTTACCAGATCATGCCCGTTATCGGGTGATTGCTGTTGTGCCTACACGTTCATGTGTCAATTGGCTGAGGAATGCAGGGCGGTGTCGCTAGTATTATGGTAACATACTCGACTGGAAAGCGATGCGATGCTGATCCGATTCCTGCTTGACAGCTAAGCTTTGTATTCAACCCAGCAACCTTGTGATATCTTGTGGTTATATAACATGCCATAAAAAGACATTCAATATTCGAAAACATTGAAAAAATGTTCTAACCTTGTGTCGACGAAATACAAACTCGTTGGTAGAATGCACGTGAGGGAAAACTGAAAGTTTGATTGATAGATGTCAATACAAAGGCATTCACATAAGGAAATGAGACGGATAATTTGCAAATATGCGGTATCTCATAACCATCTTAACTCATACTGGCACACGACAACAAATTATTTATAAACAATTCGATAACAACAAAGTCAACAACAAAAATCAACTTTAACAACCATATATTCCCATAGACAACATGTCCGCGGCACTCTCTTTTCTGGCAAATTCATCTAAGCAAATGCTAACACTCCCACTTTTGTCCTTCCACGGCATCGTGGAAACCTTAGAACGCACCCCCAGAATTTTTTCTTAAAGTCAGCATTAGAAAAGAACTGTCCACTATAGGAAAGCCGAAGATGCCGCGTAAGCACATAATACGACAGCTACAACTAGCTGGTCACTTTCTTCCTCCCGAATTTCAGCTTGTTTTTGAACTTTTTCGGGTTGATACCATATGCACGAAGACGGCTGTCTTCAATATGCATCGCTGCTGACGTTTCCTTCTGTAAAAATATCACTGGTCAGTCTTTTTGAGAAATCATACAAGCTAAAGCCCACTAATGAATTTAGTCTAGTGAATGGACGGGGCCGCAACTGAAGATCGCCGTGCGCGATCGGAACTCCGTTGGCCGGTGCCGCCGCCAACACCGCACGGCCAGCCGCAATGATCGCGCCTGGTCCAGACTTTAGACTAAATCCGATACGGAGACTATACCTTTTTTAATTTCTTAAGACGCATCGCCTTCGAAATTTTCTGCTTGGGTGACACAACATGCTCAGTAGAAGTTGTATTCTGAGTTTCTAAAGACTGAGCCTTCCTCTTTCGCTTTCTTTTCCTCTTCTTGGCTTCTTCATTTACGGGCTCAGCCTGATTATTGGGTGCCGGAGTTTCCATCAACACATGATTTTCCTTAATGAAACAAACCATAGAACAACTGGATGATTGATAAAAAAGAAAAGCGCTCAACTTTGACTGTTTATCTTAATCTACCAGATAAAAAGGCGAACTCACTGGAGTCACAGTCTCAATGTCCACTTTTTTCTTCTTTTTCTTCTTCTTGAGTTCAGGATTCTCCACAGTCAACTGCTCAACCTTTTCCGCTCGAGAGGATGCTACACTGTCTCTTTCCTTCTTGCTCTTCTTCCTAAAATGCTTTACTTTTTGCACCTACAACTCTGCACACATGTTTTGTTTTTGATGAATTTAACAGAAAGCCATGACACAATTTCAAATATTTGCCGACATCTTGTCCATCCGATGACTACAATCATCCACTCACACACTCGAAGTTGTGTTTCGGAAGACCACTGCCGTCCAAGTTTGTCTCGCAGCAAACGCGAGGTGTTTGGGTGGAACCAGAACCAAGCGGGGTTATGTGGCGGCACAAACGGCGCGTGAGGGGGTAGTGAAAATTTCGGCCCAAAATAGAAAAGTTGATGTAGTGGTCGTAAGAATTTCGGCCCTGCGGCTACGAGTTGGCGAGTAGCATTTAAAAAAATGACAGAATTTGGCATGACCGTGAAATTTTCACAAATGAATGAGAAAATACTAAGAATATTTCATTCAATTATTCATTTATGAATCAAATGACTCTATAGGCTGGTTCACCTTGTACAGTACCTCTACCGTCGCTTATTGTTATCCCCCGTAAATTTGAAACGAGCCTCAGATTGGAGTTCTCAAATATTCCTTTCCGAACGTTCGACAACTAAACCCAGCTCTGTACATTAGTTAACATTTTCTGCAATCCTCTAGCGCATGTATACAGCACAAAAAATATTATGGGGCCTACTAGTTGTGTCTGCATATGTACCAGGTTGTTCAATAAGTTTTGCAGTTCGATAAGAGAGGGCTTTGCTACTAGCCCAAAATTTTTTTGTTTTGTTGGTACACTCTTCATATGAACGTATGTGAAGTTTCATTTCAATCTGTCAAGTTTTTCTTTGTTCACAAGCCATTTAGTGTCGCCGTGTCACAGCGATCGAAAAAAATTGGATATCGTGCAGAGGAGGGTTTTTGTCATGGGAGAGATGCTGGCTGGCTGCAGCTCTCCTACGGATTCCACTACAAAGGCCCGGCATCGAGAAGGTCACCTGGAATGGGATAAGTGTCCAATGTTTTGGATGTCAGAGGTGGGTGCATCTCTCCTGTTCGGGTCTCAGTTCTGTGAGGCATCACGATCCTTCCTTCCGTTGTGTTGTGCTCTGCCCCCAGTAACTCTGATTCCTCATTTACCAACCGCCCCCTCTCTATTGTTCATATTAACCTCAATGGCCTACGTGCTAAGTTGTCGGAACTCTCTCTCTTTTTTTGCTCGTACTCATCATTCTGATGTCAAAATGGTTCAGGAAACAAAGCTTTCTCCTTCTACCACCGCTCGTCACCCTAACATTCCTGGCTACACTGCTTATAATGCTCCAAGGTCAGCTCACGGCGGAGGAGTTTCCACTTTCGTATTATCAAATCTACCCTCTCATATCATACCAGACACACCAAAGGACGATACTCTTGAGTACCTACCTATCCATCTCCCTCTTAAAACACCTATATCTCTTTTTAATATCTACATCCCTCCTGCCACTTCCTGTCCCCAATCTTACGACCCTACTCCCTCACTCAAGCAGTTGTACGACTCCTCCCTTTCACCCTCTGTTGTCTTCGCAGGCGATTTCAATGCTCATACATTCTGCTCGTAGCTTGAAGCCATGTTTTGACTGCATCGCTGTTGTTTCCCATCGCAGCGATTTTGCACCCGCTGCTGCAGCGATGTAGCAGCGGCAGCGATATTGTTCATAGTGCATAGCCTCACGGGTGATCGAAGAATTTCATTCAATCAGTGAAACTGATGGCTGGTTGTCATCAATAACACGTTTCGACTCGTAAACACTGATTTCGTCATGTGAAAGGATCAATATTCATTAGACGAAACGTGTCATTCGCTGGCAATCGCTCCACCGCTGCCATAATGGCCGCGATGGAGCGATGATCAGCGACCATCGAGAATCGCTCCTACAGCAGCGAAGCAGTAAAACATAGGATTTCTTCGCCGCGACCCAGCGATGTAGGACGTTTGCCACGAAGCGATCACAATCGGAGCGCCTTTTCATTACGCGCGATGAAAAAGGAACAGTTGTCCCTCGCATGGCCGCAGCGACCAGGTGCAGTCAAAACATGGCTTGACACTGACGCTAGAGGAAAATACGTCGAAGAATGGGCGGAGGAGTGCGTTCTGGTCATTCTCAACGATGATCAGCCCACTCGTCTCCCGGCCAACGGCCGATCCTTTAGTCCAGACATCTCTCTTGTATCATCTAATCTCTCCAGCGCCTGCTCTTGGTCGACCGCTACAACTATGTCCAGTTACCATATCCCCGTTTTTGTCCATGTCGATCTCTCTAATTCTCCTGCTCCTTATTCAGGTATCCGTCAAAGGTCTTATCTTAATCTTTGCCTTGCAGACTGGCGCTTGTTCAGGGAGGTGGAACTTCGCCATGTGGATGACTACCCACGGAATGGAAACGTGCACCAGAAAGAACGTCACTTGACTGACGCGATTCGCAAGGCCGTAAAAGCAGCCATTCCGAAGGGCCGAGTTAAGACCTTTCCCAATGTCACCAGGTAAATCTTGGAGAAGATAAGGACAAGGGATGCAAAGAGAGTCGCAGATCACCTGGATCCGACCATTGCTGAGCTGGACAGCGAGATTAAGCGAGATCTGGACAAGCATAAGAAGGAGTGTTGGGAGAAATTCACGGAGAAGATGAATTTCAAGAGTGGTGGAGCGTCAACTAGGAAAGTTCTAAAGAACATCTCGGGCACGAGCACCTTCACCAACTATTCCACGATAGAGTTTTCAAATTGGGAAAGGAGGCTGCAACTGCTCTCGGAAAGAATTTTTTCATAACTCAGGCTAACAAGGGAAAAGTTTAGAGCGGTAAACGCACCTACGGAAACGGTATGCACTGTAAGTTTCTCTTGGTCCCGTATAGTAACTTTGTGAAATATCCAGCCCCGAGCTGTTGATTCCGAGGAGCTACGAGCCCGCAAAGTTTGGCTCTCTCCGCTCATTGATTTCGGCTGCCTCCACTCATTGATCGTGTCAATCAGGAAGGAACATCTTTGAATGTGGCGGTTTGGTGTATTGGATAGCGATGTAGACTCTTGAACATGTGATGCTGAAGGTTCGATTCCGCACCTGTGTGGCTTTTTTGCAATTGCATTGGAATTTTTTATTCTACGTGAATACACCGCCTTTGATTTTGTTTTAGCGTTTTAAAGCCTTTTTAATCACCCCGATATCACATGGGATCATTCACGTATAGTAGACCACATTAATTTACAATCGATAACAGCGATAACAAACTTATTTATTGTTTCTTTGTTTTTTTGTCGATTTGAGCACCAATGATAAACTGGGACATAGTGTTGGAAACATAAAGACTATTCACAGAAGGGGCAGCGGATGAAGGACAACGAAATAAGGATAACGAATTATGGATAATGTGTGACAAGGTAAAAGTTTTATTGTCAGTGGTAAACGCATCTTCGAAAACGACTAGTATTGTTAGTATCTCTTGTAGCTCAATAGTAGAAGTGACCAGTATCTGGCTCCGAGCTGCAGGTTCCAAGGAGTTATGAGCGTTTTTCAAGCTTTGCGAAAAGGCATTTTTTTGCGAAAAGGCATCAGGCATTTTTTTGGGTGTTTCAAAAAATTTTCTCGAATATTGCTCAAAACTTGTACGTAGGGGTAATCTAGGGTGGTGAACACGAATCTGAAGTCCGTTTCTCGAAATTCTGAGGTTTACTGTAGGTTACGGTAGGTCCCATGTCATTAAAGGGGCGACACCCATCTTAATATTGTGAAAATCGACAAACGGACGTTAAATTCGTGTTCACCACCCCGAATAACCCCCGTACACGAATTTTAATTCAAATCTGAGACTTTCACCAAACCACCGTAAACCCACCGTAACCTACCGTAATCTGTCATAAATCGATAAACGGACTCCAGATTCTTGTTTGGCACTCCAAAAAACCCATAGAGAGACATTTTGAGCCATTTTTATCGTAGCGTTCCGGAAATCGTCAAAGGTCACATTTTGCCCTCAAATTTTCCCCCGATCGAAGCTTTTGAATGAATTCAGTCGAAAACTTTGGAAGATCGACAGATAAACTGCAAATTCGTGTTCACCACCCTAGATTACCCCTACATACAAGTTCTTAGCAATATTCGAGAGAATTTTTTGAAACACCCAAAAAATTCCTGATGGGTACCCTTACCTTTTCGCGAAGCTTGAGAAACGCATAACTTCGTGGAACCTGCAGCTCGGAGCCTGATACTGCGCACTTCTACTATTGAGCCACAAGAGATATTAACAATACTAGTCATTTTCGAAGATGCTTTTACCACTAACAATAAAACACTTACCTTGTCACACATTATCCATAATTCGTTATCCTTATTTCGTTATCCTTCATCCGCTGCCCCTTCTGTGAATAGTCTTTATGTTTCCAACACTATGTGCCAGTTTATCATTGGTGCTCAAATCGACAAAAAAAACAAAGAAACAATAAATAAGTTTGTTATCGCTGTTATCGATTGTAAATTAATGTGGTCTACTATTCGTGAATGATCCCATGTGATATCTGGGTGATTAAAAAGGCTTTAAAACGCTAAAACAATAACAAAGGCGGTGTATTCACGTAGAATACAAAATCCCAATGCAATTGCAAAAAGGCCACACAGGTGCGGAATCGAACCTTCAGCATCACATGTTCAAGAGTCCACATCGCTATCCAATACACCAAACCGCCACATTTAAAGATGTTCCTTCCTGATTGAGACGATCAATGAGTGGAGGCAGCCGAAATCAATGAGCGGAGAGAGCCAAACTTTGCGGGCTCGTAGCTCCTCGGAATCAACAGCTCAGGGCTGGATATTTCACAAAGATACTATAGAGGACCAAGAGAAACTGACAGTGCATACCGTTTCCGTAGGTGCGTTTACCGCTCTAAACACTTCCCTTGCAAGAGAGGGAAACAGAACCGAGTGATTGTAAGAGAGCTCTGTAAGTTACCACTCATGAATGAAGCAGAAGCTGTGACGCCCGCGCAGATTGAAAAGGTGGTTAAAGAGATGCGCAACTCGAAGGCTGTAGGGCCGGATGGCATTAGTCCAGCGGTCTTGAAGAAACTGCCGAGTGAGATTATGCCAATCCTGGCTGACGTCATCAACACATCCTTTCGCACGTGCATCATACCCCATAACTGGAAAATGGCAAGCGTCGTTCCGTTGCCCCAGCCAAGTATATTTCGTTTACCCGCTACTCGCAGTCATATTATCACAATTGTAGATGCGAAACGGTTGTTTCTCAAAAAAATTCAACTGCAAGAATGAAAAAATCATTCTCAAAACCGCACCGCTTCTACGATAGTGATATAGAAAAGTGAGAGTTGCGGGGGAATGAAGGCTAAATCGTCATCCACGGCTAAGAGATACAGGCCAATAAGTCTTTTATCACCAATGGCAAAGGTCGCTGAGAAACTGGTCGCCAAGGAGCTGGCCGAGCATAATAACGATCAGCAGCACCAGCATGGATTCCGCAAATTACACTCTACCACCACGGCGCTGCTGTAGATTGTGAGCTGTTTTGGATGGCTACAACGCCGGAAAGCCTCAACGCACTGTTGGAGTAGCCCTGGACCTCACGAAGGCGTTTGACACTGTCAACTTGGGCATACTGTCTGAGATGCTATTGAGGTCCACCATCCCGTCTTGGCAGAAGCGATGGATTACTGCACTCATCAAAGGGCGCCGAGCAAAAGTGCTGTTTCAGGGACATGTCTCTAATAGCATCCCGATCGCTGCCGGTGTCCCTCAAGGAGGAGTCATATCGCCTGCTCTGTTCAGTCTTTACCTGGAAGATTTGCCCGTCCCCCCAAGTGACATCAAAGTCGTTGCGTATGCGGATGACATCACCATCTTGTGCCGGGGCAGAGACATTAATGTAGCTGCACGCAAGATCAATAGCTACCTCATCGTTCTGAAGAGCTTCCTCGATGATATGATGCTCACTGTTCCTGCCGCTAAATGATCTGTATCAGTTTTCTCCACTGACCCTAAGGAACACTGCGCTCACCCCGTTGTGAATTGGGAAGACGCTCGTCTGCCTGCCGCACGTTTCCCTAAGCTGCTCGGCCTAGTATTGGATCCTTCGTTGAGGTTCCACGAGAATACTGAGCAGAAACAGGCTACAGTGAAAGCAAAGCTCAACGCCCTACGAGCTCTGGGAGGAACGTCGTGTGGAAGTAGCAAGGAGACAATTTTGACCACCTACAAGGCAATATTGCAGCTGGCGTTGGAGTACGCTGCACCGGTATGGCAGCACATGATATCGGATTCATCGTGGACAAAGATGCAGCGAGTTCAAAATACTGCACTTTGGATTGCCAAAGGGTGTGCTAAAAGAACCCCAGTGGAGCATCTTCATGCTGAAGCCCGAATTCTGCCAGTTAGGGAGCACTGCCAACTCCAAGCGCAGCAACTGGTTATTAACATTGTCAAGCAGCCTCACCACCCATTAAAGGCACAGAACACCCAAAAAATTAATTTTCAGATTTTATGCTTGTCTTGGGGACAGTCACACGCTGATCACAGTGGTATCTTTGGAATCGTCCAAGACCCCCTTTGAACAGAGTTATGGCTCTTCAAAGATGCCTAGGTTTTGAAGGTGAAAAATTGGTGGACGAGTTGTCCCAGGTCTGTATTTCTCTTCATTCGCAGTCGTTGCGTTAGAGAAAGCCAGGATAAGGAGACAGTCCGGTAATGGACTGAAGAACGACGATTTGTTGGAATTCATCCACCCATTTGTCCGCTATCGAGTTCGAAAATCTGTTAGGGGGTCGGGCCTGTGGTGGTGAGCGAAGGGGGTCGGGCCTGTGGTGGTCGCCTATATCTCGCTTATTCAGAGGAAATGAGATCTGTCATTTGGCACGTGTTATACGGAAGGGGTCTTCTACACAGTTACATGAAAATCTCAAAATTTATATCTGAGGGTGTACTATGCCTTTAAGAAGGATCATGAATCCCGTGAAAGAGACATATCAGAAGGCCTTTTGCGGATGCTCCCGAGAAAGTCAATATACAAAGATGGACGGACTCCCAACTGGATCGTCTGCGTCTTTCACGTGTGGAGCACACCAAGTTCGTCAGGGATCACTTGAGTAGGATGACCGTCAATCCCATATTGGGGGTCGTACCACCCATAGTCAGCGACACCGAGATAGAACTCGGTAGGCGGGCTAGAAGTACCCTTGCCTCGTTACGCTGCGGTCATTCCCCTATGCTGATGGCATACTTGCATAAGATCGATCGCAGTAAGCCTGACGAGTGCCCGGACTGTGGTAGCCGTGGCCACACAACTGAGCACCTATTTGATTGCCAAAAGAGGCCTACCACTCTGAAAACAATGAATTTGTGGACGAATTCGGTCTCAGTCGCCCGTTTCTTAAACCTTTGACAAAAACCTTCCTGCGGCTGCAAAGAAGAAGAAGAAGATCTTGCAGTGATAAAATTCTTATTTTTGAAAGGTGTAGCACCAAAAGAAATTCACGAACGATCGTTAAAAGTGTATAATGATTGTTCACCCACAATTAGAACAGTAGAAGGATGAGTTGCTGAATTTAAACGTGGGCGTACAAGCCTTGAAGACGATCCACGTGAAGGACGTCCAAAAAGCGCATTCACACCAGAAATCATAGCCAAAATCCAGAATATAGTTTTGGAAGATCGTCGATTGACTGAGAGGGATTTAGCAGAGGCTCTACACATCTCATTAGGCAGTGTGAGCCATATTTTAAGTAAACTTTTGGGTTTTAGAAAGCTGTGTGCACAATGGGTGCCGCATTCGCTAACAATGGAACAAAAACACCCGGTTTGCAGAAGACAAAAATCCTTTTTCATCAGGACAATGCACGCGCCACAAGAGCATTTCGACGATGGCTAAAATCCATGAATTAAAGTTCGAATTGTTGGGGCATCCACCGTATTCACCAGATTTGGCCCCCAGCGACTTCCATTTGTCTCCAAAACTCAAAAAATTTAGCGTGGCGAGCGTTTTTCATCAAATGAAGAGGTTCTAGCGGCTATTGAAGCGTATTTTGCAGACCTTCCGACTTCTCGCTTCAGGGATGGGATCCACAGATTGGAGGAACGTTGGAGCAAGTGTATTAATGTTTTGGAGATTATACTGAATAATAAAGTGTATTTTGAACAATAAAATTGTGTATTTCTTATCGAACGACAAAACGTATTCAACAACCTGGTACATATTCGTGCCAAGTAACACTATCAAGCTATAGAACACATATACGATACTCTTTGGGTGATACTTTCTTCATGCCTCGGTGTAGTATGATCTGTTGTACATTCCGATGTCAGACGAAGTGGTTTGGTGAATTCCTTTATTTAAGGCTTGACGTTTCGACTGGACGTCTTCTTCAGAGACCCAAAAAACAGTCTGCTGTCAGGTTGGAGCGATTCACGAGGTTAAATGTCGGACATGCAGTGCAATGTATATTGGTGAAACTGGAAGGCCGCTAGCGGTACGTTTAAGGAAGCAGCTGGGTGTCAAGTACGGAGTTTTCAAGATCACATCAACCATATGTAAAACAGAGTAGTAAGTACACTAAACAGCCGTTCAAGTACTCACCCTCCAAAATCAGTCGAGAAGATTCGCTCCTTCTTCTTGACGTCCTGAGCTTTCTTTTTGTAACGATTCACTTCAACTACTTCTTCGTGTTCATTACGATAACCGGTAGCCTAGAATCTTTCAAAAATCTTCAAGAAAAAGGTAGCATTGGTTAGTGACAGGAGTAACAATTCGTTACCTTCTTGATTGAGGCCCATGCGTTCAACTGTCGGTCATCCGCCGACAGAATTTCCCCAACTGACAAACCGAAATCGTTGGGTACAACTTGTCTGTATTTGAAGCGTGTAAGTTGGTCTCCTGTGTAAGAAAACTTTGAGAACACACATTTTGGAGAGGTTGGCAGTGGCAAGAACCGAGACGTCTTAGAAAACGCTCTTCTGAAAGTTCTGAAGGATGGGTAGAGTAAAAACACTGCATGTTGGGTTTCCTCAATAGACCTTTCAATAGTCTGAAAAATTAGAGAGAAGAATGAGTGAACACAGTTTCTTCAAGTGGCCACCATCACCGTACCTTTGGTTTTCCAGTCTCGGAAATCGGCTGCCTAGTACATCTGGCAACCCTCCATCTGAAGGTGCTTCATTCATTTAGCAAACGATAGTGTGATCCTCTCGACCATCCTTGTTTGCAGGTTGCGGAAACTTCAAACAAGCGACAGGAGGAAAATTATGCAATGAACATTGAGTTTTTCATAGGTAAATGCGTTTCGAGCAAGTGAACCCACTACATTTGCGTCGAATGGAGAGTTACAGCCAGTTTCGTTTCATTTTGCTAGTTTCTCTGTCTACCGTATCGTTCCTCTAACCATCCTCCACAACTTTCAGGGGTACGTTTTCCAGTACCTCTCGGCCCCCGGAAAGGGCGCTCTTGTAAGTAATACGCCTACCAATCATATCTTCATAGTCCAGAGCATAATATTCATTGAAGTATTCCTCGAAAGTTTTATCATTTGGATCAAACTGAGGTTTCTTCTTCCGCACAGCCTCACGAAACTTGCTGTTACGTTTCAGCTTGCGACGAGATTCTAAACACGCATAATTCCATGAAAACCTATTTACGCAACTTGATCACAACAAAAAACAAATAAAACCAACGACTACTACTGTTCGCAGCGGCATCTTCACCATTCTGCTGGCCAGCGTCTCCATCAGCATGATCATCTCCAGAGGTGTTGAAAGCGATTTCTGACTTCCCCTCGTGTGAGACTGATGCAACAGAGAAATTGTCGTAATCACTATCACTCTCAATGTCCTGAAACTCTCGGAGCACACTGAACCTCTACACTTGAAAATGATTGGACCATACACTCTCTATTTCAGAACAAAATTTATGCGTTCCATTGCGAACGTGTGCGAAGACAGGGGGAGTCAGCCAGAGAAGATGGGGGAGATAAAGAGAGCAGGGTACGATCGCAAAAACGTGCAATGGAACACAGCAAATTTCGTTCCAGAATAGAATGTAGATTACGCAACAAAAAAACTGTCAGCTCTCCTTTTTAACGCAACAAAACCTCTTGAACAATAAAGTCATCGCTTGAAAATAACAGGAAACCGGAACAGTAGGGATCTAGGGCAAACATAATAATTTTTTACATGAGAAGGGAATCTTTAAAAGTAGCTGAACCTCAAGTTTAAAAAGCCATAGAAGCTTTCAGAACCAATTCGGAATCTTTTCAATGCAGCGAGCTAGATTGTTGGTAGGTCAGAAATAGCTAAGTATTTTTCTCCTAGAATCGGGTGAAGTCAGGATTGCGCAGTCAATTGCGCCAACTTCCGGCGGGGCTTAGACCCCCCCTGTTGAACAAAGTTCTGGAAAAACTTGAAAATGTTTACGATTCCCCCCGAGATGGAAAGTTCTAGCTTGTTACGAGACGAATTTGGAAAAAAAATGAAACTTGTGGTAATAAAAGCATACTTCAAAATATGTACTTCTCACAAGCGACTGACAATCACTACCTCATGTCAGCTTACCAAGTGGTTTGAAGGAAACCCTCTTTCTCCAAATATTTTACGAGCTCCCCTCCCCAATTTTGTTTTTTTTTCAATTTCCAAATATTTACTAGCGCCGTTGGGTCCAGCCGCAGCCTTGCTCAACCATGGGTGATGTTATGCACAAAAACTGAGCATTTGAACAAGTCAATTCTTATTTTCTACTGCGCAAATTCAACGAAGGAAAGTTGAACTTACGTCATCGTCATTGAAGATAGGCTTCTCACCATCCTTGTCACATGATGGATCATCTTTTCCATAATACTCCTCGTTGAAAATTTGCTAAGATAGAATGAATTAGGGAGATGCACAATCGAAATTAATATGTATGCAGCGCAGACCTGCATTCTTTTGTCATACTCCTTCGGATCAAAGTCGCCAGTGAGATCATCTACATTGATAGCAAGGTCATTCCCGGCCATCTTCCTCAGGCGATCCAATTTCTTCTCGATTTCAGCTTTTTTCATCTTTTTCAATTCTCGGATTTCCTGCACAACATTAGTACAGAAACAGTTCAAAGAGGAGAAAACTTGCATTATAAAATTATAACTGTCGGCTCACAAACCTGTCGCCGCTCCTTCTTCTCCTGTTCCTTCCTTTCTTTGTATTCCTCTCGTTTCTCCTTTCTTTTCGTATTAGTCTTCCTAAGAGAATCACCTACCGTTCTGGGATACTGCTTTATCTGAAAATGTTCACTTAACACAGAAAGAAAACTACACAAGCAAAGGTTTGACTTACAAACTCCTGGTCAGGCTCTTCAAACCGGAAGTTGCACTTTTGCTCGAAGTTACGCTGCATATCTAGAACTTTCTCATCGTCCTCAATTTCTTGGAGATCGTCTACAGTTATGACCCTAAAATGCGTTGTTTTATTGCGACCAAATTTCAGGATAACAGAAACTGCAATGAGGAAGTGTTCAGACCTATCTTCTTCATTATTGATGAAATCCTTATTTAAAAGGTAATCGCGTAAGAACTTTTCACTTTCGTCAATGCTAGGATCCTTCCAGGCCTGAAATTTCTCATTTGGGACACTTTGTTCGCAGATAATACTTAGTCATTTCACACATTAATACCTTCTTGAGGCCTTTCAGAGAGTCATCTTCAGTGATATCCTCCGCATCACGCGATTTCATCCACGAGTAGAAATCATCGTCTTCCATCTTCTGAAGGAATCGCGAAACGATGTTATAAGACATGAAGAAAAGCCATTGAAATCGAACCTTCTCCTCCGTACTTTTCACTTTGGGAACAAGAATGTCGTCGTCGGAATCGCCATTTTCATGACTTTCAACAACTTTACGCAGCCTGAATCAGTAGTCAACTACCGACTGCTTTTTCAAGGGTATCGAGAACAGAGAAATTCGTACTCCTTTCGTATCTGATCCTGCTGTTGAAAATAATTGGCGTCTTTACGATCATCCTCTTCATCGCTTTCGTCGATTTGCCTGCAAAAGAGAATCATTTAGGTCGGCAGCAGTTACCGAACAACATCTGACATCTTACTGTTTGTTACAATTTTTTTCGTGGAGAAAAAGGAATCTCCTCAATCATAATCTTTTTCTCTCCCGTGCTACTCCCAGTAACCTCAGCATGATGAAGACTCCTAACTAGGGCTTACCTTACATTTCCCGAGGGCTTTTATAAAACCATGTGATGATAGTTGTAAGTATGGGACACAGCTTCGATAGCCCGTTTTCCAAATCCCCTAAATGCCTCGAAAGATCACAGATTTCCAATAGTGCACATTTGCAGACCTTTGCGAAGAGAAGGAGGGTACACGAATGGCAATTTTCAGGGTGTTTAGATCTTCAGTCTAACGCTCTCCCAACTGAGCTATCGAGGCTCGGAGTGCTGATTACGAATCTGAGGTCCATTTGTCATTATTTGAAAAAATCCGTCTGATTTGGTCCGAAGCTGCAAAATGGGGGAAATTTTGCTGGTCAAACGCGATTTTTGACGATTTCAAGAACGCTGCGACGAACTGGCCTTAAAACTTCTACAAAGGAGTTCTTTGGGCCGCCTGTCACACATCTGTGGTTGGTTTATCTATTTTCCTTGGATTACGGTATGTAACTGTGGGTACATGCTACGGCGCTTTGGCCCAACCTTCTTCTTCTTCTTCTTCTTCTCCAGCCTCGAAGTGGTTTTTGTCAACGGTTGAGGAACTGGGCGGCCTTGACAGGATTCGTCCAAAGGTCCATTGTGGTTAAGGAGGTAGGTCTCTTCGGGCACATGAACAAGTGCGCCGTGTCGTGTCCGGGAGCACCACAGTCCGGGCATGCGTCTGGACGGCTACTGTCGATCTTGTTGACGTAAGACATGAGCAGAATAGAGTGACCACAGCGCAGCGAGGCAGGAGCACATCTGGCTCGTCTGCCGAGTTGAGACTCGGACTCGCAAACCCGAGGCGGCACTGTTCCCAAGATAGGGTTCACAGCCGCCTTCGTTAGATATCCTCGAACAAACTGGGTGTGCTCCTCACGCAGAAGACGAAGCCTTTCCTTGTTGGAGTCGACCCATCTCTGTACATCAACTTTACGAGGAGCATCGGCGAACGGCGTCCTAATCGACCTCTCTCTTATGGGCTTCATGATTCTCTTTGACGGATGATTCGTCTGTCTCAGAACATTAACATACATCTGCTGTGCCTGGAGTTCACAATGCTCCTTAACTGGCAATATGCAGGCCTCCGCGTGAAGATGTTCTATCGGGGAGCTCCTTGCACAACCGGTAGCAATTCTAAGCGCAGCATTCTGTACACGCTGCAGCTTATTCCAGGAGCTGTCAGACACCAGGTGCTGACACACTGGTGCCGCATATTCCAGAGCCAGCCGAAGTATTGCTCTGTAGGTTTTCAAAATAGTCTCTCGGCTGCTTCCCCATGATGTTCCTCCGAGAGCTCTCAAGATATTAAGCCTAGCCTTGACGACTGTTTGTTTCTGTTCCGCGTTTTTGTGGAACTTCAGTGACGGATCAAGAATAAGGCCAAGCAGCTTGGGGAATTTTGCTGCTGGCAACAGGTCACCATCCCATTTGACATCTGGATCGGCACCGTGTTCCTTGGTGTTAGTTGTGAACACTGCAACAGAGGATTTTGCGGCAGAGACTGTGAGCATCATATTATCGAGGAAGAGCTTCAACTCGACGAGACAGGCGCTGATCTTGTTAGCGGCTATCTGCAGGTCACGGTCCTGGCACATGATGGTGATGTCGTCGGCATACATAACAATCTTTACATCATTGGGAGACTCGGGAATGTCCTCAATATACAGGCTGAATAGGGCAGGGGACAACACTCCGCCTTGCGGAACACCGGCTGCTATTGGAATGCTATCGGATACATGATTCTGGAACAGAACCCTAGCCCGGCGGGATTTCGTGAACGCTGCAATCCATCGCTTCTGCCATGATGGTAGCGACGACTTGAGCAAATTCTCGGACAGCAGTCCCAAGTTAACAGAGTCAAACGCTTTGCTCAGGTCGACGGCGACGGCTACCGTTTTCAGGAGTTTCTCATGTTGAACCCATCGACCGCAAAGCTCACGATCTCCAATAGAGCAGTAGTAGTAGAGTGAGGTTTCCTGAACCCATGCTGATTCTGCTGTCGCTCATTTTGATCAGCCAGGTCCGTCACGATCGACTTTTCAGCTAATCTAGCGACGGGCAATAACAGGCTTATTGGTCGAAAGCCCTTTGCCGTGCTTTGGGACTTGCCTGGCTTTGGCAACGGTATCACATTGGCTGTCTTCCAAGCTTGGGGTAGAGTGCAGGTCCGGAAAGAAGTGTTAATGATATCTGCAAGCATCGGTAGAAGTTCCGTGTGAAGCTTCTTCAGGATGGCTGGGGAGATACCGTCAGGTCCGATAGCCTTCGAATTCCGCATTTCTTTGATAGCCTTCTCTACTTGTGTGAGAGTAAAGGCCTCAGAAGCGTTCATGAGCGGCGACCGGCCCAGCTCTCTACCCAGGCCTCTGTTTTGCACGCCTCGCTCGGTACGTGTGATGAAAAAATTCTTGCCGAGTGCGTAAGCAGCCGCTTTCCCTGATTTGAAGACGTTCTCCTCGAACTCAAAAGTGGAGCTCATCGGGGGAGCGGACTTTCCGGAAATTTTCCTCAACACTTTCCACGTCGTAGTTCCGTCCACCTTGAAATTCAGCTTTTCAGTGAACTTCTCCCAGCATTCCCTCTTGTTCTTATCCAGATCCTGCTTGATCTCATTATCCAGCACAGCGATCTCCGGGTCTAGATGGTCTGCGGCTCTCTTCTCATCTCTGGTTCTTATCTTCTGCAGTATTTCCCTGCTGACATTTGGAAAAAAAGGTCAGAGAAGTGAAGGTCAGAGAAGTGCACCCACCTTTGGCATCCGAAGCACTGGACACTTGTTTTATGCCAGGTAACATCCTCGCCGCAGGTGGCACATGGATACTTCTGTGCTGGACCTGGATTCCTCTCGACGCCGGCCCTTTGTAATAAAATCCTCAGGAGAGCTGCGGCCGGCCAGCACCTCTCCCATGACAAAAACCCTCTTCTTGGAGGGGTTGACGTCGGTTTGCACGGAGGCGATCTTTTTCCTGCACACTGCCACGGCACGAACGTACGACATCTCGGCAGCTTGGAGGGGGTTGGGGTCGGCCCAACCCCCTCCTAAATCGAGCAATTTGCTCAGTCCCCCCCCCCCTTGCGAAAAAAATCCGCATGTCTTTCCTCATGTATGACGACCCGCTTGTGAAAACGTACCCAAAAGTTCACGAACGCAGCTTTAGGCCGAAGAGCGCTACATAAGGTGGGCGGAGCCTGTTTTTTATACCCTCAGGGCATTTAGGTACAGCTTCGGTCACGCAACCTATATTTGGAGCATGACTGTCCGCTTTTGAAA
Organism: Aplectana chamaeleonis; assembly: GCA_029168955.1. NCBI lineage: Eukaryota > Metazoa > Nematoda > Chromadorea > Rhabditida > Cosmocercidae > Aplectana > Aplectana chamaeleonis. The sequence continues at coordinate 126,192 of JAPDOI010001362.1, forward strand.
ACGTTCCCTAAAATTCATGAACGCAGCTTCATGCCGAACAGCGCTACTTAGAGAGAGCGGAGCCTGTTTTTGTGCCCTGCGGGCACGTAGGTGCAGTTTCGGGCATAAAAACCACATTTAGTAATTGGATGTAGGAATGAGAGAACGCATCCAAATTTCATCGATGCAGCTTTAAGCCGAACAGCGCTACATAGGATGGGGTCCATGAAAAAATCGATAGCTGTGAAATATTTTTACCTATCGAAATTTAAATTCGGGAGTTTCGCGTTGCTACAACGTGCTGAGAACCTAGTCACGGACCCAAGTAAGCGATTTAGTTCTTTTAGCCAGTTCAAAACAGTCTTTGAAAACCCATTTTAGGTGTGATACAATCGATTGTATCACACCTAAATCCATAGAAATTTTCTGAACACCCCAAAAATTCTGATTTTTGTGTAGCAGTGAAAACGCCATTTTTAGAATCCCCTAAGCCATTTAGCGATTTTCGAGCACGGGTCATTTATGTCCTATCACAGACCTACAGCAACGACGACATGGTTTTCCAAATCACCAAGGGAAGTTCAAAGCAGTCCCTAGTAATAAAAGATTTAATTGTTGTCAGTCACCATATCCCCAATGACTGCGAGAACCCGAATCTCTTTCATGAATATATTTTACAAAAACTAAATCGAAAACTACAAAATAGTGAGAATCAATAAAAGCCTAAAGGCGTAGACACACTAAAGTAGGCTACTCACCCCCCTTTCTCTAGCACCAGCTTTCTTTCGTAATCTTTCAGATACATCGGCTTCTCCTCCTTTATTTTGGGTTTCGAGTGTGGCACTGGTTCTTCGCTGTTATCTTTCCAAAAGCGAGACTTTTCATCGTACAACGATTCTTCATTATCCTTCAAGGCACTCAATGTTCGTAAGAACTGCAACTCGTCTGTAGCGCTCCATTCCTAAAGCAACGTTTTATAGCTCCCTTTTTACTCAATTTCGGGACAATTAACGACTTACTGGTTCCTCCTCACTCGAAGACGTTTCTTCTGGATTGTCACCATACTTATCTTTTACTGTATAGAAAACAATTAATTTATGACATTAAAAATTTATGCTCCAGAGCTTTCCATGTGAGACAACGCGCTGACACAACAATTTTTGAAACCATTAGAATATGGCAAAAAAATCATACGCCAGTATCTTACGTGTATCGTCAATCACTGGTCGAGAGATCGCCGCGTCAAACACACGTGGCACGAACGCAAGCGAGGAGGTGATGATAGGATCATTACCCCCTCGCTTCCGTGCGTGCCACGTGAGTTCGACGCGGCGATCTCTCGACCAGTGATCGATCATAATTAGGAGCATCCGAAACAAAAAAAAACTGCTCGACTTCGAACAAACGAAGCTCGAGTCCGCAGTTGCAGACAGCCGATGTTGCAACACGCAGCTCGATGATATTCCTGCTGGGTTAGGATGAAAACTGCCGGGACCCATAGGTCCATCAGCACTATCTGCGAGCAGCGTGCTTGTCTGCAACTGCGGACCTAAATTTCACTCTGAAATGGTGAACATTAAAATCTGAAATTAAAAGCTAGACATTACGATGGCTCCTAATATCAATTTCACGGCGAATGATGTAAGCGTACTTTTCTGCAGTTCTTCCAACCTCCTCCAGTTGTCGTAACGTTCAGCATATCCTTTGTTTATTTCCAAAGACGCTGATGTGCCAGCCACTTCATCATCCTCATCATCAGAATCCATAAGCTTCATTTTACTCATCTGAAACACAGAACCTTGCACATACTACAAACTGGAACGCACAGTTCGTTTCACACTTTTCCCATTTCGTTGCGTGCAGAACAAGAAACACGGAGCAAGCTTGAGATTCGCCATGAAAGCGTGAGCTAGTTAGGTTTCTCAGTCATAAGGAATAAAGAAAAGAAAATAAACCAGAAGAAAATGTGACACGTCACGTTCGGGGTAAGGCCCGTTCATACTTCCCATCGCTGCGATTCGACGCCGGTGACTCCCTCACTCGGAGGACCCCACGCCACGACCCCAATCAAGCCTTCGCCCTTTCCAGGGGACAGGGCTCCCTACACACCGAGGGAGGACTTGTCCCGCCTTTCGCGGCTCTACTTCCACTCATGACCACTTCGCTCGCGTTGAGTGGTGTGACATTTCGAACTGCAAAAACGGGAGAACTCCTCCCCCGGTGAGTAGAGAGCCCCTGCCCCTTTTCCAGATCTCGGCGCGAGGCTGTACAGTAACGTAAGCGGTCAGCATGTTGACAACCTGGCGTTGCGAGATTTACCTCTGCCAACAAGTTTGGTCAGAGTATACAAGCGACACCCTCACTGGCCGGTCGCTTCCGTGTCATACTTCATGCGAAACGCGAACTCAACAATGCATATCAAACATATTGATTATCCAATCGCTATGTATGACAAGTATTTCGTCGCGAGGAGTACGAACCTGGCCTTAGGCCTACTGCATATTTCCCGAGACGAGACACAGTGTTAATAATCTAATCGATATAACTGATATAAAAAAAAAATTAAACCACACCCGAGGCTAGCGCGGCGCTCGCGCGCGCCGGTCCGCTAATCGATTAAGGCCGAGAGAAGAGCGCAGCTGATCAGCTTACCAATCGGCCAGCCGCAGGTGGGATTTAAACCGCCCGCGTCAGCCGCGGGTGAGATTCATATGTTTATCTTGAGGCAAGCCACGGACCTAACGTAAATTGTCGCTATCGCGCTTCGCTATAGGTATGCACGACACCTTAGCCCAGGTTCATACTTCCGCGACGGGCATCTTATCATTCACAGAAAGTTAGAAGTCAGGTTAATAGGCTGATAACGACACCAATAAAATCGCGTTTAGGAACGAGGTAATGAACTCAACCCTTCTGTAACTTCATAAATGCAAATGTCCGAGGAATTAGTACAACTCACCTCCTACTTCGGAGCGAAATTTACTTAGTTCCTTCGCGCGCGTGAGCGGAGCGATGAAAAGACAACGAGTAGGGTGCGAAATAGAAGCAGCACAAGCGCTCACACGCAAGCAACGGACCCGACTACATTTAACCCCGAAATAGAGGGCTCTTATTTTGCCGAGGAGAAGGGATAGTCTATATGTATGCGGTTACTAAGTACATTATATGATCGATCACTGGTCGAGAGATCGCCGCGTCGAACACCCGTAGCACGCACGCAAGGGTGGAGTTAAAGATACTATCATTACCTCCTCGATTGCGTGCGTGCCACGGGTGTTCGACGCGGCGATCTTTCGACCAAGGATCGACGATATTTCGGAGAGAAATTTACTTCGTTCTATCGTCTGGGGACAGGGGCTCTCTACACACCGAGGGAGAAGTTGTCCCGTTTTTGCAGTTAAAAACGCCACACTACTCAACGCAAGCGAAGTGGTCCCGAGTGGAATTAGAGCCGCAGAAGACGAGACAACTCCTCTCTCGATGTGTAGAGGGCCCCTAACCCTATCATGTGCGTGTGTTCTCGTAAGCTGTACTCTCTTTCCAAACTCGCTCTCGCCGTCTCTTCCCCTCGCCCCGCACAGGCACGCGAAGGAACCACGTAAACCTTGCTCCAAAAAAAGTGTAACTTAAAAGTGGGCGAAAACAAGACATTAAGCCAAGTTTCCTGACTTGGCACCAACAAAAGACACCCTTCCTCCATGAGGTGGTCGTGATGAGTCCAAACCACGAAAAGGGCGGGAGAGGAGCGAAGGGTCGTGATTGGAGGAAGTACTGACCACCGCCAATCACAGCCATTCGCCTCCGCCCTTTTTTGGCGGTTTGGGCACATCACAAACCACCCCTTTCCTTCACCAGTCGGTCGATCCTGCTGAGATTTGGTAAAGTTAAAGCGCACTCGTCCCTCTCCACCGCCAGTTCGCGAGCAAGCTGCGGACGATTAGCGCAGAGGCAACTACTAATGGACAGGACGATACTACGGTCAGCGCAGAAACGTTCATGGGATCGGTGTTACCTGCCGAAAACATTGACCTTGTTAGCTGCGCTCCGAGAGCTATAAGCGTTTATTGGTGAAAAACCATGGTTAACATTATGCCTGCCGTGGAGACCGACCGCGCATACACCGACCCCACGAACAACTCCACGTCGACTGCAGAATAGCCGCCGTTCTTCAACATTATGTTGAAATTATGTTCATCTGTATAGTCTACAGCAATGGAAGTAGGACCTGGTGAGGTTGCGGACTCATCCTAACATACTGTAGTCTGATTTTGTTATCACTCATTTTTTCGAAATAACTTACATTGTTCGGCGAGTTTTTGCTTCCACTCTCACACTTATCATTGCTTCCACAGGTGTAGTCGTATCGGTGAAAACACAAATTCACCTGGTCCATCACAGCTGTTTCGGAAAAATGAATGATACCACTAGCAAACTACCGTATTTCCTCTTTTAGAAGTACATGTACTTCTAATACTCAGACCCCTTTTTTATATGTACTTCTATTAGAGGCGTAGTTCAAATAGAGGCTGCACTTCTAATTTTCAGCCCTCTCTTTTGGATGTACTTCTATTAGAGGTGTACTTCAAATAGAGGGTGTACTTCTATTATTCGGGGCAATTTTTTGAATTTATGATTCTGAGCTGTTCGCATTTCTGACAGAGATTTCCAGTATATAAACCGAGAATTTATATGTATTGAAATTTCAGACCTCAACCCCGAAAACATAGCCATTTAGGCCGCGATCATACCTTCCGCGACCAGCGACAGTGCATATCAACCATATCGATTTTCAGTCGATATTTATGATAAACATTGCGTCGCGTCGCTCGTCGCCGTAAGTATGATCCCGGCCTTGGGCCCAGTCGAATTGGGGCTTTCACAATCACTGATACCATATTTTCAAAAACATTATTCACACGCTCTCCAAGTCAATTTCTTCCAAAACTTTTATAAGTCTAGTATCGATTTTGTTGAGACGTCCTTTATGGGAAAGAGAGGGACCAATCGGAATTGACTTGTTAGACTTGAAAACAATTTAGCTGATCGACTTTGGAGACGTCCAGAGCGATTAAAAAAGCGCGGTTCTTGAACGACTTTATAACAGCTTTTCAAAAGGCGAGTTCTTTGCGTCCACAGTCCACATTATGTAAAGTCGGCCAGTAATGGTTCCTGATTACTTTGTTTTAGAAACAATTTTTCTACATGAATGATCCAATCTTCATAACGCTGGGGAATCTTGGCTTTTCAAGGACCGTTAAAGGCATCATACACGCTCAAAATTGATATCAGTTTTATGGAATGAATCAAAGGTCTGAAGTTGTTAATTTTCAGAAACAACGAGAAAACCAAAAAAATCGACTGAAATGAAGATATATCGGTTCGTTCTATATTGGCCCGGAAGTGGACGAGTTGTACCGCATTGGCTGATATAGCGGAGCTAGCGACAAATGTGTTGGGATAACGACGCTAATGTAGTCGTACGGCCCTTTCTGGAATGCTTACGACGTTAGAAGCGTAAAAAATGAGCCAAAGTCATCGTAATCAAGCATTGAATAATTGCATTGATGGGCGGAGTCCGTATCGATGGTCGGAGAAAGAAGATTTTGTGACTCAATACGGCTCAAAAACGGTCATTTTAACTCGTTTTTGGGGATTTCACTTTCGTGAGGGCTCTTCTAGGGCCCGTACGACCCCACTAATGTAACTATCTCAAAAACTTTTGCGAGCGTGTATGCTGCCTTCAGAGTCAACGTCTTGGGCCAAAACACGTCAACTTTGAGTGATTAAAACCCAATCGAATCAAAATTCTTGCAAATTACCTAAATCAACTCCATGCATTCGTCGTTAATAAAATCAATATCAAGTCTCAGCTCTGTTTTTTCTTGGGCATTTGAAGTTCGCTGATGTTTCATCGGAGGTTGTCCCATACAAGCAATCTTTCACCGAGAGTGGGGTGACCGATAGTTTTTTTTGTGAACATTTCAATTCAATTCAATTCAATAGCTTTATCTGGCGACAAAGAAACATACAGAATGTATGTGTTACAGGTTCAAACAAGACAGCCTGGACATGCAGGCAAACAAAATAGTAGGCAAAGAAACACTCGTACGAATAAGAGCACCCAGAATTTAAAGCTTTAGCAGAAAGCACGGCCATCGACCCCATGCAATGACCTGAGGTTGAAATGGGACAGTCTGCTTTTGAAAATCCGAAAATCCGCGGCCTCAACGATCTCTGAAGGTAGTTTGTTCTAAATTGGGATGACTCTAAATGCAAAGGAATGCAGCACGGTGGACTTCGACGGAAATCTACGTGCGAGCTGAAAAACGTGCTGGTGGGAGCGAGTACAGCGGCTGGTGAACACGAAAAACTCTCAAATGGGATGCCGCAAAGACCGTTCACGATTTAATAACACAAGTGTAAATCGAACTCGGTTCGCCGATATCGTAGGGTTTCGATCCCCAACATTTCAAGCCTAGTCGTATAGTCTGGTACTTCTCGCGTAGGAAATACTTTGACAAAAACGCGTTTTGAGTACCGCCTTTGCACGTTTTCAATTACTTCATCATCCTCGACAGAAGACGGTGACCAGACCTGCGTACAGTATTCCAAGACCGGTCGGCAGTAGAAAATGTATGCTTTCCTGCAATGTTCGAGACATGGGTGTTGCAGAGATCTCAGGATGCAATTTGCCACACGAGAAGCTTTCTTAGAGATTTCCTTGCAGAGGGATTCCCACTTAAGGTCGATGCTAATAAGCACACCAAGATCACTGACAGTCTCGCGTACGAGAAGCGCAACATCGTTTAGGCGTAGAAACCACTCATGTTGGAAATTTATATGGAACAAGCTGCATTTTTCTTCAGATATTTTTAGCTGCCATAGCTTGGACCAATTTGCAAGCCGGTTAAGATCACGCTGAAGCTCATGAAAATCGATGGCGGGGTTGCGAAGGAGACGATATATCTTCAGATCATCAGCAAAAAGCTTGCATATGCTCGACAATCCGTCAGAAATGTCGTTCACATAAATTAGGAAAAACAAAGGACCCAGAACGCTACCCTGGGGAACACCGCTGACGATTGGGCAAGGATGAGATCAAAAGTTGCCAATTTCTACTATGAAGTCACGAGGTGTTAGAAAGGAATTCAACCATTTTAAGATGACACCAGAAATGCCGTAGCCTTCAAGTTTCAGAAATAGTTTTGGATGACTGACTGTATCAAAAGCTTTAGCATAGTCTATGTACACAACATCAGTTTGGTAGCTTTCGTTCACAGCCGAACACCAGTCGTGGAACGAGGACACCAGCTGAGATAGCGTTGATCTGCCAGGCAGAAAACCATATTACGCCGGGCTGAGGTCAATTGACGCAAGATGGGAGAGAACACAATCTTTGATAATGATTTCGAGAACTTTGCATACTGATGAGGTTAAACTGATGGGACGATAGTTCGATACCTGAACAGCTGGTGCCTTTTTCAGAAGCGGGGTTACAATCGCAGTATTCCATGCGGACGGAAGCGTTCCAAGAGCAAGACTATGTTTGAATATGCACAAGAGAGGGTAACATAACCCGTTAGCGGCCCTTTTGATGAAGTACGAGGGCACCGAGTCGGGGGTGAGCGAAATCTTGTCATTGAGCTTTTTTATGGCACCCATTACAATTTCGCAGCTGATAGGGACGGAGCACAATTTCTGAGAACATCGCGGGGAAAATGGTGGGGTTGCACCGTTGTCATGAGTAAATACCTTAGAAAAATAATCCGCGAACATTTCGCATTTTTGCTGATCATCGACAATGATTTCGCCCCCTTCATCTTTCAGAGATGTGATACCCTTACGCGTCTTAATCTTTGCATTCATGTACTTGAAGAAGTTTTTTCGATTTCCTGATCAAATAAGGCGTTTTTCGCAATTCTTGGCAAATCGTTTGCATTCTTTTTCGAAATCCCTAGCACATTTGCTGAAGGCAACGCGCCCACCAGGCTGAAAGCGGTCACGCCAGAGGAAGTGCTTTTTAGCGGCCAAGCGTTGCAGGTGCAGTGGAAGGTTTTTGGTCTTAGGACCAAGTTTCCGAAGTGGAACACATTTCTCTATTACAAGGTATACATAAGAAAGAAAGGCTTCATACACCTCGTTTATATTTCAGCACGTGCAAAAGAGTTCATCCCAGTTTGCTCCTATCAACCAGAGATTTACTCGGTCTCAATTGGCTCTGCGAAAATCGAAATTACGAGCTGTTTTGGGAACATCAGGTTGACCTGCGATTTCAAAGGCTATGCTACAGTGGTCGCTTGTAGAGAAATTTGGCTGAACCTTCCAATCAGTAACCAAAGTGAGGTCATTGCATAAGATCAAATCCAGGACATTTCGCCCGTGAGTGGGCTCAAAATTCAGACATGACAGACCAGAACTGGTAAGAAAATTATCAAATGAAGCACTAAATAGCATACCGGAATCTCCAAAAGAAAACGTATAATTGAAATCACCAACGACTATGGAAGGGAATTGCACCGTACACCAGTCAGCTACAGTCTAACAATTCGAGAGAGTCCTCACTACTCGTTGCTGGCCGCCGGTAAGCTGCAATCAAGCGGAAACAGGGACCAAATTCAAACACAACGTCAAGAAACAGAAGCTCACAACAGAAGTTAAAGGATTTGGGTATGGATTAAGCAACTCTAATAGTATTCTTTACAACGATTGCGACACCACCACCAGTAACGCCCGATATTCGGTCGCATCTATACACCACATAACAGCCATCTAGTGCTAGGAGTGAGTCCGGGTCGTCCTCAGGGAGCCAGGTTTCGGTTATAATAACTATATCGGGAGAGGAATAGTTGAGCAGTGTGTTCAGGGAGGCTAATTTGTTGCTAATAGATCGAGAATTGAAGTAAACACAGTTCAGGCTACCCTTTGCCACTGAGGCCGACTCGCTCACACTCACTGTGATGGGGAGAAGCGAATGGGTGGGTCGCCCGAGGGGTGGAGACCGACGGCGCGGCCTCGTCCCCCGCAGGCGGACTCGGCCCTCCTTTTTTTGGGATCTCGCTTCTGCTCATCACCTTTCCTTTGTAAATCACCGCATCCTCGTCCGACCTGCGAGCTTGGCGGAGCTTAGCTCGCAACTCCGAACTGTACGACGGGCGTAACGTCGGCATGGATCGTGAAGAGACTTCGCGTTCACTGTTGAAGGTTGGCGCAAACTCGGTGCCATATGTTATAACATAGGTGCACCGATTTTGCGCCAACCTTCAACAGTGAACGCAAAGTCTCTTCACGTATCATGCCGATGTTACATATACATTTTCCCAGTCACTGGAACGTTTTAGCTTATAGCTGCTGCGTAGTAGTTGTATGGCGTCGTGATGATTGGAGAAGGCAACCTTCACCGGACGCTTCTTCTCTTTGTAAAATGATCCCATCCGGTACACAGTCGTTGGGATGGCGTCGACCTCTAGATGGTCGAGCAGGGCCCTCACGGTTTTCTCGTCGGCCTCCCTCCGGCTGTGTGCCGGCAACTCGCTCTCCTCTACCATACCCATAATCACGACCTGAGAAGGAATCACCTGCGGCGTAGCCGCCGGAACGGCTCGCTGAACTGCGTCACGGGCGGCAGGTGCTGGTGGCGCCACTCCTCTCATCCTCGTCAGCTCACCAACGGCTTCCGTTATCGAGCGGATCAGGGGCTGCAAGGCATCTGCGATAGTCTTCACCATTTGTTTGACCAGACCATTCATCGCATCCTTCGCAGACTCATTGATCATCTCTTGAATCTCGGCTCTCTGCTTGGCTTGCGTAGTGACAGGATGCTCGATCGTACGGTACTGCTCTCTGCTCTGGAGGGGTCAGCACACCACAACCGGTCGACGATGGCAATGAAGATGAACTCATTTGAACCTCACAACATTAAAAAAACATCTCGTGCAAACTGGTCTCTCTCAAATGCCGCGTTCGGATTGCCAAACACTTACCCGAGTACCGGGGGTCCATTCCAAAAAGAGGTGTACTTCTAAAAGAGGTTTACTTCAAATAGAGGGTGTACTTCTAATACTCAGATCTCTATTCTACTTGTACTTCTAATAGAGGTGTACTTCAAATAGAGGTGTACTTCTATTAGAGGAAATACTGTACCTTATGTTAGGACGAGTCCGCAACCTCATCAGGTCCTACTTCCATTGCTGTAGACTAAATCACTCTACTCTTTGCCTGTCAGATAAAAGGCTGAGAGATAAACTGTTTCTACTTACATATATACAGTGCGGCGCGAAGGTATAGGTCCACCCTAATGTTCTCATTCATAAGACCAAGCCTTAGATGTCGAAATACGAGAATAGCACCAATGGATTCAGGAGTGCTGAAAATACTTGTAGACAATGTTCCAGAACAATCAATTCATTGGTTAAGAGGTACTGCTTGTTTTGGGAAAAAGTGACCATCCTAAGCTGTGCAAAAGTATAGGTCGACCTGTGAAAATAATCGTTTATTCAAACTTCAACAGCAAATAAAACACACCTGATAGTCAATGGGGCCTCCTTCATTTACACAAACATCAAAAATCCTATTAGGCATACTTTTAGCTAGATTATCGATCACCTACACTCGCCCATGCATCTAGAATGGCTACCTTCAGATCAGAAATCGAGGAAAAGGTGGTGCCATTCTTATACACCTTCCACACAAGTTCTCCATTGGATTCAGATCGGGATAACATGCGGGCCATTCCATAACAGTCACGTTGTGCGCCTCTAGCCATGTAGAAGTTGATTGCGATGAATGGATTGACGCATTGTCATGTTGAAAAACAAGATCTAGTCGCCGATGTCTTCTGAGATATGGCAGTAGATGGTCACGAAGCACCTTTTGGTAGTCCAGGCTGTTCATCCTGCACGAAACGAAGTCAAGCGCAACGCGTCCGTCACCACAGAAAGCAGCCCAGACCATCAGACTGCCGCCTCCAAAAATGCGCTTCGAGAATAACCGTTTTTCTTTCCGCAGATCCCTCCAGAAATGAGTTCTACCATCTGGGCCACCCAAATTCCAATTTCTAACGTCAGAAAATACGATCTGTGATTCAGAAATAGTAACTTTTCAAATTTCTCGACCAATGATGTGGCACCCCTACCTCTTTCCATTTTGTGGCCATGTTGGTACGAGCAAAACGCAACCTCGCCGACTTGTGAAAGGGTGTTAGGCGGGGTGCAGGTCTCATAACTTCACGGATAATGAGCGGACAGCGGCGGAGAGACCGGAGTACCGTCTATTTCAAGACCGGAAGATCCAAATTCCATCGGATGTCGTTTGCGGACTGCATGCTGTTCGATGCTTCACGAGCAATATGCATCTCCTCGCGCCTCGGAAGCTTTCTCTGTCGACCACCTTCTTTCTTCTTCTTGTACTGCATCTGATTCTACAAGTATCTATAGATACTGTTGTGCGATCTTCCCAGTGGCGACGCAATCCATCTGTTGGGGATATGTACTTCGTGTAGGGCGTCCACTTGAGCCTACTCAGCAGCAGAAAGCTTCATCCCCCTCGGCATCACTTGGAACAATCGTAGGAAATGTCTCTATGTCACCAGGTGACAAACTTATACCTAACTTGGAACGGAAAAATTCGTTGAAGCAAAAAAGATTGAGTTGGACCTATACTTATGCACCGCTTAGGATGGGCACTTTTTCCCAAAACAAGCAATACTTCTTAACCAATTAACCGATTGTTCTGGAACACTGCCTACAAGGGTTTTCAGCACTCCTGAATCCATTGGTACTGTTCTCGTAATGCGAAGTCTAGGGCTTGGTCTCTTGAATGCAGAAATTAGGCTGGACCTATGCATTTGCACCGCACCGTGTAAGCTTTGCTTTGGCGGAACTTCTTCCGAACAATTTTTCGAAAATTTGTGGCGCTTTGTTTTGTGGGCAAAAGCTGCCGGCCAAAACACATGAATGGCACCACCTTTAAATTAGGACGCTTCCCAGAAATTAACTTAGCGGCTTCAACCCAAGGTATTTAACAGTAATAATGCTGCTAATCGGAACAATGAAAAACAGTGAAATATTTATACATGTATTGTTACAACCGTTTGAAAGGAATTCTAGCATTATGGCGTAGTTATGCATGACTAAGTAGACCGTATTCACAAACAACACGTTTCGCTGGCTAACGAATTCGCCAGCTGTAAAACAAAGCGGGACAATAAACGTTCGGAGACCAACTACTACAGCATTCATAAAAAGGTTACGGTGTAGAATATATCATTGCTGTCGATAAGTAGCCGTCGCGATTTTCGCCCAATGCACTTATTTCTGCTCATTTGACGGACTGTTCGAGTTTGGTGACGTGGCATCCGACTGTGGCGTGGCACCTGGTGCTCCCTGTTTCTGGAGAGAATGGATGGAAACCTGAAACTTTCCCACCTTTGCAATCAGTTGAACATTCACCACAACTGATGAGTGCTTTCACAAAATCTCACTATTCACACCTAATGCGCGCTTAATGCCAGGGTCCTCTAGACCGTTGTCGCGTATCTCGACAAAGCTACGCCCCCCCTTCCCATGATGACAAAATTTTTCGAAAAATGGGAAATTTTCACACCCCGCTAGATGAATTTTTTTTTCGAAAATTTTGAAACAAAATTTTTAGCAAAAAAAAATTAATTTATATTTTTGTTAAGATTTTCTTGTGATTACAACAAGCCCCTTACCCAATTGACAACCTCTGGGAGCGCCAGTATAGCTTTTGCTGAAATTGTCCTCAGGATATACAGTGCGTATCATAGTTATGGCAACACACTCAAAGCTCTGATACCAATGTCCACGCAAACTTTCACCAAAAGGCACTGCCACCGTTCAACTCCGCGTACGCAAAAACATTTGCTACGAAAATTTTACCGAAAACCATCAAGAAATATGATCTGTTTTGTATATAACTTTCAAAGTTCTTGTATCATAATTATAGCAACACTTTCAGTATTCAATCGCTATTCTTCTTCTTACTCGGAAATATTAACTTGAAACGACTTTTCAATAGTCCATCGTTTCGCCGTGTTTAGAAATGATCTTGAAAACTTACTCTGGCATGGAATTCAACAGTCGCCTAAGCACTTGTACGTCCAAGTTGCTCCAGGCAACGATTACAGCTCCCTCGAGGTATTCCAGTGAGTCGTACGTCCTACTTCCACTACAGATATGGCGAAGCAGGATTTTTCGAACGTTTTCCATTCAGTTGAGTTAACGTCAGGTGAGCACGCCGGCCATACCATACCGGAGACACCATGCTGCTCAAACCAAGTAGACTCTGGTTCATTTCAAAAGAACTGCTTTCAATTACAACAGCGCGGAGCGGTAACTTTTTCGTCGGGACCTCCTTATCACTAGTTATATTTCACCGAGGCTCACCGCTCCGCTGCTGGTGATAATCGAAACCCACAGGTCACTAGGAGTTTGCCAGAGTCGACTAGTTAAGCGACTCGTGTGGATGGCGGCATTGTCTTGCTGGAAGGTGAGCTCATTTTGCTGCACCCAAACAAGGAACGGTAGCAGTTGTGTTCGCAACAATTCCTGGTCCTCCGCTGAATTACTTCTAGAGGAATCGAAGGCTATCTGTAGCACACCGTCCGAGCCACACCATACCGTGAAACTGCCTCCACCAATAATCCGATTGGCTACATACCCCGGCTCCTTGCAGAGATCTCGCCAGTAGTTTGTATACCCGTCAGCTCTATAAAACGTGAACTTTTTCTTATCCGAGAAGACCCCTGAACACAATGTTTATTCAGATGAAGCCTGAGAACATGCTCTGCTCACATTAGACCAGTCAGTCGTCATGTTCCTCTCAGCGCACTGAAGCCGTGCGGTTTTAGGCAGCACTATGAGGTGCGGTAGTGGACCTATACGAGAATGCTCTATAACTGGGTTACGATTGATGGCCCTCCTTACGGCCATTCTGGATACCGACGTGAAAAGTTCGGCTCGGACCTGATTGACCGACATGATCGAGTTGGACACGAGCCGTCCTACTCGACGTTTCTCAAGAGCAGACAGCTTTGTGGGCCTCCCTTTGCCTTTCTTTGAACCACGTGACTCCCATGCAGAAATCGGCAGACACCAGTGAAGTGACGATGATGTTGCTCCGCTATTCTCCTGATATTCAGACTAGTCTTGCCTAGGGCAATAATCTGAGCATTTTCGACCTAAGAGAGAACGGATCCGTTCGGCATGATAGAAATACGTTGATATTACACACCTCCATCCATATCATATTCGAAACGGAATTTTTTTTGCGAAATGAGCAAGGGATCATTTCCAATAGAAAAAATGCTATAAATATGATACGAAGACTTTGAAAGTCATATGCAAAATAGATCTTAATTCTCCATGGATTTCTGTAAAATTTTGTGAACAAAGGTTTTGAGTACGCAAAGTTGAATGGTGACAGCGCCGGTTGGTGAAAGTTTGCGTGGACATTGATATCAGAGCTTTGAGTGTGTTGCTGGATCCGAGATGCTCAACCTACGCATGGTGGATATGTGGAGTCGACTATAAAGATCAAGGAGACTCATCAAACGGGCATCAACAACTTCACGAGGAGTTTTCTCTGTATGGGAGTGCGAATGGCTAGCAGCACTCCTTCGTATTCTACTGTTACGAGCCGGCATTGAGAGGAACCCAGGGCCACGCAGCAAGACTTCACGAAATCCCTGTCTTCACTGTGGATTATCTGCTCAACATGCAAGCGTCCAGTGCGGTGGTTGCCTTGGCTGGGTACACCTCAAATGTTCGGGATTAACCAGCTATAATGACTACACTAATGCTTATTGTTGTACATCTTGCTGTAACTCTCCCCTTAGTGTTCCTCTTCATAGTCTATACATTTTTCAACTCAATATCAATGGCTTGCGTGCCAAACTTGCTGAACTCACATTGTACATTGAACGCTCTCATCCAGATGTCATTCTCCTTCAGGAGACAAAACTTTGCCCAACATCTTCCCTACCCCGCCTCCCCGTTTATACGGGCGTTTCTACGTTTGTAAGATCTTTTATATCTTCTAATCTTATTGCTCTACCTAATGATCTTGTTGTAGAATGTATCGGTGCTCATGTTGTATTGCAAAGTTGCCCTATAGATATTGTTAATATTTATATTCCCCCTGTCTCCTCATGTCCTTATTCGATTGACCCCACTCCATTTTTACATTCTGTACACTCTGTCCTCCCAACATATTCTGTTGTCATGGCGGGCGATTTTAATGCTCACTCCACATCCTGGTTCTCCTCTCTAGATCCAGATGATAGAGGGGAACTACTTGAGCTTTTTGCTGAGGATTGTGATCTTGTTGCCATTAGTGAGGACGCTCCCACTCGCCTTCCGTCCACGGGCAGGCCGTCCTCTCCTGATGTCACTTTTGTATCATCTTCTCTTGCTATATCCTGTAACTGGTCCACTGCTATAGCTATGGCCAGTGATCATGTACCCATATGTGCTTCATTGGATTTGTCGCTCAATAGTCACCTGGCACCTTTCGTAGGCTCGCGTAGCAAATTGTTCACCAACTATCGTAAGGCTAACTGGGTCACGTTTAAGGAGGTGTTACTCAGTCAGGTAGCCAGCTATCCGCTTACCGGCTCCGTTCATGAGAAGGACAAGTTCATAGTTGATGCCATATGCAATGCCTCCAGATTTGCAATTCCTACAGGGCGCGTTAGAACGTTTCATCCTAACGTTCCCAGAGATGTCCTGGAGCTGATCGAATCACGGGACGAGAAACGCCGTGCTGATCCTGGAGATCCCAGCATTCAACTACTGTCTGATGAGATCACCAAAAGGCTGAATGATTACAAGCGGACGCGATGGATGGAGTTCACTGAATCCTTGAATTTCTCCACTGATGCAAAGAAGACTTGGAGCATTCTTAAGCGGTTATCTGGGAAGAAATTGGCAGCGGAGCGCAACATGCTTGAGTTCCCTTCAGGGAAATTCGAGTCCGGATTCAAGGCTGCATGTCGACTTGGAAAACACTTTGCTTCAGCGACGTCCCGCCGTGATCATTCCAACAGGCTCACTCTCCGGTCTATAAGGAAGCTCAGCCGACAAGATGTACCTGCCATAACTGCCTCTGAGATGTCTTCCCTCATCAAGTCCATGAAGAACTCGAGAGCCGAGGGACCCGACGGCGTGTCAGCCGTCCATCTCAAGCACTTGCCGGAAAAGTTCCTTGAACTTCTTTGTGATCTGGTCTACTCGTAATTCAGCACAGGTGTCATTCCCGCTAGATTCGAGCAATCGTTCTACCGATCCTCAAACCTGGCAAACCAGAAGATCAAGCAACTTCGCATCGACCCATCTCCCTTTTGTCACCTATTGCTAAGTTAGCGGAGAAATTTATAAACCCGCACCTCCAAGAAGCATTACGACATAACGTGCATCAACATGGCTTCAAAAAAGCCCACTCTACCATCACGGCACTAACGTCTATCACAGAACACATAATTGCTGGCTTCAATATGAAACCTCCAGCTGAAAGAAGTATAGTCGTGGCAGTTGACTTAACCGCTGCCTTCGATAATGTCAGTATCCCTCTGCTGTCCAAATCGATTCTGTATTCTACTATTCCTGACTGGTGCAAAAGATGGACTGATAACTTTGTCAAGAATCGTTCCATTCGTGTGAAATTTGATGGACACTTGTCGAAGTCTGTGCCCCTGAAGGCAGGCGTCCCACAAGGAGGAGTTTTACCTCCCAGCCTGTTTTCTTTGAATCTGTCTGATGTGCCGAAGCCGTCGTCAAACATCCACTTATGTCTATATGCGGATGACATCACTATTATTTGTACTGACCCTGTCATCGATCGAGCCACTGCTGAGATGAATAAATACCTCGTCAGTCCGGCTAAATTCCTGGAATCGAAGCAGCTAAAGGTCTCTCCAAGAAAGTCCGGCGTTACTTTGTGCACTACAGCGACAGCCGAACCCAAGCTGCATCCCAAGGTTCTTTGGGAAGGAAATATGCTGCACTTATCAAAACACCCTCGACTACTCGGTGTATTCCTGGACCCGTCACTACGTTTTCATGAAAATATACGTATTCGAGCTGCTTCTGCCAACACACGTAACAACATCCTACGTTCGCTAGCAGGCACTACATGGGGTAGCTCTAAGAAAATCCTGCGAACCACCTACAGGGCTATGGTGCAGCCGGTGCTGGAATATGGAGCCCCAATATGGTCAAGACACCTGTCGGAAACCTCTTGGAGCAAACTTCCGCGTGCACAGAACACTGCTCTACGCGTGGTCACTGGATGCCCTCGATCCACACCGGTATCTCATCTACATCAAGAGTGTTCGCTGCTTCCTGTAAAGCAGCATTGTCAACTCCAGTCGCAACAGTTCCATGTTGGCATTTTAAGGAATTCCACACACCCCAATTTCCCCTACTGTCATCTGGTCCTCATTTCCGACATCTACGCTCGCCACCTCATGCTGCAGTCTCTGTCTTGGATCGTCAACGTTGGGCGACGTCGGAGCTCAATCGCGTCAGACTGCTGCAAATGGAGCACACCCGATTCGTCAGAGGATACCTTTCCAGTGCTCCCCTGAATCCAATTCTTGGTGACGTGCCCCCTCCGATCGATGACTGCGAAACGGACCTACCCATACGTACACGTGTCATCCTGGCAGGACTACGTTGTGGACACTCCTCATACCTCAAGGCCTTCGTCCATAAGATCGACTCGTCGATCCCTGACGAATGTCCCGACTGCCACAACCCAGGGCACGATTCATTTCATTTATTTTCATGTCCTGTGAGGCCGACTTCTCTAACAGTTATGGATATGTGGAAGAACCCGTGCAATGTGGCCGCCTTTTTACACCTATGAGAAGCTCTGTTGTGGCCGATAAGAAGAAGAAGAAGTGTGTTGCTATAATTATGATACGCACTGTGTAAGGTAAAAAGGATAAAGTTCTCGACGTATATCAATCCTTCGGAATCGCGCCACACAAATGACATCCATTCAGATTCGTAGAAGCTTTTGAATGTGTACAGGGCATACACAATGACTTGCGGGAGCCAGCCGATGATCGAGTCAGTGTTTTTATTCTCCCAGACAAGTCTGGTATCAATTTACCGACCCCGGAGGGATAGAAAACTTCGTTGACCTTGGGCGAGGATCGATCACTCGACCGTGTGCGTGACAGCGGCGCCTCTTGCTACCCCGCACTCGCCCCCTCAGGATAAATATTTTCAAAACTTTTTTTGCCCAAACATTTACGCCCTACCCTCCTTAAAACTTTGAATATTTGAGAATGTTAGGTCCTCCACGTTCTCTCGCGGATCAGTAACCGCTTAAACATGCTCAGAGCTCACATATCAATACTTTTTTGCTCGTCCTTACCAAATAAGGCGTAGGGGCAACTATGCATCAAGAATCAGACTGTTAATAAAGTCCTGCTCCAACTGTAGGTCAGTGAATTTTAACTTGTCAGCCAACTCACCTTTCGATCGATTGAGGTAAACTTTTTTCTCGGAAGGTAAACTTTTTTCTATTTGACGGCCGCTACCCGAAAAAAAATATTTAGACGCCCCCGTTCTTTGCTTTCATCCATCAGGGCAGTTGAAGTCCATAAAACAATCGGACTTTGTGAGGGCTAGATTATAGTATCAAAACAGGTTCGCGAAGTTTTTCGATTGGGCGGATTTCGTAGCCTTGATACACTTTCCAGAAATAGCAACTTCTGTCATATCTTCATTATTCAACGACTTTGGGCACCAATGTCTCAGCTGAGCATTATCAACCGTGACACTTCTGATTCTTCTCTTATGATACTTATGTGCTGCCGAGATGTCGTACGTTCACGCCGTGGCAGTGTGGAGGAAAGAAGATAACCTTTATGCAAACCGACGTCACCCCCTCCACGAAGAGGGTTTTTGTCATGGGAGAGGTGCTGGCCGGCCGCGTCTCTCCTTCGAATTCTCCTGCTAAGGACCGGCGTGGAAAGGAATCCTGGACCTGTTCAGAAGTACCCAAGCGCCACGTGCGGCAAGGATGTCACATGGAATGGGACAAGCGTCCAGTGCTTCAGATGCCAAAGGTGGATGCATCTCTCCTGTTCGGGTCTCAGTTCTGTGAGGCATCATAACTCTGCTTTTCGCTGTGTTTCATGCTCTTCACCTACCAACTCTGATTCCTCTTCCTCAAATCGCCCCCTTTCCATTGTACATATCAATCTCACCGGCCTTCGTGCCGAACTTTCTGAGCTCTCTCTCTTCGCACGTACTTACCATCCAGACGTGATCATGGTTCAAGAAACCAAGCTCTCTCCATCACCTACAAATCATCATCCCAATATCCCACGCTATACTTCTTACCATGCTCCAAGGTCAGCTCTTGGCGGAGGAGTTTCAACCTTTGTTTTATCTTCTCTCCCTCCCACCTCATACCAAACACCCCCGGATGGTACTCTCGAGTACCTTCCTATCCATCTCCCCTTAAAACTCCCCTTTCTCTGTTCAACATCTATATTCCCCTGCCCCTTCATGCCCCTCCTCCTACAATCCCATTCCTCTTCTCTAACAACTTAACGATTGTTCCCTCTCATCATCAGTTGTTTTCGCGGGCGACTTTAACGCCCATACCTTCTGCTTGTCCCTTGGTTCTGATGCTAGAAGAAGAAGTCGAAGAATGGGCTGAGGAGTGCGACCTGGTCATCTTAAACGATGATCAGCCCACTCGTCTCCCTGCCAACAGCAGATCTTCTAGCCCACACATAACTCTAGTCTCTCCCAACCTTTCCAACGCTTGCTCATGGTCTACCTCAACAACATTGTCTAGTGATCATGTTCCCGTCTTTGTGCACATCGATCTCTCAAATTCTCTTGCTCCTTATTCTGGTGTTCGTCAACGTTCTTATCTCAATTTGGGCCAAGCAGACTGGTGCCTGTTCAGTGAGGTTGCGCTACGCCTAGCGGCTGATTACCTGTGGAATGGCAATGTGCACCAGAAGGAGCATCACTTATCTGATGCAATTCGCAGGGCCATAAAGGCGGCTATCCCTGTGGCCGCGTTAAGACGTTCTATCCAAACGTCACCAGAGAAATTCTTCATAAAATTAGGACTAGAGATGCCAGGAGAGCAGCTGACCATCTAGACCCTGTCGTTGCTCAGCTGGATGGTGAGATAAGAAAAGATCTCGACCAGCACAAGAAAGAACAGTGGGAAAAGTTCACAGAACAGTTGAATTTCAAGACGGACAGTGGAGCTACAGGCCATAAAACGGCCAATGTCTCACCGTCGACTGCGTACCACGCGCTGCGCGACCGCACGCGCGTCGGAAGCGAACGAGTTTTGGCCGCCGCGCGACGAGTTTTGGCCGCCGCGCGACGTTTCAGCCGCCGCGCGGCGGCCAAAACTCGTTCGCTTCCGACGCGCGTGCGGTCGCGCAGCGCGTGGTACGCAGTCGACGGTGAGACATTGGCCGTTTTATGGCCTGTACTTGGAAGGTGCTTCGGAAACTATCGGGAAAGAGCTCGCCAGCCACCGTCTCCACTATTGAGTTTGGTAATGTGACAGTAAGAGAGCTGTGCCGCCTCCCGCTCATGAGCCCGGCCGAAGCGTTCACTGTGGCGCAAGTAGAGAAGATTATAAAGGACATGCGGAACTCCAAAGCTGTCGGTCCGGACGGCATTTGTCCTGCTGTACTGAACAAACTCCCGACTGAGATCCTTCCGCTCATCGTTGATGTGATTAACACTCCGTTTAGCTCTTGCACTATTCCGCAAAACTGGAAGACAGCCAACGTCGTCCCATTGCCCAAGCCTGGCAAACCTCAGTCATCAGTAAAGGGATATCGCCCCATTACCTTGATGTCACCTTTCGCTAAGGTAGCAGAAAAGCTCATTGTCAAGGGTCTAGCGGAGCACAACGAGAAGCAGTTGTTTCAACATGGGTTCAGGAGGCTACATTCCACAACTACGGCTTTGCTAGGAATTACCAGCTATGCTATCGACGGGTTCAACTTTAACAAGCCATTAAGAACTGTAGCTGTTGCGTTAGATCTCACCAAGGCATTTGATACGGTTAACCTTGGAGTCCTGTCAGGCAACATACTGGAGTCTTCAATACCATCTTGGCACAAGCGCTGGATATCGGACTTTATTGAAGGTCGGCGAGCAAGAGTCATGTTTCAGAACCATGTCTCCAACAGTATTCCAATGGCAGCTGGAGTCCCTCAGGGCGGGATTCTATCGCCAACCCTCTTCAGCCTGTACCTAGAAGATATGCCTGAGCCTCCACAGGACATCAAGGTCGTCGCATATGCTGATGACATAACAATCATGAGTCGAGATCGGGACTTACAGGTGGCCGCCAATAAGATCAACGAGTACCTGATCACACTGAAGAGCTTTTTCGACCGCAAGATGCTAAGGATCTCTGCAGCCAAGTCGTCAGTGTCCGTTCTCACGACGGACCCATCCGAGCACAGCGCTCATCCGGATGTCGTGTGGGATGGAGACCGTTTGCCTGCTGCTCGCTTTCCAAAGCTACTCGATCTTGTGCTCGATCCGTCACTCAAGTTTCATAAGAATACCGAGCAGAAGCAGGCAGTCGTTAAAGCTAAGCTCAACGTTCTCAGGGCCCTGGGCGGCACTTCGTGGCGTAGCAGCAAGGAGACTATACTCACAACGTATAAGGCAATTCTTCAGCCCGCTCTGGAGTACGCCGCACCGTTATGGCAGCATCTCGTCTCAGAATCCTCCTAGGCAAAGATGCAACGAGTACAAAATGCTGCTCTCCGTATCGCCACCGGATGTCCAAGGAGTTCCCAAATCGAGCACCTGCACGCTGCGACCCGTCTATTACAATGGAAGGAGCACTGGCAGCTCCAGGCCCAGCAATTCAGCATCAACATTATAAAGCAACCCAATCACCCGTCGTGGAGAGTGCTAAACCCCGTTAGAGAGGGAGGTATAAGAAAGCCATTCGCCGATGCTCGAGACAAATTGCAAAGATGGCACGACTCACAGCAAGAACGACTCCGTCTTTTACGCGAGGAGCACACCAAGTTCGTACGGTGTCATCTTGTGAAGGCGGCCATAAATCCTATACTAGGAGATATACCGCCCCCGTCTGAACCTCAGAGTCTCAACTCGGAAGAAGGGCAAGATACACGCTCGCATCATTACGCTGTGGTCACTCTACAATGCTAATGTCTTATGTCAGTAAGATTGACAGCAGCAAATCTGATGTGTGCCCGGACTGCGGTACCATCGGCCACGATACATCACATTTATTCAACTGTCCGGAGAGACCTACCACGCTGACACCAATTGACCTATGGACGAATCCACTACTGGTCGCCCAGTTCCTCCGCCTATGACAAAACCCTCTACGTGGCTGCAAAGAAGAAGAAGAAGAAGAAGAAGATACTTATGTTGTGATATATCGGTCATTTTTAATTGGATTTCTACAACTTTCTTAGTTTTTGGAAAAAAAAACTTGACAATGGAATTTGGTGCTCCAAAGTAGTTGGATAATAAAGAAACAGCAGAAATTGTCATTTCAAGAAGATTTCTTGGAAGGCGAAATTCGATGACATCAAAGGCACAGTCCACTCTCACAAGGGACGACCTCCCGGGGGAGGAGACGTCATGAAAAAATTCTTCCGAAAGTTGTGGGGAATGGATATACAGTGCGTCGCATAAATATACGAACACCCTCAAATTTCATAGTTGGGCAATTCGAACAAAGTTTCAAGCATCGGCACCGGTCTCAATGTTTTTCGCTATGCCGAAAACCGTAGGTCACATTGTAGGAAGGTAAATCGCAGTTTTTCCTTTTTCACATACAGAAATTCATTTTTTAGCCGTCGCATAAGTATACGAACACTTCAGAGAAACGAAATTTTTGTTAAGATACATACGAAAAAATCCTGTTTCAAGAGGGATAGTAAAGAATGTAGTTGTATGCGTAAATTATCATCATGCCACGCGGTTCACATCTCCCTTCCGAAGAACAGGCCCATGCCCGGGCTCTCTACGCCGCCAGTCATGGAGTCCGACAAATCTCTCGGCAAATTGGACCTTCACCAAGCTGCATCTCTTTGTTTCTACGGAATCCGGACTCCTACGAAATGCGTGTTCGCTCTGGGAGGCCTCGGAAGCTCACTGGACAAGACGAACGACGCATCGCCAGAAGAGTCTCCAACACAATGGTGTCTAGCGCGACCGTCCGCTCCGAACTCTCGCTGAATGTGTCAAAGGATACAATCCTCCGTTCGATCCATCGCAACGAAAACATCGAAAGAGCCAAAATGAAAAAGACTCCGCGCTTGGAAAAACGTCACAAGTCGGCCAGGCTCCAGTTCGCCCGTTCAAACTTGGGTACAAATTGGAGGAAGGTGAGCTGAATCGTGTGCTATCCAATTTCATGGAAAATTTTTGAACCCGTTGCTTCAGGTTGTCTTCTCGGACGAGAAAAAGTTTAATTTGGATGGTCCGGATGGTTCGAGGCACTACTGGCGGGATCTTCGGAAGAAGCCGGCTTTCTTCAGCCGCAGGAACTTTGGCGGAGGAAACGTGATGGTTTGAGCAGCCTTCACAGCAACTGAGAAGGTCGGAATCGCCATCGTATCGATTCGTATGGATTCACTTGAGTACCAGGAAGTGTTGGCTTCGCATCTTCTTCCATATTTTCGTCGTCGGAGACGTCAGGGCTTCCGTTATGTCCAACATAATGCCACTATACACGTCAGCCGATCTGCTCTGGAGTGGCTCCGGTGCAACAACGTCGATACTCTGCCTTGGCCAGCGATCAGCCCGGATCTGAATCCTATCGAGAACCTTTGGGGAATCATTGATCGCAAGATCTACAAGGATGGGAGGCAAAACGGAACTGTGGAGTCACTCAAAAAGGCCATCGTGGACGCATGAAACGAAATTGACCAAGGGACCCTCCAGAACCTCAGTGATAGCATAACAGATAGACTGTTTGAACTTATTTCGCGTAACGGTGGTGTAACATCATACTGAAGACGTTTTCCATATGTATTGTTTAAAATTATTCGATAAATTTGTGAATTTCTCAAGTGTTCGTATACTTATGCGACGGCTAAAGAATGCATTTCTATATGTAAAAAAGGGAAAAGTGTACGATTTGCTTTCCTACAATGTGACCTACCGTTTTCGGCATGGCGGAAAACATAAAAACCGGTGCTGATGCTTGAAACGTCGTTCGAATGGTCCAACCATGAAATTTCAGGGTGTTCGTATACTTATGCAGACACTGTAGTAACATTACTGTATGTTGAGTTTTACCTAAGGACCATCCGGTAGATCAAAAATTGGAAAAACATGAAAAATTAGCAGGCGCATTCTCCTGAAACGTTCACCATAACTGTGCTTTCGGTTTTCAGAAGCGAAAATTGGCTGGCTACTATATCTAACACCCATCTCCACCAATTTGCTTTATTTGGATCAATATGGAGAATTTTTTTTCGTCATATGCTCGTTCACTCACCCTCGAACTCCAGATAATCGAAAAAAAAATTCTGCGTGATCGAGCCAAGCTTAGTAGTTTTCGATGAAGGGTCAGCAGATGTATTGGGCGACCAAATGTCGCCTTCTGAAAATGAAAACTGCGGCCATGATGATAATTTTCAAGAAACGGTTCATCGCTTTTCTTCTTACAAGGGTAATGCTTTTTTTCTCCGATGATTCGCAAACGACTTTTATGTGTTCAAGAAAGGTGTTCCCTTTTACTCTAGCAAAGTAATACAAAGTTAGAAGATGCTCACATTACAATATTTCTCAATGAACCCGAAATGCCAGCACAAGAAGAAGAGAAGAATAATTTTTTGAATAAGGTGAGGAAATGCTCATATACTACAGGGATTCACGCGATAGAAATTGTAAATCCAGTAAGATTGGAAAAAGCAAGTTAAAATGTGAATGAGAAACCTCGTGGATAAACATTCGCATAAATGCAAAACAATTTTTTCCGAAGATGCATTGCGGGAATCGAACCCGCAACCCAGCATCCCTTCGTAGATTAGCATTCACCACCGTTATCCTCTCGACCATCCCTACACGGTGGCTTGGGCAACTTCAATCATGTGATACGAGGAATGGAATGCACAGTGAGCTCGGAAACGGCTTATAACTCACGAATGGGCCAGAATCAGACCGTCAAACCTTGTATAGAGCAATTTTATTGTAACTTAATGTAAGCCGAGCATATGAACTCACTCCAGCTGCTCCGAGTAGGAGCTTACAGGTAGTTTCAAATGGTTTTTTCTTTTTTTCTAGAATATCGGAAGGCGTTTAGGAAAAACCGAACATAGATTATCGTTACTCTTTCCATCTCTCACAACTCTCAGAAGAATTTTTTTCAGGACGTCTCCTCTCCCGGGGGGTCGTCCCTTATCAGAATCGTTTTTCTCTTCTTCCATCTGCCTTGAGCACGGTCCCAAGCTGATTCCAATTATGTCTCTGGAATTGTACAAGACCCCTAGAAACGGAGTTATGGCCCCTCATATATTGAGCTGCGGAAGCATGGTGGACGAGTTGTCCCAAGGCTTGTAAGTTTCGTCGTTTGTAACCGATGTATGCGAGCCGACCTGACTAAAGAGGGGGACTGAGAATGGAGAGAAGAACGAGTCTGATAATCGGAAAGCATCGTTCAGCTCGCTACTCTTGAGCTTGGAAGATTGTAAAAAGGGCGTTCCAAAATGGCTTCCTAATGTGGGCGGCCCAGGGTGGCTTCCTCCAATACCTCGCTTATTCGGAAGAATTAAGAGCTCGCATTTGGCAGGTGTCATATGGGGTGGGTCTACTCCACAATTATGAGGAAATCTCAGATTTCGCCCCTGACCTTCTCAGACAACTGGGGGATCCGATTCGGCGACGATAGGCTTGCGATTCGACTACAAAGCGCTGTGGACGACGATACGGCCCCGTACTTTTCGAGCGTCACGTGGCCTAATCGTCGTCGAAGTGAGAGGCACGTGCCGCAACACATACGCGTTCCACTCGGCCACGACACGCTTTCAATTCGACTGTGATGCAGTTTGGGCGACGAACAGCGATGAGCGGAATTCCGACTTGCAATTTCCGCTTTCCAAAAAATGGGTGCGGAAATCGAAACCAAATGCGGGAATAGTCTTAATCTGCATTCACTAACAGAAGTTGACAAGTTGAGACTCGTCAACTTCTTTTTAAGACTTGCTAAGGGCAGTGTTCACAATAAAAAACGTATTCTAGTTTTCTGTGTTTCTGAGCAGGCAAGTTAACGAAGTAAAAATCAATAGAAGAAAGCCCCCACAAACTCTCGAATATTCAAGAAAAAACTGATTCAAGGAATCTCTGAAATATTCAAGTACACCTGTTTGATGTGTTCCGGGGAACTGCGGACTTTGAAGAACCAAGATGTCTGAAGTGGTTTTGCGCTTCCAAATTCTTGAGTAGTTGACTTTGTTTTCTGTATCTTGTAGCAAACACCCTTTTAAAATACTATGGTTTAATGCACATGCGTGGATTTCGGAATCTTTTGAGATAAAGAGTAGTCAGAATCTCGGCAACTGTTCCTCTGGGGAAACGAAAGGTGGACAACTACTATATGACGTGGGAGAGGTGATTAAAGAGATCTGCTGGTTAACGGGATTTTCATCCATCTGGCCGATTTTCGCCGTACTTTCATCCTTGCTCTTCTTTGAGGGACCCAAAGCTTACGTTTCCGCTGGAAAACGGGCAACTTTTGCACTGTGAACACTGCCTTCAAAGCAATTCAATTTCTATGGGATCCAGGGTCAAAATAAGCACTGCGAAGCCAGAAAAAAGCCTTCAAGGGTGAGAAAGAAAGGAGGCATGTATTACTAAAAATTCATAGTCGTGTTCAAAAGAGAACAGGCAGAGCTCGACATTACAGAGTTGAATGCGGACTTCATAAAAAGTCTTATATAATTTATGCTTCGCTTCACCGAATGCAGAGAAGGCGACCTGTAGACACCCCGATTCGTTGCAGGCGTGGCGTCGCAGCGATTGAATACCGTTGCCGATTGACTTAGCGACTGGTCCGTGCTTACTGCAATACGACTCTTCGCATTGAAATGGCGCGTCACACGAAAACTGGATATGCACGTCTGGAACTACTAATAGTCGCATCTGTATGAATATTCCATTCGAGTGACTGATTCGAAATCTATTTAAAATATTCTAAAATTGTTCTCTACATATAGCTGTCCAGGATATATTTTGAACCTTTTTTGAGTTCTTAAATACGACTAATTAGCAATGTGTAGAATCTTCACAGAATGGTCCTGCGGCTTGGACTTCAAAGACCTTGTTTTGATTCAGAACGGCTTGAAGGGTTTTCCAGCTGTACAATTCCTCAGAGACTATCAGAATTATTGAAGGCTCTTTGCGACAAAACCTAAATTTCACCACCTCAGGGGTGTGACGCTTTTGTTTAGCACCGAAGCGACGGCGCGCCAGCTGCGTGACATTATCTTGGGGCCATAATATTGATATCCGAGGTTTAGAAGCCGCTTTGCTAGAAATAGTAACAAATGAATGTTATGAATAGTTTCTCGTATACGCAGTTTGCACGGATCGCTTTAGTACTTTGCGTTCCCTGTCGAAGGTTGGCGCAAACTCGGTGCACGTATGTTATAACACATGACACCGAGTTTGGGCTAAACTTCAGTAGTGAACGGAAAGTATCGGCCGATCAGTGCAGACTGTTCATATACCGAACAACCCCCAGCGATACATGGGTCAAAGTTGGTGTGATCCCTCCACTAGGGAGCGATAATAGTGAGTAATCACCTTCTTAAGAAATTCTGGATTGCTTACGGATATCTTTCATTTCTTTAGTCGTTATTCGTTCGACGTAGCATCAAAACAGCCCGGTAGTAGTTAAAGCTCGTAGTCTCTAATCGCAATTACGCACATCCCTGATGATCCCCATGGGATCAGAAACTCGATTTGTAATGGTCTTGGGTCCAGGATGTGGAAAAATAAGGGGAATAATAATTAGATAATGGCTATGCTTTTAACCCAAAGGTCAAGGGCATATTTTTCGATACCAGCAGCAAGTATACTATGTTCCGTTTTCCGAATTCCGATTTCCGCAGTTTTTCGCCTTCTAAATTCCGTTTTCCTATTTCCGAAATTTTGTAACATGTTTCGATTTACCATTTCCGAATTAATTTTGTTTCGATTTCCGAAATTTTAATTTTGTTTCGATTTCCGATTTTCGGAATAAAAACTTTTACTACGCTCACCCCTGGCGACGAATGAGTCACGATGCTCTCGATTTGACACGTTGATCGATCGCTCCACAGCTAGTCAGGCGCCTATCAGCCGCACAGCGCGTATAAAAGGAGCCCCATAGAGAGCGCAGTCGGCCTTTCGGGGCCGCTCCTAAAAGGTGATTACAAATCACTTTCTAGACGATTTTTGACCGCTGAGGACTCTCCCCCGCGGTCGACAGCGAGGAAAGCTCCCCGCTGTTGACCGTGGCGAGGATGATGTCCTTGTCGCGGACTGCGGCTGGGGTGACCGCTTCCTGCGGGCCGTGACATTGACCGCATCCTTGTTGGGGGAGACCCGCTCCTATCGAAGGTTTGAGACACCGTCCCTAGCGCCACGTGCTTCTAATATAGGACGTGCTTCTGCGTGGGAAATGGGACGCGGCAAAAGTTTTGCCTCGCTGCACCACGTGCTTCCATAATAGGACGAGATGCTGCCGCATGGGAAACGGGGTGCAGCAAAAGTTTTGCCTACAGCACGGAGCAGCACGCGCTGCTGCGAAAGTTCTCTTCGATTCGGCGAGGTATCCCATTAGAAAGCCTATCGTGGCCGCATCGGACATACCCAGTATCTGAGCTGGACTTTGCCTTTAAGCAGATTATAGCTCTTTTATGCATAGTTATTACGAATGCCGCAACAGTTGTTTTGTTCGCTAGAGGCCTCGACTGTTCTCATCTTGAGTACTGACGTAGAAGACTTGGAGTGGCAATTACCTGATCATAGGCTGGTGGAGGCACCCTGCTGGTTCCGACTGCTCAACCCAACCATCGAGAGGAACTTTTTTCACTGGAATAGGACCAGGGCCAGGAGGAGCTGCCGGGCAACGACCGGGCACTGCGTCAGCCTGAACCTGATGAACGTTATTGATGAGGATACTCAAGCTCTGCTGTAATTGTGAAGGCTAGGCGCTGGAGGATAGTGAAAAGTGTAAAATCACTGCACCGAAATCCTCCTATATGCAGCCGCGCGCATAACGCGGAAGAATATGACCGAAGCATAGAGCGTCAGTAATAGAGCGCCGATTCCGAACACAATCATTATCCAGTAAAAGATGGACGGTGGATGGTTGGACGCCATTTGATAACGAACGACTGAAACAATGAAACAACGTCTGCATACGCATTTACAGAAAAAGGAAGGGGTTTTGAAAAAATCTATAAACCAACCCAATTTTAACAGAACTGTCAATACCTTTGAAAGGACGGCCGTTGGAGTCACTTTCTTCAAAACCCTCAACTGGATGCGTGAGAATCATTGGTTCTCCATTTGGTAACATGTTTCCAACATCAGGTCCTGTAAAAGTTAAGAACTAAATCAGCATATGGCTACGAGTAGCGCTGACGGAGTCTTGGGCCGGATTGAGGTGGTACGGTTAGCTGATCAACGTGTTTGTACCATATAACATGAATTCTACAAATTATCGAACGTTTTCCATCACCTATAGTCCATTGTAGGGTCTACCTGCCTCTTAATTCTGTCAGCACGTCAACACATGTTTAGTTTCAAACAGGGTTGAGCAGACCGTTGCGCCAACTTTCGGCAGAGCTACGACCTCCCCTTTGTTGGCAAAAATTTTGGAAAAAAAGCTTGGAAATTTTCACGATACCCACGTTGACAAATAGACATCAAAAATGTATTCAGAACACCGAATAACCCTTGAATATGTATTAATACTTAAATCCGATACTCTACCCAAACAATCGTATACCCAACGTAACGTAGAATTTCATGACGGACTCTGCAGACACAGCTGTTCTCGCGTGACTATTGCTACCTCATTTTAGCTTACCAAATGGTTTGGAGAAAGGTCCTCTATATCCAGGAATTCTACAATCCCCTCACGAGTTTTAATTTTTCTACAAGAATTTTTCAAAAATTTTACGACCCCTGTGGCGCAACCCTACTCAACCCTGGTTTCAAACTAGTCATGCCAACTTGATCGAATGACCGGCTTGTTCGCCCCTAGCCTGATGGAAAAAAGGGTCAACTGGGAGTCGAGTCTACGCTCAAGACAGACAACTACAGACTATGGTTATGGTTTAACTAGCCGTTCTGAGCGGAAAAGCGCAAACGGAAGGTAACGTTCTCAAAAATGTTCGATAGCCTCCGCCGAGCAGAGTTCTCAGCGTAGTTAACCGCTAAGACAATTCTGTAGAACACATAGTGTAGTACACCAAAAGAGATCTCGGTACAGACCAGGGGTGGAATTCATAAAACGCTAACCATGTTTTAACTATGGCCAGCGTAACCATGGTTGAGCACATCATGTGCAAAACCTTGGCTAAAACGTGGTAATCGCTTCGTGAATTCCAGACGAAAAGTAAGGCTGATTGGAGATCAATACGCATACAACTCACAGCACCACAACCCATCTAGCTTAATCGACTAGTCGACCGCTACACTTCTAGTCCATAACACCGCCTTCATACTTCGGAAACTGCGGCAAATGCCACCCGTTTGCCAATGATGAAGGTTAGGAAACCGGCGAACGCCACACCACTTTTCACACAGGATTCGTATCAAGAGTTTCAGATGTTGCGTCGGTTGAAATTTACCGGTTGTCCACTAATTTGGCAGAATATTTAGAACCACGGAAGTTGGGGTATGTCGTATAATTTCGCAACACACTGTATCAAATTTTAGTCCATTGCCTCTACACGACGTTCCATAAAACTACGAACACCCCGAAACGGCAGTCCCTGAAACTTGCCCCAATTTATGAGCTACGAAGCTGTCACCACCGTTTTCAAAACAACGAAAACCACAATTTCGTTTATAGTTAGCCTTTTGCAATTAGGCAGCAAAAAAAATTGAGCAGGATTTGATCGTAGCTACTTCCATATATCGGAAACAACGAGCATGGGCTTGCTTACATCACTGTACATCTTTTTCTATCGAGCTATTCTGCAGTCAGCATTGGAGTATGCTGCACCTGTCTGGCAGCACATCGTGTCGGACAGTTCCTGGACTAAGATGCAGCGAGTTCAGAATACAGCACTTCGAATCGCCACCGGATGTGCAAAAAAGCTCTCCGATTGAGCACCTTTACGCCGAGGCCCGCATCTTGCCAGTGAAAAAGCATTCACAGCTCAAAGCTCAGCAGATGTTCATTAATGTCCTTAAGCAGCCTAACCATCCGTCGAGAAGAATATTAAATCTCGTAAGAGAGAGATCGATCAGAGTGCCGTTTGCCGATGCTCCAAACAAAGTGAATGTACAGAGATGGACCGACTCGAATCTCCTGCGCGCGGAGCACACCCAGTTCGTGAAGGATCATCTCGCCAACGCGGCTGCCAACCCTATTCTCGGTGATGTTCCACCTAGGGTATGTGATACCGAGTCCGTGCTTGGTAGGCGCGCCAGGTGTATCCTCGCTTCGTTACGCTGCGGGCATTCTCCATTGCTTATGTCTTACCTGCACAGGATTGACCATAGCCAGCCTGACGTATGCGTGGACTGTGGAAACCAAAGCCAAGACATTAAGCACCTATTTGATTGTTCGAAGAAGCAGAACAACGCTCAGTACAATAGCCTTGTGGACGAATCCAGTGCTGGCCGCCCAGTTCCTCAACTTGTGACGAAACCCTCTCGGTGGCTGCAAAGAAGAAGAAGACGTCTTTCTTTTTGCATGATTTTGTTTGGCTGTGGTATCCCACATATCTTGTATGAGAATCACGATTAGCGTGATCGCAAGACAAGGCACAATTTTGCAAGTGTTCGTATATTTATGAAACGGTCGAAAATCATGTCCGGATCCAGCAGGTGCGAAAAAATGTTGTTAAAAAAGCTAGCTTCGAATGAAACTATAGTTTTCGGGGTCGCAGAGAAGAATGGTGACATTTTTGTAGCTAAGCAATTTCTGCAGTTTTCAGAATCCTTAATTTTGAGGGTGTTCGTATATTTATGGAACGGAGTGTATACATAGTATAGAGGGAACTCCGTGCGCATTTGCCTCTCCCCGAAGCCAGCTCGCATGCCGCCTCATCGACCGACATGGGTAAGATCAATGGGTGACGCCACGAGCGAGCGTGCTGCGGGCGGCCTTGTCGTAAGCTTGGAGGGGAGGCTTCCGTCTCACCAAACCTGAATAGCCTAATCATTTTCAGGATAGCGCACAAAAGCCGTCAAGTGGATTTAGATCTGCTGAGTGTGAAGATAAGACGCATTTCACTTCGTTCAGCCTGTGCAGGTAAAATCAATTAATTCTAGCGAGAAATCATAACCCATATGCGCGAAAGCGTCATGTTCTGTGGGCCTTCCGCTCGCTAGATGATGGTGACGTTGCATATGACGTCTGATTCCATCGAAGAATTGCCTCGAAAATGCGGCCAGCATCTCATTCATGTGGTTGTGCATGGCCATCATGCGAGCATGGGTATTATCCGTCCATGAAGTGCCACTGAAAACGGAACCAAAGTAAGAGCTACGCTGAAATCCAAAAAATGCTATACTCACATTTTTTCTTGGGAAGAGTTACCCTCCTCAGAAGACGGCCCCTCGAAAGGACTACGGAATTGATGATTGACATCACCGAGAACTTTGGCGATCAATCCGTCGAAATCTGCACCTCCAATCAGAGCCGGACGCTCGACCGAAGTGAGTCCATCACTCGTGCGAACGATCTTCACATCAGGCTTACCATCTTTTGTGTACTTCACCGACATCTGAAGATGATGTGCATGTTGCACTACCAATGGACTAATTGGGAAAACCGTAGTTAAACCCCTGACAAAAAGTACGCACATGGTCAAATTGCGTACCAGCGGCTATTTTTGCAAGTCTGATTGCTTAATCAGATGAAGATCTACATCCGGCACGTATCGCACCTACCGTTTTGGTTTCCTCTTGACTGTGCAGCTTGCGTTGGCGCAAAAGCGTGGCACATATCCTGTGAGACACGCGTAATGAGTTTGCGTCCACGCACATTACACAGAAGGAACCAAATGGTCAGCATGATCAGCACCGACATTGAATGAGATGTATACATATATCCTTCATAGGTTCGTATTTAGGCAGTAGGCTCTATACCAGTCCTCGATTATACATCACCACAACGCCTGGAGCATCAAGATTTGATGGTACCCGTGCTTGACGCCCCTAAAAACACTATTCTACTTTTCAGACTTCTAAGGTAAGAAGAAAATGCCCAACTTCGCCCAGGGAGGCTATCTGAGGTGCTCAGCAAGACTCTCGGGTTCGTTGTCAGTGTTACGGGTGGATTTCGGAAGGAATATTATGACTCGATCAAACTGTCCGCTTTGATTGAAACTTTGCCTGGAGAGGTTCTTTGGGGAAACTGACAACAAATCCATTAATTGTTTCCCGGTTTTCGAAAGATAACAAAAGGTTACAGTAACAGAATGGCAACACACCTACCTTAATCCTTCCCAAATCGAAAAAAAAAAGATATTGAATTAGTATTCGGCTACTCAAGGAACTTCCTCAGGCAGAGTTTCAGTCGTATGTAAGAGGTCGATCTACTACAGCATAAGTGCCGTAACCTACGTGCTTAACAACGTCAGAGTGAGAGTGGGCGAGAGAGAGAGAGAGAGCCATCAGAAAGTGATTTGCCGATGAACCTGACAAAGCCAATTTGCAAAGATGGCACGACTCTCCGCAAAAACGACTCCGTCTGTTAAACCCATTTCACAGTTTGCCGGAAGACGCCGCACGACACGTTGTAAGATAGGGCTACGAGATCATTGAGTGCCTGAATGCGGGGGCCGGATGACCGACGTCGCAACGCGGCGTTCAACGTCGGTCCGGAAATTCTCCACTGATGGTGAGATGGTCGATACTATCGGTTACTCTATCACAGGCCTGGTGGGCGCCGCGCGCGACGTAGGATAGCATTGCCCGACGTCGGACGGCAAAATAACTGTGAAAAGGGTTTTACGAGCGGTGCAAACCAATGCCGTTCGGTGTCACCTAGAAAAAGGGACCGTGAACCCTATGCTAGAAGTAGTACAGCCCCAAGTCTGGGCGTGCGAATCACAACTCGCAAGGTGAGCCAGAGGGCCGCATTTTTTGCGACGGGGTCGACTGCGGCGCGGTCGCGGCGCGCCCCTATTGGCGCTTCGCCAGAGCACGGTTTCCGCCCACGTTCCTCATGGAAAAAGGAAGAGTCGTGAAAGAATATTAGCACATATTCCTTTTTGAACATCCACAACTTGTACAGAGCTGTCATGAAACATCTATTGGTTTCGCTCGTTTCAAGGGTGTCCGCAAACAGTCGCGATCAAACGGGTCAAAGGTTTCCCTCGCGGGAACTAAAAATGCTCTCAAACCGGATGTTTCCGATACATCTAACCATTTAGAGATAGATTTTTCCAAATGTTTCCGTTGAGATCGAGTGCAGATACCTCGTAGGTGCAATTGAAGGCATCTTACGAGGGCTATAGTAGTCTTCCCATGTATGCAAAGAAGCTTCTTACTGCTGGATCCAAACGTCACTTTAGGAGAAATGGTTAAACTTCACAGTAAACGAAAGTCTGTAGTAAATATGAAACTCCTCAGACTACCTTTAATAGGATTTAAATAAAGCCTTATTAATGGCGAGTTGTCATCGAGATTACAAAATGTCCCCGAAGAATGTTCTGCGTGTACGTCAAAATTTCGCCCACTCCGTGACTGAAAGCTACGGAAAAAATTGAGAAACGTTCTATACCGCAATATCCTTACAACTACAAAAAGCTCCTATCAACAGGGTCGAGCAGGACTGGATAGCTTGCTAACGGGGGTGGTAGAAATTTTCGGAAATTTTTCCAAGGGGGTAGTGCATTTTTGGAACGGAAAACTATGTGTTTCTAGAAGAACGATGTTACAGGAAATTATGAGAAATTCGTTGTACAGGCTATAAAACGGCGAAATTCACATGGTTCCTAAGCGTGCTGGTGCGGAGCGGAGGTTGGAGGCAGGGAGAGAGCGGAGGGTAGAATCTACCCGGTAGATGGAGTCGCGCGCGCCGCTCGCGCCTCGGATGATGTGAATTAC
Organism: Aplectana chamaeleonis; assembly: GCA_029168955.1. Classification (NCBI taxonomy): domain Eukaryota; kingdom Metazoa; phylum Nematoda; class Chromadorea; order Rhabditida; family Cosmocercidae; genus Aplectana; species Aplectana chamaeleonis. The sequence goes on from JAPDOI010001362.1 coordinate 161,474, forward strand.
GCCGTTTTATAGAGGGTACAAACCACAGGAATATAACCTAGTCAAGGTTTTTTCAAGCAGAGATGGAGATCGCTTGCGAAAATTCCCCGAGCAAAGTAGAAAATTTAATTCCAAGCATTTTACATGTTAGGAGTGTGAAACATTTTAATGCAATACCGTTGGGATAGTAGATTTTCCCGAATAAAAAGTTCTTACAGTCGGCCGTTAATCCGACAAGAACCTTGCCAGCGGGCTGCTGGACCCTGCCTTTCAGTTCAAGCCCGACTATTTCGTTATTTTTGAAGTGTAATTGACTTTTTGCTAGCTTACACTACGCTCACGACTAGCAGGACACTTAGCGCAAGCAAGTAATAAATTGGCATCCAGCGCTCTTTGAATTCCACTTTGATTAGCCCTTTCATTCAGTTCTGGTTCTCACATATTGAGATTGTGACATAATCTGTGCCAAAATTTCATGATTCTTCATCAACAAAGTTATTGCTACTATACGGCACTGCTTTTCACTGACAAGTACACCGCTATGACTGAAAGTAAGGCATCTTTCATAATCCTCACCGCAAGCGCGGCACGCGCGTGACGCGCAGGACGAACGGTGGACTATGAAACTTTTCACCGCGCGGCACGCGCAGGGCAAGCAAAGCCACTATGAAATATCCAGCGGCACCGCCGTGGCGGTGCGAGGTAAAGTCGGGCCTCAACTGGGACTTGTACAGAAATTTCTAGCTTGCATTTGCGTATGCGGTGGCGCAGGATAGCCCCAGAATTACTTATGTTGGAGTGGACTCAAATCGAGAAGCAATTATTGATTAAAACGGTACAGCCGCCACGGCGGTTTGGGCGGCGTCGCTATGGCGGTGCTGATGAACTATGAAAGTTCTCACCGCGCGTGCCGCGCAGCAAGAATTTCGCATAATCCACCACCTCCCGCGCGTGCCGCGCTTGCGGTGAGGACTATGAAGATGCCTAAGGACGGAAACCGTGCTCTGGCGATGCGCCAGTAGAAGCGCGCCGCGACCGCGCCGCAGTCGACGCGTCGCAAAAAATGCGGCCGAGCCAGAGAGCCAGATGTACCCTTGCATCGTTGTGCTGTGGTCACTAAACTACGCTTATGTCCTATGTTAGCAAAATCGACAGCAGCTGTTTCGATGTATGCTCGGACTGCGCTTGCCTCGGCCAGGTACCGCGGTACTCATTCAACTATCCGAAGAGACCTACCACGCTGACTACAACGGACTTATGGACGAACCTCACACTAGTCGCCCAGTTTCTAAACCTATGACAATACCCTCTTTGGGAAGAAATGGACCGTGACCTATTGTAGTCTTCCAAAAAACTGGATAAAGGACCGATCTTCGTGTTCAACACCACCTCGAATAACCTCAATGTAAGAAGTTTAGATAAATTTTTTCGACTACTGGAGTCCGAAAAATGGAATACTCCCACCTTGAAAGCAAAGTTCACGATAGATTTCACCTTGGAGTTCTCCACGGAATACGGAAAGTCCTAAGTACGCCTGTTTGCAGCCGGTCTTTTGTCATTCCAGGCTCATTTCTGCCGTTCTTTCTACGCTGACCGAGGCTACTCTTCCTCTATCATTTTACTGTGGAAGGCCACCGTGGAAATACACTGATTTTAATCTGTTAATTGAACCAGAAAGAGCACACAGTAATGAGTTAGGACAGCAGAATGCTTCTAATGAGTGCTATAGAACACAACTCACCACAACGCTGCTTGTCATCGGTAGCAAGCAAGCATAACTACAGGCTTTGCGAAGTTCAGAGGTGCTTTCATTGTCACGAGTGAACGCTGCATCGCAGTTACGTTGACAGTCAATGAACGCGAGCGGACCAGCAGCGACAGAGGCACGTCCATCACAACCCACGTCGCAGGCACTCTTAAACAGAGCACAAATACAAAGTTGCATGATGATATGTATGGTTTGTATCTTAACTCTAGGAAGCCGCGTTGCAGCTGATATCTCGCTATCTTAGGAGCGGGGTGGTTGTTTCTACATTGCTACCGTTGTTTCCTCAAAAACAGTCGCTCAATTTTCATAGTAAAGCTATCATAGCAGCATCGCGGCTTCCTCCCATCCAGAAATTGACGATGCATGACTAGCGAAGCTCCCTAGTGAGGGGTCAGGGGCTCTCGCTCGGCGGGATTTTTTATCTGGTTACCCCATCACTGGAGCGCGCTTGTCACAAGCTCGCGAAATTTCATGACATTTCATGAGTTTATTGAATCTCAGATGAAAATTTCTTTCTATTTCATAATCCAGAGCCAAACTGGTTGTCGGTGGCAACGATCCCATCACTACATCAATTCAATTCAATAGCTTTATTTTTCAATAAAAAAACATACGGAATGTATGTGAGGGAGGTTAATTACGAGATCCTGAGTACGCAGCCAACAGAACAACGAAAACAAAAGAAGAAAAAAAACTGAAATACTCGTACAATCGGAGCACCCTGTGCTTAAAGCTCTAACAGAAAGAGCGGCCATCTGTCCCTTGCAATGACCTGAGATTGAAGTGGGACAGCCTGCTTTTAAAAATTGGAAAACTTTTGGCATCAACGGCATCACATCTAAAATGTTGCTCAATCTTTAATGCCATATTAAGTCGCCAGTAAACCTACAACGCGACATTTGGCAGCTGGGCACCCGCGGTATCATAAAGGGAGTGACCCCGTTAGACAGATTCGCGTCTAACTGTACTTCGCTAATGAGCACCGCTTCTTCTGCGCGCGCAACCGTTTCGCTTGTACCCAGAGGCTGTTTCATGAAATGTCGTCGAGTACAGTTGCAAAGACTTTCTTACTAAATTGTATTGTAAATCATAAGAATGACAGTTTTCGGCGAGCCGAACTTTCCAAAGCTTAAGCAAAGGGTGATAGCTCCTGAGCTTAGCAATGAGTGGTGTGTTGTGTTGTAATTGTATAGTTCGGGTAACCAGAAAGGGATAGCTGCAGAGACCTCAGCAGGCTGCGCTGCGTCGTGTGCGCCCACACGAGAAACGTGGTGATCGATCGGCGCACGCGGCCTGCTGAGAGTGGTCCGCAGCTATCGCTCCGCAGATACACCCACCATATCACAGACACTACTACATAGCTACATTACCATTCACTTGAAATAAGTAATAATGCTGATATGGCGTCAATACTGCAAGTGCTTCTAATAACAGGAGTTCACCACGGTGGGGTCCTTACTTAGACGAGGGGGACAAGATTATTTCATAGATATCGGATAAAACCAAGCTATCGGGCACTTGATACCGCTATCAATTTTTCTTTTATTCCTACTCGGGGATAGAACCCCAATAATTCAAATTTATGAAATAAATTGCCATGATTTACACGATCGAATTCTTTCTGGAAGTCAAAATATATGATGTCACAACTACGGTTTTCATTTAGTGACGGAAACTTTGGAGATCTTCCCTTGATGAACTGAAGATATAGGCCAAAGTGCAAACATTAATATGCGCGGTGCTTTGAATGACAGAAAACGGAGTGTTAACCGCTGTCCATGAACAGGATTTGAAACAATTTCTGTTTTATTGTTTTCCTTTCCTCCACTTTCTGGCGCAAAAAAAACGTAAAGACCTGCGAGAGTAAAGGTATATAGCGCTTTGTTGCGAAATTAAGACTGCCATATTACACTTTCTACAAATATCAAGCGGTACAACGGCACGAGAACATACAAGAGTTATTGAAATGAGTGTCCAGGATAAGTTTGTGAAAAGAACAACCTAGGAACACAATGAAAAGTCATGTGAGAATTAATAAAAACATGAAAGCTCGTAAAATCGAGCTTGTGGCAAGCGCGCTCCAGTGATGGGGTAATAGCTCAGACATTCGGGGAGCACGGCCCCGGGGAATCTCCAACACTTAGCGTGAGCCCCCCCTGGCAATTGAGGGCGTCGACGCGACGACCAATTGCGGTGTCATCCGAATCTGCTCCAAGGCGTCGTCCCCATTAAGGTCCCGCGGGACATCCGAAACGCGATGGTAGCGCGGGAGACCCGATATTTGCAGAGCATCCCAGCGGCCATCGCGGGTGACCCCACGAGTCTGAATCCGCCGTAGGCTACTCAGACATATAGAGGACTGCAGGCGCGGGCCAGAAACAGCGAGCCAGAAGAGTTGACGCGCCTCATTGGATCGTTGCGCGCGGCTCGCTGGTTTGGCGCAGAACGCTGGCAGCCGAGCACGTTTTCTGGGCCATCCGCGCCCGTGGAATCGTCGAGGCGCGGGCGATTCTGCCACTTCCCGCGCAAATCTTCTCAACTTCCCTCGCTCGCTCATGCACTTGCCCGCGCCAATTGTTTCACAGATCCGCGCACGTTTTCTCATTGGAGCGCGTTTGCAGTGGATGATACAATTCGTCGATTTTCCCCTACCATTTGCTATTTTTAACACAATTGATAGACGGAAAAGTATAGCTCGTGCATAAATATTTATTACTAATTATATTGAATACAAATTTATCTAACATGATTAATACCCTCCGACATGATGCTCTCAATTTCAATAGAAGCAGCAAGAAAAGTATAATATTGGTGATAATAATACACCCCGAAAGCTAGGAATAATAAACCCTAAAATTGAATTGAATGTGAGCAGCATCAGAACCTGTCAGCATAGCGAAATCGTAGTGAATTGCCAGAGATTCAAACCAAGAATAAGGGTTCAACAATAGACAAACAAGCATAAACAAAGTTCGAAAAGCAGCTACTCAACACTATACATTCTACTAACAACTCTCCAGAGTTGGCCATCCACATTATCATAAAGGGGTTCCCTCGCAAGGCTAACATTTCCCGTTCCAACCTGAACGGCAAGACTAACTATTGACTGGCAGGATGATGTATCCCGGAAAGCAGCTAGAGAAAAATTTCAAGTTCCAAGCTGACCTGCAGAATAAAGTGTCGATGAGCTTCTCTCCAAGCTTTTTTTCGTGAGAAGGCCACAGCAGATAGAATTGAAAAAATTATTAGCTTTAGTCCGCGGGAGATCTTCGATTCTCAAGTACAGTGGTGTCATCTGGCTCCTAAAAAGCGGATCATTAATGACAGGTCACAAGGCATTTAATTCGTTTCGATAACATTTACCTAGACAGTCTTTTCGGCACGAAACCATCGATCGAGAGCGAAACCAGCACACGTATTCTATGATTTCGGAACTTCGTAAGTCTCCAATTTACTGATAAAACCATGGAAATGTGCTGTCTCAATTCTGTCATTGCCTTGACTTCTCTGAAGTAGTCCTCTTAAATCCAGGCATGATGAATTATTGTAATGCATTGCTGAACATACAGCCTATCTTGAAAAAAGTAAGTCGGGTGGGTGATCGCGCGGCGCGGTTGGAGCGGATCGTAAGTGCTCAGGCAATTCACATCCTACAGGACTGTTTCATTTAGCTTATGAGTTACTTTACACCGACACGCATCGCGGTAGGGACACCGACGCGCGTCGTGGCCAGCACACCCACACGCGCCGCGGCTGGTTGTCCAGCTTCCGCTGGAGTCACCTCCGGATATGCAGGACCTCCAGATGCTGGGCAGGGCCAAAGTATTGCGAATTCGGGTAACTGAACCAGCTGCTCTCTCATCATTCGCAGCATGCCTGAAAAAATGTGTCGTATACTAATAAAACTCACCTGTGATCTACCTTCATCGCGCGGTGCGGTCGCCCACCCGACTTACTTTTTCCAAGCTAGACTGTATTTACTGATACTGAGAACCAACCCAAGATCTCCCTCCCCATTCAAAAATCGGAAGAGTATGCGGCGCGGAATAATGGGCGTGGCAAAGTGCGATGGCCCTCCGAAAGTGAACTTTTGGCGACTTTCTCAGACCCCCCTCCCAGAAGCGTTAATGGGTCAAATTTTCGGCGATTATTATAGTGAAGGCTCTCCAAATGTTGAATATAAGATACATATATAGGTTTGGACGTGTATCCAGAAATTGTGAATGATTTCGGGTATGAAGCTAAGGTATGTGGTGGAAGAGAAAAGGGGAGAAGATGAAGTGATTGACAGAGACCCAGAATACGAGATGTATTGAAGAAATAAACTTGTTTTCAAATTAACATGAGTTCGTAAGTTTATTTCGCAAGTCCAAGAAGAAAGGATCACTTCACATTTGATTTTTTCGGGAATGCATTTCAATTTGATACGAACAAACACATACAAATGCAAATTATACTCTATATGCACAAACAACACTGATCTGACGATCTCTCATGCGAATCCGGGAAAACAAGCCGATTCACCAACCAAAAGATACAGCAAAAGCGGTCAAATTTGCGGTTAGGGTAAGGCACGACTAGCCAGAAAATTTTCGCCTGAAACCAAAAAAAAAACATGACATGTGACAAAAGTTAACCTTCCTATTCCCGGCTTCACGACGCGACGCGAGATAATACATAAAGAACCGGCAAGAAACTAAAACGAACAAAAAGAAAGGCAAGGTTCGAAAAATTCTAGAAATTGGCGTCGAGTAGTTTGCTTGCCTGCCACACTCGCACCTCTCTATTTCACGGCATAACCAAGCAGCGAGCCGCGCATCATTTTCTGGTCATTTGCTGTTCCTTTGCGGCCGTGTTTGTTGCTCGCGGCTCTCTCCATACAGTTGTTGCGAAATTTTTTGGCCGCGGCTGACTTACATTTAATACTCAGCCTCGAAATTTCGCCCGCGGCTTGCCAAAACAGCCGACTTGGGCCGCGCCTGCAGTCCTCTGTATGTCTGAGTAGTAACCTAGCCATTTCAAATTGCTGCATTTCGTGAATATTGCAATATTGCAGTTCATGGTGTCTGCACGGGTGCAGTCACCATGAACTGCAATATTGCTCTCCATTCACTTTAATTCTCGAGCTCAATTTGCTGCTATAAATTTTAAAAAAACATAATTAATTCTTTATTGTCCACTTGAAAACGCTTTCAAATGTTCACTACAATTCGCTCATCAGCATTATTATTATATACGAAATGAGTACATAAGCGCAAAGGTGAATGTACTTACAAGATGGTAATTATTGTGGCGGTCATTTGCTAATCCCATAATGAGACAGGAGTGAGGCTCTCAAAACATGAAATAGTAAAAATCACGTATAGAGTAGGCAAATCAAATGTATGTTGATGGAAGAAATGTAAGTACAGCTATTCACAATAATTGTAAAGGAACATTTGGTACTTATTCGCTATAATGTGTATGTATACCTATTCATACTATGGTCTTGGTCATCTTTAAAGGGCTCTCGATGTCGCTCATCACCAGCTGCGAACGATCGCTCCTTCATCAAAGCATATTTACCACCAGTTATAGTTCACCGAGGCCCACCGCTCCGCTGATGATTGTTGTTGTTGTTGCCCATCTTCCACCATATACAGTGATCCTGGATCCAACTTCCGGCTCGTAGACGACATAATCGAAGCAGATTGGGATCCTCTTCTTTGGAGGATCCCGGGATGGGGCGTTATTCAACCCTCTTTTTCTTTTTTCAATTTTTTGTCTTTTTTATTCATTTTTTAGCTTTTAGTTTTTTAGTTTTTTCTTTTTCAGACTTATATGATCAAAGTGAACAGTCAATGAATTATCAAAGTGACAGGAAATTGACGACTTCCACTGGTTTGAGCCAGAGATCTTCGATTGTAAGGTGCGTTGGCTTTCCAGAGCATGAGAACATGTGAGGTACTGTGTGTTCCTCGAGCCCACAGTCAGGGCAAAGTGGGTTATCGGCTGCTCCTATCTTATGTAGATACCATTGCGACTTCGAGTAGAAACCACTCCGGAGCTGGGATAGCGCTGCCCGATTTGATCTTGGTAAAGTCTCCTCCTCCTTCGCAATCTTCGGCGGCGGTCCACCTAGCAGGGGAGAGTTCATAGTACCCAAGAACTCTTTCACAAACTCCTTGTGAACTTCTTTCCGAATGCTCTCTGTAGTTCCAGGTCTTACCGACATTGGCTTCACAGTTCTGACATGCTTCCTGATCTGTCTAGGCGGTTCCGGCTTCTTCATCATGTCGTGCGATGGGTGTTCAGGGTCCATTGTCGCAACCGTACGATATTGACGAGTCAGCATCTCATTATGAGCTTGGACCGGCATGATTCCCGTCTCGTTACTCAGGTGGGTGGTGCTCGCCATCGCCAGGCTTCCCGTCGCGGTCCTCAAGGCTGCATTTTGACACGCTTGTAACCGGTTCCAGTGAGACGGTGCAATGAGCGGGCTCAAGCTGGGCAGCGTATGACATCACGGATTGTCCGACGGCACGGTAGGTCAATATGAGCAGCTCTTTGTTTTGTCCCCAGTTCCTTCCTGCCAACGCTTTCAAGAGGTTTGCACGTTTAGCCGTCTTCTTACGAACAGCTTCCGCATGTAGTCGTCCCGTCATCATAGTATCGAAATGATAGCCGAGAATCGTCGGATTTCTTTCGTGCGTGATTTGCGTCCCATTTATGAACACTTTCGGCACGTATCTCGCTTGAGCAGGATGTGTTGTAAGAAGAGAGACAGTGGTCTTCTGGAGCGACAGTTGAAGATGTAGATCTTCCAGGGCCTTTTAGCATCGGAAGATAGTCGTTCAGGCGTTTTTCGCAGGTTCCCACATTTGGATGTGATGCAACCAAAGTTAGGTCATCCGCATATCCGACTAGGCGTGTTTTGTGGTGGTGGTGCCGGGAGTTCTGCGATGTAGAAAGAAAACAGGAGCGGAGAGAGAACCGCACCTTGCGGTACCCCGGAGCGCACCAATCTTAGGTTCGACATCTGGCCTCTAAATTCTGTCCGTATTGTTCTGCCCTTCAAGTAGCTGGAGATCCAGCGGGCTAAACCTCTCGGCAGGGACAACTCCGCAAGCTTTTTACAAAGCATGGAGATAACGACAGTGTCATAGGCTTTCTTCAAGTCGAGTGCAACCATAATTGAGCGGCTAGGCGGTCTCTTCTCGTTTAACCCATCTGTAATGAATCCGGTGAGTTCGACCAACGCTGAGGTGGAAGAAGCCTTTCCGAAAACCATTCTGCCATCCAGGGATTTGCAGGCGCGTCTCGAGTGTAGGAAGAATGGTGCTTTCAAAAGTGCGGGCCCTAGATGAGATGATCGACATAGGCCTGTAGCTGTTCATATCCTCAGCAGGTTTTCCGGGCTTCAGGTGTGGGAAGATTCTTGCCTACTTCAAGATGCCGGGATCAGTCCAGTTGACAGGAGCTCTGTTGAAAAGGGCCCTGAGGCATTCACGGAAAATTGGTCCTGAATGTTTGAGCATGATGGGGCCACACCACTTGTATCCAGCGCTCTAGACGGCTTGCACTTCTTCAAGGCGGCGTCAATAAGAACAGTCGTAATGAGTGGGACGTCTTCTCTCGAAAAGTTTTGATCCATCCGGAAGGTCCTTCGTGAAAGATTTCAGGCTTTGATGAGGGCATGGCGAACTGAACTGTTTGCATAGAAGGTTGGCCGTATTCTTGTTGTTCAACGGTTTGCCCTTATGCAGAATTTGGATGGGATTGGGTTTCACTGAACGACCATCCAAAGCTTTCATGGTTGTCCATAGCTTGGAGGAGTTTGTACGATGATCTATGCCTTCCACGAACGCTCTCCAAGTCTGTTGTCGGTCCATCCTCACTTCGTCTGCGATTTCTCTGTTCAGCTCAGGGATCTTGGTGTTGGTGGGGTCCGTTTTACGAATCGAGTCTCTTTCCCTTATGAGGTCCTTAGCGTTATCCGAAAGTCCCGGCATAAAAGCCTTACGCCTCCTCTTAGGGATAGATTGTGACGTTTGCTGTCCTTACGGGTGATGTCAGGAATCGATCCATCTCCAGTGGGTTTGCCCGGAAGTCAAAACCAGCAGATTGCTGTTCCAGCACAGACGAGAACTTGAACCAGTTCGCCTTTTTGAAGTTAACGAACGTGGTTCTCGGTGAGGAAAATATGAGGGCCTCGCTTTTGAACTCCATCAGGATCGGGAGGTGGTCACTCGCCCCTGTGTTCACGGTGTCCCAAGCTGCTGACGATGCTAAGTCCTGTGAGCACAGCGAGAGGTCCGGTGAGGACGGTCTTCCATATGTCGGCTTCCTAGTAGGGTGCGGTGCATCATTGAAAATCACGAAATTGGACTGCGCTATCTCCTCTTCGAGGTCCTGTCCACGTTGGTCCTCTTCACCCTCTGACCATAGAGGACTGTGCGCGTTGACATCTCCCATGACGATTGTGGATTTCCCGCATGTTAGGAATTGGGCGATAGACAGCTCGTATGAGGGTGGGCATGAGGATCTTGGCGGAGAGTAGAGGTTGTGAATGTGAACAGATCCAGCCTTCGTTTCCACAGCTATGGAGATGCATTCCGTGGTACCATCGCTAGTTGTTGGAGTGATCACACTGCACTGTAAGTCGTTTCTAACCAGAAAAGCCACACCTCCTCCAGAGCTCGTCCTGTCGTTTCTCAGGCAGGTGTAACCTCGAACAACCGGTGATCCGTGATTTGGGTCCAGTTTAGTCTCTTGAAGTCCCACAATTTCAGCTCCTATACGGTATGCGAGAGCTTCTAGTTCCGCTGATTTGTTGCGAAAACCATTGATATTCCATTGGATTATCTTCAGAGAATCGGGATTTCTTCTTCTTTTTTCTTCTTTGCAGCCACGTCGAGGGTACTGTCATAGGTTGAGGAACTGGGCGACCAATAACGGATTCGTCCATAGGTCCATTGTGGTCAGCGTGGTTGGTCTCTCCGGACAATCAAACAAATGTGCCGTATCGTGGCCGTGGCATCCACAGTCTGGGCAAACGTCCGATTCGGTGCTGTCAATCTTGCTAACATATGCCATAAGCATAGTAGAGTGACCACAGCGCAGCGATGCCAAGTGCATCTGGCCCTCCTTCCGAATTGAGACTCGGATGTGCAGACCCGGGGCGGCACCACACCCAGGATGGGATTAACCGCCGTCTTTTTCCAGATGACACCGTACGAACTGTGTGTGCTCCTCGCGCAACAGACGGAGTCGTTCTTGCTGTGAATCGTGCCATCTTTGCAGATTGACTTTGCTTGGAGCATCGGCGAATGGCTTTCTGATCTTTCTTTCTCTGACGGGGTTTAGCACTCTCCAGAGGGTGATTTGGTTGTTTGACAATGTTGATGAAAAATTGTTGGGCCTGGAGCTGACAGTGTTTTTTTACTGGTAATAATCGTGTCTCCGCATGCAAGTGCTCGACTGGGGAACTTCTTGCACATCCGGTGGCGATTCGAAGAGCCGCATTCTGTATGCGTTGCATCTTAGTCCAAGAGGATTCCGAAACTAGATGCTGCCAAACAGGTGCGCCGTATTCTAGTGCAGGCTGGAGAATCGCTTTATACGTCGTAATAATGGTTTCTTTGCTACTGCCCCATGATGCTTACCGCCCAGGGCTCTGAGCAGATTAAGCTCCGCTTTGACGACGGCCTGCTTCTGCTCGGTGTTCTTATGAAACTTGAGCGATGGATCGAGCACCAGACCGAGCAGTTTGGGAAAGCGAGCAGCAGGTAATCGATCTCCGTCCCGCTCGACATGCGGGTGAGCGCTGTGCTCCGAAGGATCCGTTTTGAGTACGGATACCGACGATTTCGATGCAGAGATCTTTAGCATTTTGCGGTCGAAAAAGCTTTCAGTGTGACCAGGTACTCATTGATCTTCGAGGCGGCCACATGTATGTCCCGATCCCGACACATTATTGTCATATCATCGGCATAGAGCGACCACCTTGATATCCTGGGGGAGCGGTCATGTCTTCGGTACAGACTGAAGAGGGCAGGCGATAAAACGCCGCCCTGCGGAACTCCAGCTGCAATAGGAATACTATTGGAGACATGGTTCTGGAACATAACTCTGGCTCGTTTGCCCTTGATGAATGCCGATATCCAGCGTTTCTGCCACGGCGGTATTGATGAGTCGAGTAAGTTGCTTGACAGAACTCCATGGTTTACTGTGTCGAATGCCTTGGTGAGATCCAACGCAACAGCTACAGTTCTCTGTAGCTTCTGGGCATTGAACCCATCGATGGCAAAGCTTGTAATTTCCAGCAGAGCTGTCGTGGTGGAATGCAGCTTTCTGAATCCATGCTGAATCACTTGCTTCTCATTAGGCTCCGCCAAGTCCTTTACGATCAGTTTTTCGGCTACCTTCGCGAACGTGGGCAGCAAGCTAATAGTTCTGTATCCCTTGACTGAAGCCTGAGGCTTCCCCGGCTTGGGCAGCCACTGACGTTAGCTGTCTTCCAGTTCTGTGGGATGGTGCACGATCTGAACGAGGTATTGATCAAATCAGTGAGAAGCGGAAGGATTTCATTCGGTATCTTCTTCAAGACAGCAGGACATATCCCGTCTGGACCGACCGCTTTTGAATTCCGCATATCCTTTATAACTTTCTCAACTTGCGCCGTAGTGAACGCTTCGGCCGTGCTCATAAGCGGGAGGCGACACAGCTCTCGTACAGTCACTCTATTCTGCGGACCACGTCTTGCACTGGTCATGAAAAAACTTCTCCCGAGCGCATAAGCGGCTTCTTTTCCTGATTTGAATACACCGTTTTCTAATTCGATTGTGGAGACGGTAGCAGGCAAGCTCTTACCCGAGAGCTTCCGTAGTACCTTCCAAGTAGCTGCACTGTCCGTCTTGAAGTCCAACTGCCCAGCGAACTTTTCCCACTCTTCTTTCTTGTGCCTGTCTAGATCCTTTTTGATCTCATCGTCAAGTTCAGCAACGACGGGGTCCAGATGGTTGACCGCTCTCCTGGCATCTCTTGTCCTGATCTTATCGAGGATCTCCCTTGTGACATTTGGATAGAACGTCTTAACGCGGCCGACAGGAATAGCCGCTTTCATGGCTCTGCGGATCGCGTCAGATAAATGGCACTCTTTCTGGTGCACGTCGCCATTCCACGGGTAATTTGCCGACAGGAGAAGCGCAACTTCACTGAAAAGGCTCCAGTCTGCTCGGCCTAAATTAAGATAATAAGAACGTTGACGAACACCAGAATAGGGAGCGAGAGAGTTGGAGAGATCGATATGGATATAGACGGGGACATGGTCATTTGGCAAAGTGGTTGTGGTGGACCATGAGCAAGAGTTAGAGAGGTTGGACGAGACTAGAGAAATGTCTGGGCTGGAAGATCGGCCGTTGGTAGGGAGACGGGTGGGCTGATCATCGTTTAAGATGACCAAGTCACACTCCTCTGCCCATTCATCGACGTCATTTCCTCTAGCGTCAGAATCGAGAGACGAGCAAAGGTGTGAGCATTAAAATCGCCCGCGAAGACAACTGAGGATGAGAGGAGCAGTCGTTCAGCTGCTTGAGAAGTGGAATAGGAGTTGTAAAAAGAGGGGCATGGTAGTAGGTGGAATATATGTTGAAGAGAGAAAGAGGTATTTTAAGAGGAGATGGATTGGAAGGTACTCGAGAGTACCATCCGTGGGGTGTTGGGTATGAGGTGGGAGGAAGAGAGAAGATAAAACAAAGGTTGAAACTCCTCCGCCAAAAGCTGACCTTGGAGCATGGAAGGCAGTATAGCCCGGGATGTTAGGATGAGGACGGGTAGGGGATGGAGAGAGCTTGGTTTCTTGAACCATGATCACGTCTGGGTGGTAAGTACGGTGCGAAGAGAAGAGCTCAGAAAGTTTGCACGAAGGCCATTGAGATTGATATGTACAATGGAAAGGGGGCGATACGAGGAAGAGGAATCAGAGTTGGTAGGTGAAGAGCATATAAAACAGCGAAGAAGAGTTATGATGCTTCACAGAACTGAGACCCGAACAAGAGAAGTGCACCCACCTTTGGCATCCATTGGACGCTGGTCCCATTCAATTGACATTTCTGTCGCATGTGGCACATAGGTACTTCTTCTTCTGAGCGGGTCCAGGATTCGCTTTCCACGCCGGCCCTCAGCAGGAGAATCCGAAGGAGAGACGCGGCCGGCCAGCACCTCTCCCATGACAAAAACCCTCTTCGTGGAGGGGTGACGTCGGTTTGCATAGAAATGATCTTCTTTCCTCCACACTGCCACGGCGTGAACGTACGACATCTCGGCAGCAGAATCGGGACTTGAACGTTGAGGTTGAGATGCCGGCACGGCTACGCAGTTCGGGCACACGTATGAGTTGTCCGCATCCTTGAAGGACTTGAGACCGGAACATTTCCTCACATGAGTCCATTTCCTGCACTTGATACATTGGAAGCTCCCTGCAGCGGCTGAGGTACCACACTGGGTGCAGGGCCATCCAGATCCGATGGGGGTCCAGGGTTTGCTTCGATTCCGGCGCGGATGAGTAGCCACCGGATCAGCAGCGCCGGTTTATGCTGACCCGCAACCGAAAAAATGGCTCCAGGACTCGTGAAAAGTGAATTCTGGGAGGTATAGTTGAGGACCTTTGACTTCGGAAGGATGACGGCAGTTGTAGATGACTTCTTCTTCCGCGTACGCTCTTGCCAACGAGTAGGCGATCCTCCATAAGAGCCTCCGCTGATGATGACAATCGAAATCGAAGGCTCACCAGAAATCACCTATATACCTACTTAGGTTCTGTTTTCGTATGTTTTTCGAAATAAAACTCTAAACTTAACCTCCGAATAGAATTAGAACTGTTCTGTAGACAGAGCGATGAATCTGAATGCATCTGTGAGGAGCACGCCGAATACCTTAAATCAAGCAATACTGTATAGGATAGAAACCGCGAAATCACGAACGATAGTATGAGGGAAAACAGGAGATAAATGAATACAATATCCAATGCGACGGTGTAGAGATTGTGTGGAACAGCAACTGTTCAGAAGGCTTTTTTGCTGTCTTGTTAAAAACATTGTGTGCAGGAACAAGCTGCACAACCAACGCGACGCCACTATTTTTGCCCCCGCGCGTCGCCCGATTCGAGTTTTGGCCAGAAAATCGGAGCGGGGTAGACGCGCGCTATAATCAATGCACCCAAATTTCTGGCGCGTCGACGCCCTCAATTGCCAGAGCCGGGATGCCTTTTGAGGGGTTAGACGCGAGGCCGGGTACTCAAAATCGGAGAGCGTGGGCCCGGGGAATTTCGGGCACTAAGCGTGAGCCCGGAATGCACTTTAAAGGGCTTGGTCTTGGGCTCCCGTATGGAAAACTGCGCGGCGCGAGGCTAGGAACTCAATGTGTGACTCACTTCATCTTAGATTTTTCGCAGTCAATCCGATTTTCCTCAGTGCTACATCTTTTCTTTTTCTTTGTCATCATTTCCTCGTATACATTGACACTTGGGTGAATAAATGGCGTAATCTAAAGCATCGATTGAGCTAGTTTAACAGTGTGATAGCGACATTGATATCGATTCTAATGTGAACACTACCATCCACCCATGTATTGTTCAGCACTAATGTAAACTAGTGTTATCTCCGTTTTGTAGTCATTCCTTACACACTCGTGAACCAATGTCGATTTCCTTGTCTTTTCAGCTGACTTCGCCCGTTTTGAAATACACGAGTATGCCGTCAGACTCAATGGGATGAGTGAATTTTTTGACTTCTGGACGCGAGGAACGGTATAGTTACGAAAGAGACCAAAGGACAAGTAGAAGGAGGCCCCGATAAACAAAATTGATAATAAAATGGTTGTAAAAAAAGGATTCTTTCAGCACTGCAAGGAGAAGCACGGCGGAGGATGAAATGGCGGAGAAGAGGAACACCGACGTCCCATTCCCCACATTTGTTCATTGTTCTGTTCTAACGACTGATCACTCAATAAATGTGTATTTATTTGCTTGAAACCAGCATGTCAAGCATGGAACAACTCAATTCTATGAACGGGTGGCTAGTGAATAGCATGCAATATGAAATCAGGTAATACTGAAGAGTTTTGGGTAGCTTGCAAAGGGAGCGCTGACGGATTTAACACAAATTTGCGTTGGAACACATGAAAATGCGGTGGCTATGCAAAGAAAAATCTCCTTGCCTCTGGGGTAGGATGACACTGTCCCAGCTCAGCCTTTAGCAGGCGAACAATGGACGAAAACTGTATGAGGCAGGAGAACCCGAAAACATGCCTGGCCCTGCGCGTCTCGCTAAAGTTTCCCCGGCCCTGCGCCATTCGGTCACCAGGCGCCTGAGACCGGAGTGTTGAAGGCGCCAGGCCAGATTGGGTAGTGGCCCCGCGCTGTGTTGGTACCCGGCCTTGCGCTCCCCCTGACTGTCTGAGAGGAAAAAAGGTTCCGCCGCGCGCGTCGCATCAGCAATGAATCTCGTCCGTGCGGGTGGTCGTCTTGTAGCGCCAAACAGTGATAAGATTAGGCTTATCAGAGGGAAGGGCTACGCAGCGCTATTGGTTACCGAAGGTGCGCCGACCAGTAGCAGTACCTAGCCCCTCCCTCCGATCCGCCCACTCTCCTCATTGTGTGGCGCCACAAGACGACCACCCCGTCCGTGCTCTGTACGCGTGTAGAGAGAACCCGACCCCCAAGTGAGGCCCCCGTCAGACTTGGTCGAAAAACCGACCGAGTCCGGGGCAGGAAAACCGACCTCGGTGCAGTGGCTCTGCCTGTGTGCGAGCGTGAAACACCCATATCGACTGGGTGGATTGCGGTTGGCAGCAGACGGTCGCAGTTGGACTCAGTGGGTCGATTTTTCTGCACCCGTCCGGGTGGGGTGAAGATGATTTCGGTTGGGACGCAGCGGGACTCAGTCGATGCATTGGCCCCGCCCTTGTACGCATGAGATTTTTTTGCACTTGTACCCCACGAATTCGGTGCGTATCGACCCGGTGGGACTCAGTAGATCCACCGACTCTGACGGGGGCCTGACGGCGTACCTTCATGGCTTCCTCGGTGAACTTTTGAGCACATTCTCGGGCGCAGTATGACTTGTCGTCCGCCAACACAGTAGTTAAGAGGACCAAGCCTATCACAATCCTCATGGCAAAATACCTTCGCATTCAGTGCAGCCTGAAAAAGTGTTCAATAATAAAAGCCAATAGCAGTGAAGTCGGGGGTGTTGATCGAATTCACAGCGCAGGCTGGGCAAAGGGACATTTTGGCTGGCATTTGTGACGCGCGCGACGGGAAAACCACTGCGTTTAGGTCGTCGTTGAAGGGGGGGGGGGTAACCGTGGGTCACCCTGAAAAAAAAACTGATTGGTGCTCGGTTAACGCGCCCCAACGACGAAGTGAATGCAGCGGTTTTCCGTCCGGCGCGCCACGTGTGCCAGCCGGGCTCCCCGCGCTGAAAATTCGATCAAAATCCCGTGCTCGCATACAGATATGTCAGCAAGTTATGGAGAACATGACAACAAGGGTATGGCATGCATGAAGACGGCGGCGAAAGTCAGGGAGAGCAACACCGCACGCACGTGTAACGATTTCCATTCAATTTGTGGCGCGTGCGCGCGACGTTAGCCGCATTCATGCATGCCACTCCAAAAAGAAATAGAGGTTTCAGAGCGGTTCCACATGGCGTAAATGTAAGAGCAAAATGGAATTACTAAATTAAAATGGGTTTTAAAGGTTACAGTGATTTGGCTCGGCATAATGAGAAACAACATCACCAGCACGGCTTTAAAGCTACATTCCACCACGACGGCGCCTTTGGAAATCGTTGGCTATGCCATTGACGGCTTCAACATGAGAAAGCCCCTCAGGACCGTTGCTGTAGCCCTGGACTTGACAAAGGCATTCGACAGTGTTAACCTGGGTATTCTATCGGATAACATACTGGAAGTCCTCTATTCCACCGTGGCAGAAGCGTTGGATAACGGCATTCGTCAAGGGCCGTCGAGCAAAAAGTTATGTTTCAAAATCATGTCTCTAAAGAAAGTATCCCCATAGCTGCCGGTGTTCCGCAAGGCGGAGTCTTATCGCCCGCTCTGTTTAATCTGTACTTAGAGGACATTTCGGCACCTCCCCAGGACATTAAAGTTGTCGCCTACGCTGATGATATGACTATAATGTGCCAAAACCGCGACATACAAGTGGCCGCGAGCAAGATCAACGAGTACCTGATTGATTTGAAAAGCTATTTCAATAAAAAGATGCTCAATGTCTCAGCTGCCGAGTCTTCAGTATCAGTTTTCACAACGGACCCCAAAGAGCACAGCGCCCATCCCGATGTCAGCTGGGGTGGAGATCGCCTGCCTGCTGCTCGCCTCGTCAAACTACTCTGCCTTATACTCGATCCGTCGCTGAAGTTTCACAAGAACACCGAGCAAAAGCAAGCAATTGTAAGAGCTAAACTCAATGTGCTAACGGCACTGGGAGGTACATCATGGGACAGCAGTAAGGAAACTATTCTGACCACGTATAAGGCTATGCTGCAGCCCGCCCTAGAGTATGCGGCACCGGTTTGGCAGCACTTAGTGTCGGACTCATCCTGGACTAAGGTGCAGCGTGTACAAAACGCTGCTCTTCGGATCGCCACCGGATGTGCTAGGAGTTCGCCAATCGAGCATTTACACGCCGAGACACGGGTGCTACCAGTAAAGGAGCACTGTCAGCTCCAGGCCCAGCAGCTGTACATTAACATCGTCAGTCAGCCCAACCACCCATCTTGGAGAGTACTTGAGCCTGTGAGAGAGAGAAGCATCAGAAAACCTTTTGCCGATGCACCAGATAAAGTCGATCTGCAAAGATGGCACGATTCATATCAAGAACGCCTCCGTCTGTTGCGCGAGGAGCACACCCATTTCGTCAGTGGGTATCTGGAAAGAGCGGCTGTTATTCCTATTCTGGGTACTGTGCCGCCTCGAGTTTCTGAGTCTGAGTCTCAGCTTAGTAGACGTGCCAGATGCACTCTAGCCTCGTTGCGCTGTGGGCACTCAACGTTCCTGAAGTCCTACGTGAACAGGATCGACAATAGCACTCCTGACGTTTGCCCGGACTGTGGTGGTCCTGGCCACAATACCCTACACTTATTCAACTGTCCAAAAACCTACAACATTGACTACAATAGACCTTTGGACGAATCCAACGCTGGTCGCCCAGTTTCTGAACCTATAGCAATTACTCTCTTCGTGGCTGCAAAGGAGAAGAAGAAGGTTACAGTCAGCGCGGATCGCACTAAACTGTTTGGCTCTATCTTAACGGTACAGTTTGCATTGGCGCCAACTCGGTTCCGAGCCTAATTTACTTTGCCCCTAAGGCCCCAGTCATAGTCGGTGGATCTACTGAGTCCCACCGCGTCGATACGCACCGAATTCGTGGGAAACGGGTGCAAAAAATCAACCCACTGAGTCCGACTGCGACCGTCTGAAGCCCACCGCAATCCCCCGGCCGATACTGATGGTTCTCATGCGTACAAGGGCGGGGCCAATGCACCGACTGAGTTCGACTGAGTCCCACTGAGCCACCGAAATCATCCTCACCCCACCCGGTCGATATAGGTGTTTGTCACGTGATTTGGGTGCATTTCTTTCGGCCGACTGCGACTTGCCGAGTCCCGCCGCATCTCGAATCTCTTCGTCTGCGCTCTGCCCCACCTACTGCTGCCGCTGACTATCGATTGCGCGTTTCGCAGAGGAACTGGTTCTCTGTCAAATCGGGGGACAGTCCGCGTTCGACTCCCGGCTGGCGTTAGAGAACTCAGGGAACGCGGAGTCCAGCGTAATGGTAGGCAGGAGGTCTCCACAGTGCACGCGATGATGACGTCAGCAGCTCCACCAGGAGACCCGAACTAGCATAGCGGGAGACCCGCATGTAGTGGCCGAAATATCAATATTCATTGAACTACAGAGTTCGTTATCATTTCCTACATAACGCCCCACGCCCCCACGGCGGAGAAACACCCCGCCTCGGTACGCCGCAGTCTGCGGTGAGGAACCACCCTCCCCGCGGATTGCGGCGAAAACCGCCGCCCTCCCCCCGAGGGAATACCCCTATCCCCTCAGCAGTCGAAAATATGCTGGCCTCCGGAGAGTGACTCGAAGTCACCTTCCAGGGCCGGCAGTAGAATGCCGATTGAGGACTGTAGTGAGATGAGGCGCCTTTTATACCGGCTGTGCACGTGATAACCACGTTACGACGAGATCAGTCTTGATCCTGTCCTGTTCTCTCCTCACCTGTCCCCCGGCGGGAGTCCAGCATTGCGAGTTTCGTCCTTTTTCTTGCGGGGAGCCTCCCGCTGGCAAATATCTGACGCGGAGTCTGTCGAGAATTTGCCAGAGTTGGCGCTGGGGGCAACCGGAATCAGTCGGACTCAGCAGGTTTTTCCACCCCCCTCATTCGGACTCAGTCGGACTCAGCAGGTTTTTCGACGAAGTCTGACGGGGGCCTAAGCGTGCTTGTGCGGAGCGAGGTGAGAGACAGCGAGAGAGCGTGGGGGAGGGAGACGCAGCATATGCGCGCGGACGCACGCAACCGACGGAAATAAATTGGGGAGCGGACACTGCTCACCCATGCGTTCTGCGGCGCGGTCGGTGAGCGCCGCGCGCGGCGGAAAGGACGGCGACGCGACATTCCAGCACTTGAGTGAAATCAAGTAAACTGGCAGGTTCTGGAGCATTATTTACTTTGCTGCGTTTATCTCAAGTCACTAACAACACCGCTTCGCCGTGTATGGTGCTGATATCTCTTTCACACGATGGCAGCTTTTCCGCGCTCGCCGCGCGTGCGACACTCACCGGGCCGTGACTGGTAAGTGTGAGACGCAGGTGAGCAATGTCATGAAGCCAAATAAATTTCACTCGGAAACAGACTCGGAAAAGATATGTTATGATACGATTAAGCGCACCTCGTTTGCGCATACGCAAACTACACCGGCAAGAGGGAGCCAATAGGGTCAGTGCCATCCATGGCGACTGTTTATTGGAGGTGACTATCCTCTGTAAAATGTCGCAATACTCATGGCGCTAGCCGCGCGGGCGATTCTGCTCCCTCCGTCTGTCATGCGCTCTCTCACTGTCTCTAACCGACGCTCCGCACCAGCACGCGTAGAAAGCACTAGAATTTCGCGGTTTAATAGCCTTTACTGTTTGTCTTCTGAGCGAAATTCCCGTCCGCATTTGCGGACGACCGCTGTTGCGTCAGGCAACACTATGATAATCGTGCTGATACAGAGGCTAATCGTGCCGGGACCACGTGATCCCAGCACGATTATCACGCCCGCATGTGGGGACCGAAATTTCGTTCCGATAACGACAGTAGACCTTGCCGTCAAAGGAATATCGGTAAGGAGCATCGGGAGCCCGATGAGCTCCTAACGCTAGAACATGACTGTCGAAGTGATAAAACATGTATAACTGCAATTACCTGTCTGATCACATTTAATCGATAAGTATGATTTGTTTAGGAGCAAAACGGCCACTCGAAGCTCCATACTAACATTCCAGCAGAGCAGGGTGCCTCCTGGGCGAAAGCCATTGATGGTAGGACTTCGGTGTATTTTTGGCTACCATAATCCGGCAATCGCTTCAGGACCCAAAACCCGATTTCCCTCGACATTGGAACCGCTTCGCAGCTTCATTCAGTTCAATCACGAGCGTTTCCGGTACAATTTCGCTCTGGAGCGTGCTAGGTCATCCATGTAGAGATTGGATCCACATCAGAACTTGTCAGCGCGGCGATTTTCTCAAACTTTCAAGCCTATTGTCCTCGAACTCTACGCGTGAAAGCTTAGAAAGGGCCACTCAAACTGAAAATCTTACATTGTGTTCATTGTTGACTTCATAGGCCTCCTGACTCTCCTGGGCTGCCGAGATGTCGTACGTTCGTGCCGTGGCAGTGTGGAGGAAAGAAGATCGCCTCCGTGCAGAACCGACGTCAACCCCTCCGGAGAAGAGGTTTTTGTCATGGGAGAGGTGCTGGTCGGCCGCAGCTCTCCTGAGGATTTTATTGCAAAGGGCCGGCGTCGAGAGGAATCCAGGTCCAGCACAGAAGTATCCATGTGCCACCTGGGGGGAGGATGTTACCTGGCATAAAACAAGTGTCCAGTGCTTCGGATGTCAAAGGTGGGTGCACTTCTCCTGTTCGGGCCTCAGTTCTGTGAGGCATCATGACTAATCCTTTCGTTGTGTTCTATGCTCTGCCCCAACAACTCTGATTCCTCAATTACCAACCGCCCCTCTCCATTGTTCACATTAATCTCAACGGCCTTCGCAACAAGTTATCTGAACTCTCTCTATTCGCACGTTCTCATCACCCGGATGTTATCATGGTTCAAGAAACCAAGCTCTCTCCATCTACCACTTATCCCCAACCTAACATTCCGGGCTACACCGCCTATCACATGCCAAGGACAGCTCTTGGGGGCGGAGTGTCTACTTTCGTTCAATCTGCCTTACCTTCTCATATTATCCCTAATACTCCTAAGGACGGTACTCTCGAGTACATTCCTGTCCACCTCCCCCTCAAAACCCCTTTATCTCTATTTAACATATATATTCCTCCTATATCATCTTGTCCCCCTCTTATAATCCTATTCCCCTCCTTAAGCAGTTGTACGACTGCTCACTCTCCCCTTCAGCTGTCTTTGCAGGTGACTTCAATGCCTCACGTTCTGTTCCGCTCTTGATTCTGACGCCAGAAGGGAAGATGTCTGAAGAATGGGCTGAGAATGTGACCTGGTTATCCTCAATGATGACCAGCCCACTCGTCTCCTGCCAACGGCCGACCTTCTAGCCCAGACATCTCTCTTGTGTCATCAATCTCTCTAATGCTTGCACGTGGTCCACATCCACAACTCTCTCCAGTGATCACATTCCCGTCTTTGTCTATATTGATCTCTCTGACTCTCTTGCCCCTTACTCTGGTTTTCGTCATCGTACTTATCTTAATTTAGGCCTAGCAGACTGGACCCTGTTCAGAGATGTTGCACTTCGCCATGCGGTCGACTACCCATGGAATGGTGATGTTCATCAGAAAGAGCGCCATCTAACAAGTGCCATCCGCAAGGCCATGAAAGCAGCAATTCCTGAGGGTCGTGTCAAGACCTTTTCCAAATGTCAGCAGGGAAATACTGCAGAAGATAAGAACCAGAGATGAGAAGAGAGCCGCAGACCATCTAGGCCCGGACATAGCTGTGCTGGATAACGAGATCAAGCAGGATCTGGATAAGAACAAAGAAGGAATGCTGGGAGAAGTTCACTGAACAGCTGAATTTCAAGGCTGACGGAACTACGACGTGGAAAGTGTTGAGGAAAATTTCCGGCAAGTCCGCTCCTCGATGAGCTCCGCTATTGAGTTCGAGGAGAACGTCTTCAAATCAGGGAAAGCGGCTGCTTATGCGCTCGGCAAGAACTTCTTCATCACACGTGCCAAGCGAGGCGTGCAAAACAGAGTCACGGTTAGAGAACTGAGCCGGTTGCCGCTCATGAACGCTTCTGAGGCCTTTACTCTCACGCAAGTAGAAGGCTATCAAAGAAATGCGCAATTCGAAGGCTATCGGACCTGACGGTATCTCCCCAGCCATCCTGAAGAAGCTTCCCACGGAACTTCTACCGATGCTTGCAGATATCATTAACACTTCTTTCGGACCTGCACTCTACCCCAAGCTTGAAGACAGCCAATGTGATACCGTTGCCAAAGCCAGGCAAGTCCCAAAGCACGGCAAAAGGGCTTTCGACCAATAAGGCTGTTATCGCCCGTCGCTAAATTAGCTGAAAAGTTGATCGTGACGGACCTGGCTGATCAAAATGAGCGACAGCAGCATCAGCATGGGTTCAGGAAACTTCACTCCACTACTACAGCTCTATTGGAGATCGTGAGCTTTGCGGTCGATGGGTTCAACATGTAGAAAGCCCTTGAGAACGGTGGCCGTCGCCCTCGACCTGAGCAAAGCGTTTGACTCTGTTAACTTGGGACTGCTGTCCGAGAAACTGCTCAAGTCGTCGCTACCATCATGGCAGAAGCGATGGATTGCAGCTTTCACGAAAGGTCGCCGGGCTAAGGTTCTGTTCCAGAATCACGTATCCGATAGCATTCCAATAGCAGCCGGTGTTCCGCAAGGCGGAGTGTTGTCCCCTGCCCTATTCAGCCTGTATCTTGAGGACATTCCCGAGCCTCCCAATGATGTAAGGATTGTTATGTATGCCGACGACATCACCATCATGTGCCAGGATCGTGACCTGCAGATAGCCGCTAACAAGATCAGCGCCTATCTCGTCGAGTTGAAGCTCTTCCTCGATAAAATGATGCTCACAGTCTCTGCCGCAAAATCCTCTGTTTCAGTGTTCACAACGAACACCAAGGAACACAGTGCCCATCCAGATGTCAAATGGGATGGTGACCTGTTGCCAGCAGCAAAATTCCCCACGCTGCTTGGCCTTATTCTTGATCCCTCACTGAAGTTCCACAAAAACGCGGAACAGAAACAAACAGTCGTCAAGGCTAGACTTAATATCTTGAGAGCTCTCGGAGGAACATCATGGGGAAGCAGCCGAGAGACTATATTGAGAACCTACAGAGCAATACTTCAGCCGGCTCAGGAATATGCGGCACCAGTGTGGCAGCACCTGGTGTCTGACAGCTCCTGGAATAAGCTGCAGCGTGTACAGAATGCTGCGCTTAGAATTGCTACCGGTTGTGCAAGGAGCTCCCCGGTGGAGCATCTTCACGCGGAAGCCTGCATATTGCCGGTCAAGGAGCATTGTGAACTCCAGGCACAGCAGATGTATATTAATGTTCTGAGGCAGCCGAATCATCCGTCAAAGAGAATCATGAAGCCCATAAGAGAGGTCAATTAGGACGCCGTTCGCCGATGCTCCTCGTAAAGTTGATGTACAGAGATGGGCCGACTCCAACATGGAAAGGCTTCATCTTCTGCGTGAGAGCCCACCCAGTTTGTTCGAGGATATCTAGCAAAGGCGGCTGTGAACCCTATCTTGGGAACGGTGCCGCCTCGGGTTTGCGAGTCCGAGTCTCGACTCGGCAGACGAGCCAGATGTGCTCTTGCATCGCTGCGCTGTGGTCACTCTATTCTGCTCATGTCTTACGTCAACAAGATCGACAGCAGCCGACCAGACGCATGCCCGGACTGTGGTGCTCCCGGACACGACACGGCGCACTTGTTCATGTGCCCGAAGAGACCTACCTCCTTAACAACAATGGACCTTTGGACGAATCCTGTGAAGGCCGCCCAGTTCCTCAACCTATGACAAAAACCACTTTGAGGCTGCAGAAGAAGAAGACTCTCCTGGTTTTGCAAGGGAAGGAAAACCCCGGGTTGGTGAGAACCTTGCGGAGTGTGGAAAACCACGGTGTATACACAGAAAACGTTCGTTGCAGAAGTTTATGCAATGAACTACTTCGCAAATTTTCCCTGAGTGGAGCCATAAGTGGGATCCTAACAAACAAGAATTCCCATGATTTCTGTTTTCGCGAAGAATTTTTCCAAGGGAATATTTTTTTCAGTGCCTGCTCTACTCATAAGGCGCACGGAAATTTTTCCACCAAATCAACTAGAAGTATTCAAACTACGGAGCGTCACTATTTAGGTGTGATTCACATGCCCTTGCCAATTTATTCTTCTGTCTCTACTGCCTGATTTCACTCATTCGGCTAAGAAAACCCTGGGCTCAGAATTACGGAAAATCAAGCGTTCGCGAGAAAGCAAGACAATGCTTAATACAAAAAGATTAAACTGTTCTCAAATATCGAAAAGTCGTATTCAAATAAATCGAAGAGCATTGTAGTGTTGACTGCAGTTTGAAGAAGCGAAATAAATAAAGCTTCTCCAAGGATCATTGGAATAGTAAAGCTCTTCATCTGAAAACTCTTCCAGCCCATTTCAGAATGCTGTTCATATTCTTCGAAGAAATTCTTCGAAACCCTCCTGCTTTAGTGGTGACTGAGGGGTTAGAAAAGCTAATCGATATAACGAAAGGTGGTGAGTGAAACAGCCAATCTTCTTCTTCTTCTGCAGCCTCGAAGTGGTTTTTGTCATAGGTTAAGGAACTGGGCGGCCTTGACAGGATTCGTCCAAAGGTCCATTGTGGTCAAGGAGGTAGGTGTCTTCGGGCACATGAACAAGTGCGCCGTGTCGTGTCCGGGAGCACCACAGTCCGGGCATGCGTCTGGACGGCTGCTGTCGATCTTGTTGACGTAAGACATGAGCAGTATAGAGTGACCACAGTGCAGCGAGGCAAGAGCACATCTGGCTCGTCTGCCGAGTTGAGACTCGGACTCGCAAACCCGAGGCGGCACTGCTGCTAAGATAGCGTTCACAGCCGCCTTGCGTTCAGATATCCTCGAACAAACTGGGTGTGCTCCTCACGCAGAAGACGAAGCCTTTTCATGTTGGAGTCGGCCCATCTCTGTGCATCCAACTTTGCGAGGAGCATCAGGCGAACGGCGTCCTAATCGACCCTCTCTCTTATGGGCTTCATGATTCTCTTTGTTGGATGATTCGGCTGTCTCAGAACATTAATATACATCTGCTGTGCCTGGAGTTCACAATGCTCCTTGACCGGCAATATGCAGGCCTCCGCGTGAAGATGTTCTGTTGGGAGCTCCTTTACTGGCACAACCGGTAGCAATTCTAAGCGCAGCATTCTCTGGTACACGCTGCAGCTTATTCCAGGGGCTGTCAGACCACCAGGTGCTGCCACACTGGTGCCGCATATTCAGAGCCGGCTGAAGTATTGCTCAGTAGGTTCTCAATATTGTCTCTCGGCTGCTTCCCATGATGTTCCTCCGAGAGCTCTCAAGGCATATTAAGCCTAGCCTTGACGACTGTTTGTTTCTGTTCCGCGTTTTGTGGAGACCTTCAGTGACAGATCAGAATAAGGCCAAGCAGCTTGGGGAAGTGCTGCTGGCAACGAGTCACCATCCCATTGACATCTGGATGGGCACTGTGCTCGCTGGTGTTTGTTGTGAACACTGAAGCGAGAGGATTTTGCAGCAGAAGGCTGTGAGCATCATTTTATCGAGGAAGAAGCTTCCAACCTTTCGACAGAGATAGGCGCTGTCGCTGTTGATGGCGGCATATTTGCAGGTCACGGTCCTGGCACATGATGGTGATATCGTCGGCATACACAACAATCTTTGCATCATTGGGAGGCTCGAGGATGTCCTCAAGATACAGACTAAATAGGGCAGGGGACAACACTCCGCCTTTGCAGGAACACCGGCTGCTATTGGACAGATGCTATCGGATGCGTGATTCCTGGAACAGAACCTTAGCCCGGCGACCTTTCGTGAAGCTGCAATCCATCGCTTCTGCCATGATGGTAGCGACGACTTGAGCAGTTTCTCGGACAGCAGTCCCAAGCCAACAGAGTGGCAAACGCTTTGCTTAGCTCAGGTCGAGGGCGACGGCCACCGTTCTCAGGGAGCTTTCTTAAATGTTGAACCCATCGACCGCAAAAGCTCACGATTTCCAATTTGAGCAGTATTGTAGTAGGGAGCGAAGTTTCCTGAACCCATTGCTGATGCTGAAAGCTGTCGCTCGGTATGATCACGTCCCGGAGTCCGTCACGATCAACTTTGGCCTTCAAGCTAATTTAGCGACGGGCGATAACAGGCTTGTGGTCAGAGCTTGCTTTCGACAAGCCGTGCTTTGGGACTTTGCCCTGGCTTTGGCAACGGTAGTCACATTGGCTTGTCTTCCAAGCTTGGGGGTAGAGTTGCAGGTCCGAGAAAGAAGTGTTAATGATATCTGCGAAGCATCGGTAGAAGCTTCCGTGGGGAAAGCTTCTTCAGGATGGCCTGAGGAGATACCGTCAGGTCGATAGCCTTCGAATTCCGCATTTCTTTGATAGCCTTCTCTACTTGACTGGGAGAGATAAAGGCCTCAGAAGCGTTCATGAGCGGCAACCGGCGCTTCCAGCTCTCTAACCGCTGACTCTGTTTTGCACCACCTCCTTGGTGCGTGTGAATGAAAAAGTTCTTGCCCAGAGTGCGTAAGCAGCCGCTTTCCCTGATTTGAAGATGCTTCTCCTCCAGACTCAATAGCGGAGGCCTCATCGAGGAGGCAGGACTTTCCGGAGAATTTTCCTCAAGACTTTCCCGCATCGTAGTTCCGTCCGCTGCTTGAAATTCAGCATGCCAGATGAACTTCTCCCAACGATTTCTTCTTGTTCCTATCCAGATCGCATAGCTTGATCTCATTATCAGCACGTGCAATATCCGGGTCTAGATTGATCTGCGGCATAAACTCTTCTCATCTCTGGGTTTCTTATCTTCTGCAGTATTCCCTGCTGACATTTGGAAGGAAAGTCTTGACCACGACCCTCAGGAACTGCTGCTTTCATGGCGCTTGCGGATGGCGCGCGCCTTTGTTAAGATGGCCCTCTTTCTGATG